>VZTD01001533.1:1628366-1641305 GCA_013397725.1 Rhagologus leucostigma | reverse complement strand
ACCGCCGCGCTGGCCGGGCTCGACCCCGGGGCAGGACCCCTGGGCTCCCCGGCCCCGTGCGGGGCTGCGAGCCCCCTCCCCGCGGTGCCCGGCAGCCTCACCTCCCTCCCGCGGGCTGCCCCACGCTGTCCCCGCTGCCACCCCACCAGCGAGCGGAGCGCGGCCCCGCAGCAGCCGCCGGCCTCCCCTTCCCCTGCTCGCAGCCCCCCGAAACTTTGCGGGAGCCGAGGCGGGCGCCGCAGNCCAGAGGCTCAGGGACTTCTCCGCTCTCTCCTGGTAGTCTAGAGGGAGCTGAGTAAAATTCCCTGGTTCTCCATGCTGACAGTCTTCTGCAGGCGCTCTGTTGCTCTAGTAATGAGATCCTGATTTTGCTTTCCCTTTTTTCTTTTTTTTTTTTTTTTTTCCCTTGGGCCGATGTGTGTGTGTGTGTGTGTGCGTGTGTGTGAGCGCCTGCCCGTGTGAGGGAGCGAGCAGGAAGCCGGGGCAGTCAGACAGCGGCCCGGCTCACTTCCTCTCCCGCACTATTCCCCGGGCGGTTTGCAGTCTGTGTAAACAGCCTTTTCCTCCCCGCGCCCCTCGCTCTGGCCGCCGATGTGCAGCATGGCTGTAACACAAGACACACGCATAGTAAAGCGGGCAGCGGGGACTCCGCCGGCTCGCAGGCAGCTCCGCGACTCCCCCGACCGCCACCCCTTCCTGTGCTACACCCCTGGGGAGGAGCTTCCCGCCGGCCGCCCCAGCTGCTTGGGCCAAAATATACCCGCGTTTCCCCGGGGGACTCTGGAGAGATGCTTATGAGCCCCTTACGAGCGGTGCTTCGCCATCGCGGAGGATGGTGACGGCCTTTGGCCCCTGGAGAGACGGCCGCCTTTGTCCCACCATCCTGGGACTGAGGTCGCCGTGGCGGGGAGTGTTGGGCACCTCTGGTTGGGGTCACTGGGGGCTGAGGGGCTGGTGGGGTGCAGTAGCTCACCGGACACTCGCTGGCCGCCTTCCCGAGCTGAGCCTGACATGGATAGCAAAGTACAAGAGCGATGCAGCACAGCACAACAACTTAAATCAAGGGGAATAACATGTTAAAAATCAAGGAGCAGTCAAATCGTAGAATCAGGGAATGGTTTGATTTGGTTTGGAAGGGACATTTAAAGGTCATCCTGTCCAACTCTCTTGCAATGGGCAGGGACATCATCGACTCGATCAGGTTGCTCAGAGCTACTGCTCCAACCTGACCTTGGATGTTTTCAGGGATGGAGCACCTCCACCTCTCTGGACAACCTGTGCCAGTGCCTTACCACTGTCATTGTAAAAAATGTCTTCCTTATATCCAGTCTGAATTGATCCTCTTTTAGTTTAAAATTATTACCCCTTTTGCTATTGCAAATCATCAAATACAAGCTGGATCTTGCAGCTCCACATCATATCTCAAGAGTCAGACCAGTGGTAGTTTGCTGATTGAGATTTAGGTTTTGACCTTCAAGCTGTAGACCTCATATCTAAACTGCTGGTTTGGATTTATTAAAAGAGACACATTTCCACTATTTGGAGTTTACATCACTTTCGTCTTTTCTTGTGTCTCATTTATCAGCATTTCTAACTTTATTTGGAAATTTTCAGAATGAGTGACATTATCTTCTGTCTGCCTAGAACATCAGTGACATTCAAGGCGTAATACTTCAAAGTCAATACTGCTATTTCTTTTAATAGTAATGAGATTTATCATTCCAGCACTGTAACTGCAGTTCAGAATGTTTTTGATGAGCACTGACATAGAAGCTATGCTATGATTATTTTTTATCACTTATTGGTTTGTTGCTTGCAATGTCATTGGGAACAAAAGTATGTTTGGATGGAGTTAAAGAGATTGTCAGAATTGGCCACTAAGCGTCAGTCAATAGCATCTGAACAGAGGTATAGGATCAAATTCAGTGTCTTGTGGAAGTCCATCAGATTTCCTCCTTCTCATCTTCTAACATGCCATAGAAGAGCAAGAATAACTTGGTACCAGCACCAAATAATGTAACTTTGTTATTTTTCTTAAATCATTCCCTTTTAGAAGTCATTCTGAATTTCAGAATACAGATATGAGGTCTGATAAGTCCTCATTTTGGTTTTCCCAAATAAAGAAGCATTAAAATGTTTAATTTCAGATAGTATATTTCCTAGATTAAATATTCAATGGATAAAGTCCTTGCTGTAAGCACTAGTTTAAGTCATTAGGATGCAGGAACCAATCTTTGTTTGGGAACTACAACTGAAGACCCAGTTTTGCAAAGCAGGGCAGTCAGAGAAGTTTTTATGGTACCGAGATGAAACATTGGGCTAACAGCTGGGGGTACCAGCATTCATCTTCTACAGTTGGCTTTCACTGGCTTTCTGACCAAGAGGTGAAGTAGAGATATACCAGAGTTGCCTTACCAGCTATTGGTGTGGAGATCTGAGAGAACAAACTCTCAAAACCAATACAAGTTCTTTTCTTTTACAAATTACACTGTCTCTAAAAAATGTTTAAAACTTAAAAAATTTTTCTCCAATTTCTTATTTTGTACCTGTTTACAGTACTTTTTAATTTTTTTTTTTAAAAACAGCAGTCCTTTTTTTGTCTAGTGAGGTAGAAACCTAAATAAGGCTGCCATGCTGGAGGTCAGGTGACCACTGGATGAGTTCTTTTCATAATTACCCTACAAAAGCTGGAGTAAAAAGTGCAGAACTCATTTAACAGAATGAAGACACCAGGATGTGTTGGAAACACAAGCAATTCAGAGATCTCTGCAGGAAGTGGAAGAAAATGGGAGCTTTTGGCCAGGGCTACTGATCCTAGCACTATGGAGATCATAGGAAAAGTATTTTTGGAAGCTACATCTATGTCTTGATAAAAACACTGTGCTTTACAGAATGATTGCTGAAACTCTCCTCTGCAATATCTGCCTGGCTCAATTAATCTACACTTAGAGTTACCCTTAAGGATTACCTGATGCAAAAATACAAGATGTTGAATGAGGAAAATTGTGTGTTTGTATTGTGTAGGAGCTTTTTTCTTCTGTTTTTCAGAAAACCTGTTGGTTGACACAGTTATAAAAATGCTAGTTATATTTTTAGCAGTCATTAGTCAGCTTCTGTGTCTCATTTCACATCCATTCATCGGCACATGATATCATTACAACTGTTAATTGTAAAGCTTTAGTTCTGTCCTCAAGCTATGAAGATCTGAGGGTTTAGTTTTGGAAATTGTTTTTCCTTGCTCAGAGTTGGTCCAGACAACAGCTGTTCTACTCGTAAAGGACTAAGTTTAACTGAGACAGCTCCCCTTCAACCAGAAAGGCAGGTTACTGCTGCCGGAAGTCCTAATCTGATGGGTTCAGGCAATCCTTGAACAAACATATGCACCCAGGATGTCTCTGTTTACCAAGAGAAAGTGCAATTTGTAGAAGAGCCTGTATTTATAAACCTCTCCTGCTGAAAAAATTGCCCCAAAGCATTCCTAAGAATAGTGACTATAATTCTGCCTCATTTTATTAGATTACATCGGTTGAGAAACCAGGCTTTGTCTGTCTTTTCAGATTGTTTCTCCTTCATTTTTAAACTGTTCATAAATCTCATGTGCTGCTGTAATTAAACAATCTAAGAGAAGGAAACAAAAAAGTAAAGGTAGATTTGCTGTCCTCCAGATCTCTGTTTAAATCTCTTCAGGCTGAGACTCATAACTGGGTTGGTCTAGGTTTTAGTGTAATTTCACTCTGAGCCTTGAGTCCCTCTGTAATTAAATTATTAAATGAAATTATATAATTGTAATGTCACTTTGCGGTATACAATTTTCCTTAACTGTACATAGATGCTTTCTAATCGTGAGTAATTATCAAGAACAAAGTTGAAAGCGGTTGGAAATAACTGTTGTTTCATTTAATATTTTAAGTCCTAATATATTTAATGAATGTATACATTGTTCCATCTTCTTTAATCATTTTTTATTTCTTTCTAGATTACAGGCTCTGCAGTGAAGAGGATTCAGATTTTTGTCTGCCTTTATGACAACGAACACAATAGTTCTGTGGGAGAATCACTCCTAACCATCATTCTCTCTTATTTTGTAGCAATTCTAACTTGAATAACCACCTGACGAGTTCCAGGAGGATTTCCAGGGAATTTTGGAAACTGGGTAAATAGAAACTAATTACCTGAGCTGAAATAACAATCTAATTTGTGTAAGATTCTTGGTTGCCCTTCACAACATATTATTTAAATGTCTTGCAAATGTTGCATCAATACTGATGAATGTTGCTCTAGGAGGTTTGGCTTTTCTCTTTCACACTTTCCTGTAGCTGAACGAGCGCAGGCTTTAGAGCCAACAGCTTCATTATTGCAAAAAGCCCTGGGAGATCCATACTACTCACAAAGTGGTCAGGTCCTCAGTTTTATCTCATCTCACAGGCAGCTTCATTGGCAAGAAAAGTGCTGTGTGCAATACCGTAGCTCCAGCACATAACACTGACTCTAAACCCATGGAAACCCAAGGGACCAGGTTGCACAGTGTTTCCCACAAGCATTTCTTCCTGGGCTTTTTGCTGAGCTATCTAGAGTAAAATAGTGAACTTTAGAAGAGGTGATGGCAGACATCAACAGAGCTGTGTTTGTTCTTGAGAAACCTCGTGTTCAAAGTTGTTTCAGATTAATGGGAAAAACATTGCATGTTACCATCAAAAGCTTCAAAACCTCATGTCACATTTTCTGAAACAAAGAAATCCTGCAAGTTTTAAACTAAAATATTTCCCATCAGAGGCAGGAGAAGGGCTAAGTGCTTCTTCACAACGTGGAACAAATATACTGTACAGATGGTATGACTTTGGCAAGGAAGCGGGAGCCTCTTCTGTCTTCCCAGGGACTTCTTTTTCCCTTAGGGAACATGTTCTAGTCCCTCGTGACTGTCTGTGAATGAGTTTTGTTGTTGGGTTGCAGTTAGAAATCTGCCTTCAATCTCAAGAGAATGATGTTTTAAAGACCCCAAGGTTTTCCTCTTCTCCCCTATCCACCCCCGGAAGGCTGTGGTGCTTGATCAGGAAGGAGTGTTTGAGGGAAATGAATGCTTTTACACTCCTCTTCCTCTGGCACATTTTGCTTTCCTGAATGTTTTGCTTTCCCTGTGTGCTGTGGAAGAAAACACATGACCCAACATGTTTCAAGTAAAAGCATCATTGCGTGTACAATTTCATTAGGTTTGCCTTCTTAGTGAAAGATTTATAAGGAATTACATCCTGTGTGCAGTGTAATTGCCTGTGATTCTTTTTGTCATTAAAGGAATGTGATGTCACTGTGTATTGAAGGAGCCTAGAGCATCTAAATGAGCAACCCATGAAAACAGGGAAAGAGGATTCCATGAATCTCTGACTAACGATGAAGTCTAATCCAACTGCAAAGATTAACTATTTGAGAGGTCACCAGGCTTCTCTTAAATCTTTCAATCTGTTCTACTGCAATTTCTTTTCCAGGCTAATTAATTAAAGGACTGAGCTAGAACTGTAGTTGTATTTTATTGGTCTTTTTCCCCCCACCCCCATTTCCCATCTGTCTATTTTATCCCAACCTAATCTCTAAATATAACTGATCCAAGGTAATTCTACTGCCAAATATCACCATAGCATCTGAACATAATTAAACTGCTTTTACTGTTCTCAAATGCTTTTGGTCAAATGGAGCACAACTCTCTACCACTTCTGTTCAGCCTACACTAATTCTAAGATTTTTAAATGGTGAATGAAATTAAGCAGATTTTACCGTCAACATATGACCTTACAGTTTTTATGCTTCCCAGTATGACACACACTTTGGGACACAATTCTACTTAAAAATTTTCCGATAGGTGAAAATGACAACTTTTTTTTCTCTTCTAATTACTGTGTATTTTATTATAATGTTCCAATTAATGTATTTTTGTTTTTTATAGTTACGAAGTTAATGATGCATGTTCTTGGTGATGCGCATTTTCTAATAAAATGACTGATGTTTTCTTAAAGCCCTTCCTGTTCTCATACTCCATAGCCATAATTACAAACCTCGTATAAAAGTCACTTTGGAAAAGCAAAGTCTTCAAAATATGTTTGGTTTTGAGAAGTCAAAACTAACCCCTTAACCAGTCATCGGAGCAGACCATAAAGTACACAGATTATGTGTTTCTTATGGGAAATGACTGCTATTAGCATAATTGTAGCTCCATTCTGCTTGCTAGAAAATCCTTTTTTCTAAGTCACGTTACACAAAAAGAGTTTAAAAATTGATGTGTCTTATTATCTTTACCTTGCATGTGCATGTGCACTCCTTTTTCTTGAATGGCAATGGAGAAAGATTTTGGGAAATAGTTCAAGCCATGTAAGTTAGGACCCTGATAACAATGATCAGGAGGTGCCTGCTTCGCCCTGCTGACTATGAAGAGATCCTAGGAAGCCTCTCTAGATAACTCAGCCACCCTAACTACATGCTTAGGGTCAGAAGACATAGGTATATCTTTGATTCATATTCATGTACAGCTGAAATGTGGAATCACTTTTCAGCTGTTTACGAGGAGATTTTATTTGTTATACATTTTAACTACAAGTATGAAAAGTTTTCAGTGTAGACATACATCTAAGTAATTTAAAAGTGACTGCATTTTAATTCTTCTAAAAACTCAAGTAATATAGGCTTGCAATGCAAACTTGATCTTGTTCCTCAAAAAAATTCCCAGTTTATATATCTTTCATATACTCACTTGCTCTATAGTAGATCATCACTTCTGTCCTACCTGTACCTTAAATGTACACACTGAAAAGCTGATACCCATGAGCTCAGCTGATACCCTTTCATCACATGCTTGTGGTAGTTGCAGTTCTAAGAGAATTGATGATGTGCAGCCAAATCTACAGTTATATGAATATTGCCTTGGCTGTTGTTGTGTGCTCCTGACTGGGTGCTTTCAAAAGATGCCACATTTTTATGGAAAGCTCTTTTGAGGCTCCTTCGTAGCCAGACTTTGCAAAAAGCCATAAACACGAGCCAAAGTCCATACTTACTAAACAAATTCTTAGGAGCTAACCATGTGCTCTTATGTTTTGCTTAACAAAAAATATATTCAAGCAACTACATGTTGAGGAATGCATTTAATGCAGGTAGCTCGGGGTGCAGCTGCAGTTCGAGCTGCGAGTTGAGCTCTGGGTGGCTGGAGCCCCAGGCAAGGGGCTGTGAAGTGCGTAACAAAGGGTCCAGGGACCTGTGGCACCGGCCGGGGGGACCAGACACTCAGAGACACGGCAGGAGCCGACGACCCTCAGACTTCCCCGTGCTTAGGCTGTGAGGGGATAAAAGCAAAGAGGCTCCTTTTTTCAGGGTCCCTCCTCAGAGATGCCAGCTCAAGTTGGTGTTTTGTTAATTAGTTATTGCACCAAGATTAAATTATTTTAAGGATCGTCTGAGACTCTGCTAAAGGAAACCTGTGGTCGAGCTGGTGTGGAGGGTGTGACTGGGAAGGGGCTCTGGTCTCAGCTCAGGTGGTACGAGCGTGACTGCCAGGGTGGACTGCTCCTGGCTGGTCAGACAAGGACGTTTCCTTTACATACAAGCCTGCGGGAACAGCTAACACAGATATGTCCCGTCACTGCACCATCCCACCATGGCTGCTCCAGGTGATAGGTCAGGTCTTCGGCTAAACTCTCTCATACATATTTCAGGTGCCTGCAACACCAGATTTAAGCATGTTCTTAAGCTTTGTTGAAGCAAGATCTTCCATCCTTCTGTAAAAGGTGTTGAGGTTATGTTAAGTTTCTTTTGACTGTGGTGGATTCCAATCAGAGGTCTGTTGTGAAAGTGGTCTTCAAGGGGACTTTGGTTAAATACCAAGTTTCTTCAAAGTTCTACATAGATTGTAGTATAAACTTGTTAGTCTGACACTTGCTCATTCTGTTAAAAGGAGGATGCTATCCCAAATAGGTTATTGCATACATTACTCTTATAAAGCTTTCACAATTCACGTTAAAAATTTCTTTGAGATATTACTGCAAGAGAAATTGTAAAAATACTTACACATAGAAATGTGTAGTAAACTATGCTGTAATGTAACTGTCCTTAAACATTTAAAAAGAAAAAGGAAATGTTATAAAGTGTTGGTAAATTTTTTGGATGCTGTTTATGTTTGAACTTTTCTCTGTTTTCCTGTAGAAACTTCCGTATCCTCTTCCTGTGTCCCTACAAAGTTTTGTACAATGCAGAACAAGAAATGCTACAGGGATTGTGCTCCACCTTTCTCCTTCCTGCTGGGATATCCTTTCTGTAGAGAAATGTAAAGTATGTAATATTCAAGTAAAAATGTTATATTATTCTTTATCTCAGTAATTTTCTGTAATCTACAATGTATCGAGCTGAGTGGCAGAAGTGCACTGCTATTTTTACATTTTTATGACATATGAGTTTGTCAGCCAAAGGTAGCTAAAATCTATTACAAAGTTTCTTGTTTTCCAGAGTCTTATCGAGGGTTCATGTCTAAGCCAAACAAGACAAGGGTGGGTTGGGTTTTTCTCTTCATTGTTTCGACTGAATTAACAGGAAGGGGGGAGTGCTTTACCTGTCTGACACTGGAGCAATATTCGTTAGCTCCCACTTTTCACTTGTCTGTCTGTCCAGACTCTGCATCCTTGTGGGAATTGTAGGGGAATTTCCTAACTCCCAGTAATAAATAAGGAAATAAGTAAAGGCCTTTGATCCGAGTTCCAGTTTTAATTCGTTCTTAATACTTACAATAAAATAAAGGAACAGGAGTTTAAAAGCATAGGCAATGCTAACAGACCATGTTCCTGAGCAGACAGTGTAGGCTTTAACCACTGTACTGTTCCTCTGTATGTTAGAAGCCTGTTTTATAACCCCACACACATGTAAATGCAGATGTGTATATATATGTTTCTCATTTGGATCATTTAGCAGTTCTTCCCTGGCAATAGTAATAAGGCATGATGCTGGTTATGATGGAACAGAATTATTCCATCATCTGGTAGACAGGGAAGATCAGAAAACAAATATTTTAGCTGAAGTTCATGTATGTAAAATAATAAATAATCCATAGGGCTGCCAAGCTAAAAACAATGTGAAAAGGCAGAAACTTTAAAAAATATGCAGAGGTTTCAGACGATTTGTTGAAACACATAACAAACAGTAAGTAGATGGTTTTCTTTTAAAATAATACAGAGCAAAACTCCTACCTCTGCATGGATAAGATCTGCTGAGTTAAGTTCCCTATAGTTATCAGTCTTTTATTTTCCCTCTATCTTTTCTGATAATGTATGTATTTTATTGGGGTGGTTATCTTTCTTTTTGTGCTAAATAGAAAAAGCAAACAGAATAAAGGGAAATGTTTTGACTTGCAGGAAATAATTAGCATGAAGAGCAAAATAACAATGTAGCCAGCAAAATTCATGATTTCAAGTTTGTGTCCTCGCTGATTACCAAAATGATTAAGAAGTATATATCAATTTAACCTTTATTTTATTCATCATACCTATTTATATTATAATGTTCTTGCCTGGCCTTTACTTCTATAAAAATTATGCCTTTACTAATAAGTAATTTAGCACAAGGCTAATATGTGGCAAGGAATGGTCCCTAAAAAACCCCTTGTGTTTAAAATTGATACAATGACACTGTAAATTAGTGAGTGGGTTTTTTCTAATCAAATCTCAAGATTGCAGTTAGCAGTGGGAAGTATAGTTTTGCATGTGGCAAATATTTGTGATTGTGTCAGAGCATTCTGCTTCAGTGGTTGGGTTTGATTCCAACTCCTGTTCTGCTCAGGCTCCCTCGTCTAAATTAATAGATCACTACTGAAATCATTGGTGTTACTATGAATTTTCATTGGGCTAATTACAAACAATTTCAGAGCCCTGCTGACGTTTCAGAAATAAATATTGGCTTCCCAATCCCAAAGAGACAGAAATAACTTAAACCCATTTTTTAAAAAAAATGAGTCTTCTGAACACACGCCGTGCGAGAGCAAGTTAGAGAACCAATGTGTGTATGACTGTAGATTTGCACACTTTGATGAGTTTGAATAGCATCTGCCATTTCTCCCCGCTAGCAGGTAACCCAGGCTTCCCATTTCAGCCAAACTGACAGAAATGGTTGCAAAGGTCCAACCAACACTAGATTCATAGAATCATAGAATGATTTGGGTTGGAAGGGACCTTAAAGATCATCTAGTTCCAACCCCCTGCCAAGGGCAGGGACACCTCCCACTACACCAGGTTGCTCAAAGCCTCATCCAACCCGGCCTTGAATGCTTCCAGGGACGGGGCATCCACAGCTTCTCTGGGCAACCTGTTCCAGTGCCTCACCGCCCTCACAGTAAAGAATTTTTTCCTAACATCTGATCTAAACCTACTCTCTATTTGAAACCATTTCCCCTTGTCTTGTCACTACAGTTCCTGACAAAGAGTCCCTCTCCAGCTTCCCCATAGGCCCCTTCAGGTACTGGAAGGTTGCTATGAGGTCTCCACTTAATCTTCTCTTCTCCAGACTGCACAGCCCCAACTTTCTCAGCCTCTCTTCATAGGGAAGCTGTTCCGGTCCCCTTATCATCTTCATTCCTTCCTGTGGACTTTCTCCAACAATTCAATGTCCTTCTTATGTTGTGGGCACAGAGCTGGATGCAGCACTCCAGGTGAGGTCTCACCAGAGCAGAGCAGAGGGACAGAATCACCTTCCTTGACCTGCTGGCCACACTCCTTTTGATGCAGTCCAGGATTCCACTGGCTTTCTGGGCTGCAAGCTCACACTCCCAGGTCATGTTGAGTTTTTTGGCAGCCATCACACCCAAGTCCTCCTCTGCAGGGCTGCTCTCAATCACTTCTCCGCCCAGCCTGCAGGTTTGTCTGGGATTGCCCCAACACATCTACAGGTTGGGCAGAGATGAACATTACTTTAAACTCCATGAAAAATATGTGAAAATTATCTGTTAGGAAGAAGACCCTGTTAATGCTACAATCAGGAGAAAGTGTAACTGAATTCAACAAGTCACAGACATCAATGAATCCACATGATGATAAGGTATAAATGCCTTTATCATGTGATTAGAGTCAATTGGAGTTTGCACTTATTAGGCATCAAAGAACCCCAGTCAAAAAAGGTAAAGCCTCTGTTCAATACCTTCCCCTAGAGGCTGCAGGAATCTTTTTTCCTTGAGAGCATAAGTGTGAAATCACACACGATTTTTACAAGAAAAATTTTTATTAAAAACAATGTGAAAACTCAAAGAAATACGTATTTTACCCTAATTTGCTAGTTACACTTCTGATCAGCTTTATTAGATGAGACAGATAAGACCTGGGCTCCATGAAAGTAGAAAGGGGCTGCTCTAGTGGAAGGCTTACTAAAGGTAAAGGACAGTGTCATTATTGTTTAATAGCTATTTCAGAGCCTGCATTTTCAGGTTTGTTTGTTTGTTTGTTTGTTTGTTTGTTTGTTTGTTTGTTTGTTTGTTTGTTTAAACCTCCTTATAAGCAATTCCACACAATTATTTATTCATGCCAGAAAAACTGTTTCATAATTTGATTCAATTTTTTTTAAAAGTGTGTGTTTCTGTGAGGACTTTATTGGGGTAAAGACACAAAGAAAAGATGAGTGCTCTATGTAATTCTGAAATCAGTGAAGTCAGAATCATGACTTGGGTCTCCTGTGGGAGGTATCCAAGTTGGGCACTTACCATGGTGCTGATAGGGTTTCCTTCCTCTTCCCTGTGCTTCCCCAAACAGCATGGTCAGCAAGACCTCCACGCACTCAAGTGCCACATCATTCAGTCATGGCTCTAAGTCATATTTAGAGCAGGGCTGCATCTGCCCCTCCAAGTTCCACAGTCTTCACTTCCATTTGTCTCCCACAGCAAAAACCTTCATTTGGGGCCTGATACTTTCCCTACTTGAGCAGCACAGCTGCCAAGGGAGTTTATGTTTGTGAAAAAACAAAAATGAGTCACAGGCAGAAGATTAATTTAATAATCTAGAAACAGATGCCCTCGAGGATGTGTGGTGTAGAAGAGGAAACAGCAACTTCTACGATGCCTGTCTTTCTCCCAGCAAGAATCACCTCTGTCTTTCCTCACTGCAGCTTTGCCAGCTACTTTTAAGGTAGGACTGCTAGCTTAGAGATGTCTAGGCACAAAGCAAATCTGGAATTGTAGCATTTTGGTCCTTTTTAATGAGTTCTTCTTCTCACAAGACTGTTTAATTTCCATGGAATTGTGTGGAAATAGAGGTGGTGTCTTTTTTCAAGATGCTTGTTGTTTCATCACCTCTCTTCAAAGTTCTGCATAACAGTTGAGTGGGGTAAAACAGGAAACTGAGATGTTCTGGGTCTCCTGGCAAGGGTTCCAGGAAGTGATGAACAGTTATTGATAATGGTCCTTTGCTTCAGGAAGGGAGAACTTACTTAGCTGTTTTAAGATCTTCGCTAAATTTTGAGAGTATTTTATATCTTTCAGGGAATATTATCTTGCAGCGATTTGTATTGTCAGCCTTCTCAGGTCTGGAGAAAAAGGGAGGTCATCTGTCTGGAAAATATCTGTTTGAGAAGGTGGAGCCCCAGATGTTGAAGCTAAGGCTTCTGGCATTATCTGGTTTGGGTTTTTTTCTGTGAAATTGCCTAGAAAGGGGTAGGCAAACTCTGCAGTTAAGATATCAACAGGTATTTGCTATGTGAGTGACTTCAAGCAAGACTTACACTGAGTCATCTGTCTGGAGATGACAAGGAGTCATCTGTCTGTGACATGAGGATGGGATTCTTTTAGGGTATAGAAGAGAAAAAATAACAAAGATGGAAAGGAGACAAAAAACATTTCATCCAGTATCACCAGCTTCCTCGAATGCAGAATGAAAAATGTCTGCTCTGGAGAGCTGTAAAACAAACAGCACATTTTAAGAGGAGGAGGGGAGGGGAGGG
>VZTD01001533.1:1597679-1627936 GCA_013397725.1 Rhagologus leucostigma | reverse complement strand
GGAGGGGAGGATTTAAACTGTCAGTTATATCTAACAGTTTACACTACTTATGCAAATATCCTCATTTAGGAGTTACACATACAAGCTCAAATATTTGTGAGCTTATACACCCAGTGGATATTTTATGTGTTCACTAGCATTAATGTTTATGTACAGGGTTGCTCCATAGTGATTGTGCTACTCTATGAGATTACAGTGCATTACTGGGTTCAACATCAGATGTTGCAGAAAATTATTGGTCTGTGAGATATGAACTGAAGAACTTTTAGAAGTGTCTGCTTTGGGCTGTCATCATTGCTTAAGAAGTTTCATAAAGACCTTGCACTGATGTCCTAATTTTAAAAGTTTGGGTTTGTTTGTTTGTTTTGTCAATGGCACTAATGAAATTTCTGCAAATAAAATTCTAACTGTTGTCACTTTTTTCCCCCAATATTTGGTCAGTTGGCATCTTGCATATTGTAAGCCAAATGAATTTGAAGAATTAGGATCTGTACCTGTGTGCGCACAACATCTTACATGTCTTGAAATTATGAAGAAGAAAATCAACCAAACCTCTGTTTTCTGTCAGATACATACTTGGGGTTTTTGAGTGAGCCTGTATTTTGAACATTAAAATTCACTGAGAATGAGGATTAATTTCCTAGAGGGAATAAGGATTGTAGCTGTTCATGCTAAGTTTTCAACAGCTGTGGATGAAGCCTCTAATCCCACAGCTTGTCAGGTGTGGCTTTCACTATGTTCTTCCTCAAAATAGTGAGAAAAAAAACCCAGTTCATGTTATTTATATTAAATTGATTAACTTATAGAACTTACTGGGATGAATTTTATGTTTAGGAGTTTAGTTGTACATCTTTCTAAACCTTTCAGTCTGGAAACAACTCACGCACCGCAAGGGAGTGTATGTGGTGTTACTGTCTAGTAACTTCAAAGTAGCCTTGGTGTCTGATTTATAGAAAACAAACAAACATCCTTTTAAGTAGCTTGCTGATCAGCTGCAGTCATTATTTACTACAGCCTGATTAGGGTCAGAATTTAGGAAATTCCTGATGAAGATAACAGATTGTCTTTTGAAGTGCCATCTCTCCAATTTTTTTTTCAGCTATGATGCAGAGACTACCTTTTCCTAGGTAGGATTATTTTATTTGCTCTCTTCAAGTCCTGGCAGCGTTTATTTGGCTTCTCCAAATCCTCACTCACTTTGTTCTTTTCACTGATTTTTTTTTTAGGCCTACGATGCTGTATTTTCACCTTATTTGTCACTTTTCCAAGTAAGTTGCTTCCATATTTTGAGGATACATAACAAAAATCTGGCTTTCTTTACCAAAAAAAAAAAAAAAATAGGATTTACAGGTCTGGATTTTATTTCATATTCACATTTAGATTTTTTCACATCTGTTTCTTTTTTTGCAAGTATTCTGAGGGAACCACTTTGCTTGAGTTTTTTTTCCATTATAAAAGACCTCAAATTCTGTTCCTATGGATTTTAAATATTTTCATGTTCAGTTATCTGCGAAATAAAATTAGTCTTCAACTCAATATTGTTTCAAAATAAAAAAGACTATGGTTTTAAGAGGCAGACAGGAAGTTATGCCCTTTTGACCCAAAGAACTAAAAGGAAGGTTGGGAGGAAGATGATAAAGAAAAAGCAAAGGAGAATACAATTTTTATGCTCTGGTCATAGATGTTAAAAGTTTTAAATTATCCCAGTAGGAGATACTTGGGGAGCAGTCCCAGGCAGAATGTGGAAACATGTTGTAGTGCACCACACCGTATTGACTTTTTCTCCTTGTCCCCCGGAACGGTAACTTGGATATAGCTATTCCCAGACATCTCACAGAAGACTGGGTTTTTGTGATCCTTTCAGCTGGTTATGTGTGAAAGCAGTGTTTTTAGGGACAAAATGCTCCTGCACAGTTTTGTCAGTCTAGGAAGTGCACATTACTGTGGAAGTGGAAGCCTCGGCTATGCAAATATTTGGGATCATGATTTCTTTTGTGTACCTGTGTTTTTCCTCTCTTTCTTATTTCATACTATTTTTTTCCTTTTTTTTTTCCTCCTATATTCTTCTCTGGCACGCAGGTTTTTGTCTTTTCTTTTTAATCTGGTTTTCCTAAACTATTTATATTTATGCTTTTTTTACATCCCCCAACCCTCCTCATAATCTTCCAGTGCCTGTGGGAAAGGAGAATGGGGCAAAGCTTATCTTCTTCCATTCCACAGATGAAAATCCAGAGGTTGTAGACAGAGACATTCAGAGGGATAGGGGGGGGAGTGCTGTTGCTATAGGAGTCGTCTTTGCTTCCTCTTTTCTGCAAGAGCTTATCCTTAGAGAGTCCGGGGGACTCGGGACAGGAAAGGGTTCTGAAATTCTTGCCAGAAATAGAAAACAGGTAACCTGATCCTCCTTTTATCCCACAGAAACCTGAGGACGAATGGGTGTGCCCGTAAGTGTGACAGCAAGGCAAGAAATTAGAAACAGTCCCGTGGATGAGGAGGCTGAGAAGAAAGGACAGAGATGCCAGGACTGCACATTTTACATCTCCTTGGCATGTAGAAGGACAGGGAAAGGCAAAGACTTGCGCTGACCCCCTGTTGCATCAGCCAAAATGTACAGCTGGAAGGTGATATAAATTACTCTCACAACCAAGCAGATGAGTCTCACTGTCAGCATGTCCCAGTGCTCCTCCTGGCCTGAGGCAGCTGAATGCAGAGCCCTCCTGAGACCTGGGATCAGGCAGAAGGGTCTAGCTAGTAAAGCAAAGTGACAAATGTATATGGACATTTCTCATAAACCTAGCGATATTTTCAAAGTCTATGTCGTGACATTTTATGCCTTGCCATAGATACGTGTCAAACACCTTCTACAAGCAAATCGTTAGCTACTGCAGAGTGCAAAACTTGTCTTTAATTAAAATTTATTCCACACAACCTGGACATTTGAATTTGTGACCCTTACATTTATTAAAACAAACTTTCTTACATCTGTTGGGTTGAAGTGCTATTGGAGCTTATGTTTTCAGGCACTTACACCAGGCAAATCTGAGCTTAATAAATGTCTGAAGACTGGTGAAATTGTGATAGAGAAGAATTTGGTCCAATCTTTTCAGAATCAGGAGATCTATAGGTGGGTGTAATAGCCCTACTTCATATTTGCATGGGCAGATGCACATGAGTTTCTCTTAACTTCAATTACTTCATTGTTTTTATAATATTTTACAACTTTTGCACACACTTGTCCTCTTAATATCTTTCCAGTACATCTAACAATGAATAAGATGTAAAGCTGCTGATAAGCTGAATTGCATGTTTCCACTTAAATCTGCATTCCTTGTTGGGGTTTTTTGTTATTTTTCTTTAGAAATGTCCCCATATTTTGCCTACCACATTTCCAGTATACCTGTACTTAATGCTCTTTCATTTCCTTTGTCTAGCACAAGACGCTGTTATTCCACAAAATCCCAGGGAGAGTAGAAAAAAAAAAAGAGAAAAATGTTAATTTAGGAAGTAAATCTGCTCAGTGTTTTATCCCATCATCCTGTCCTCCTACTGCTTTTCATATGACCTTTTGCACTGCACAGAATTCATTACTATTGTAAAAACCACGGTTATGTTTCTTACAAAATTTCAAGAAATCCATTCCCTGTTTTAAAGTAGATGGGATTCACAGATGACAAACCATGCTCTCTTTGAAATCCTTTTCATTCAGTAGCAACTCCGGAAGTTTGCTAATTAGACCCACTAAAGCAAAACACCACAGCAACAGTGCTGTGCAGGAGAGGAGAAGACATCATTATCACTCTATTATTTACCATTTCCCTACAGGACAGCACAGGAACCCTACTCAGGTCACAACTACATTGTATCAGGTGCTGTACACAACAAATAGCAGTTCCTGCTTCAGGAAACATGAAATTTGTGAATATATTTATAGGCAGGTTTGTGGCCCCCCAGTAACTCCTTTCATGGTTACCTGTACAAATGCTAGTGTAGGAATCCAGAAATGTTTGCTGCAGGATACAAACACCTGTGGTTTTCTCCAGGCTCGAGCCCAGTATAGTTTCACCTCCATGGAAGAGTAAGAGCACCTTAGTGTAAACAGAGCGGAATAAGACCCAAGACACTTTGTGTTCTTTAAATTAAAGATGCTTTATACATAGACATGTTTACTGAAAGGCCTTCCAAAGAGGCATAATTACGTAGGCATCTTTGTAATATGCCTGGGTCAATGCCAATATCAGACAGTACTTACTCTATGGGTCAGATGTATTGCTGCTGTTTGCAGCCCTTACCTGTCGGTCTGTAATGAATCAATCTGCAGAAGAACTAGACTAACCTGTATCTGTCTCAGCTTTCTCAATTGCAGGCCACAAACACTGATAGAACCTAAAATGTTTGCTCAATCCAGTCTGAGCAGAGAAACGAAGCAGCGCATTGAATGTGCCTTTTGGGGAGCACCTTCAGCTGCTTTTAAGGAGGCAAAATCTATGTATGGCACCAGAAATTCAGACTGTGTACAAAAGCAACAAGTACTAATAAATGGCTCCTTAAAAATAATTTAAATTAACACAAAATAATCAGTTTTGTGTGTCCTAAAGTTTGGGAGTGCATTTAGCATCTCTGGAAAGTGCTGGCTAGACCATCCACCACAAATATGAGCAGCAGGTAAGACACTGCCACTTCCCTTGTCCCATTCTAGAGGGGACAGGTCCTTTGCTTGCTGAAATGACCCCAGAGCTGCAAAGGCTGGCATCAGAGACACACCAAGTCATCCTGTCCCCAGTGTCCCTTCCTGCACCTCCAGCTCCTGCAAGGAGAGGTGTGCAGGAAGAGCCCTCCCAGCTGACTAGCCAACAGAGGAGAACCTGCAACCTGAACCAGCAGCCTTTCGTCACATCACTGCCATGAGGTCTCTTCATGCAGACAGGCAGGAAAGTGATCCCACTCCTCCAGAGAACAGGACGAGAAGAGCCCTGTGGGCTATGGTGTGACACGGCTGCTGCTTCCCTCTGCTTGGAAGCTGGGCACTCCGTTTTACTGGAGCTACATGCAAAACAGCAGCCAAGGCCAAGTGCTGGGATATTTACAATCCAAAAGCCTCATGGCATCCAAGAGCACTTGGCTTTGGGTGCCAGAAAGGGCCATGCTGGGCTGTGAGTCAGCCTCGCTCTCCTCAGCAAGCCCATGGCCACTGTTTGAGGGAGACAGTCCCCACCTAGAATCCAGTGCAGGTGGCCTGGTCTCACCCTTTCACTGTCTGCATGCAGCTGGTGTGCTTCTGTCAGCGCCTCATCTCTTCTTGGTGCCAGTGGCACATTCCACTGGAAGTAAAAAGTCACTTTCTAGCTCTGATGGAGCCAGAGAAAAGCGCAATGTGACTAAAGGGCTCAGGAGCCAGCAGGAAAGTCCAACTGCCAGTGTTACTGTGGGTTTTTTTTAAGAGCTCTCCATCCCAAAGAAGGCACACCCTTGGTTTTCCCAAGCGAGGGTTGGCTGTGGAATGGGGCATCAAGGCCTTCACCTTTCCTGGGCTGAAATGCTGCTGACAGGGAGGCAGGCAGTGGAAAGTGTGCTGTCTTGTTGTGAATGAGACGTGCCTGGAGCTGAGGTTGCTCGTGGTTTTGCCTGGCATCCAACTTGGGCACCTATTTTGGGCATGGAGACACACCTCTGGCCACCTGCCCTTTTTCCTGTGATTTCCACGTGGGGGACCTTGAAGGCCTTTCTAAGAGTCCTCAGAGCAGTTGTTTAAGGGCAGTGCCAGCAACTGTGAGAAAGCACCTTGACGGAAGCATTCCACCCAAAGCAGGATGCCTGGAGCTGGATCCTTGCAGCCCTGATGCTCCCATCCGTGCCAGCCACCAGCACTAGCCGCTATGGGAGCCCTTCATGCTGCAGCAAAGCTGGAAGCCAAAGGAAGGAATTCCTGACTTGGCTGTCCTGAATCCAAAAATCTGAGATTTAGAATGAAAAAAAGAAATAAATAAAAAAGCAGTTAGCTCTTCTCAGTTGAGTTAATAATTGATGCATTTTCCAGGCTTGTCTCATCTGTCAGAGAACAGGATGCAATGCCCCTGAAAAACTTCAATTTCCATGTGTTACCTTGGCCCATGAGGGTCACAGAAACAGCCTTCCACCTGGGATAACCCAGGGCTGCTCATCCTGTGCAAACACAAGCAGCCAGCTCCTCTGTGTCCCTCTCCAGTGCCTGGGATCGACAGGCACCACTGGAGAAGGCTTTAAAGGGTTACCAGGCTGTGAGAGGGAAGGGTGGGGAGCGGAAGGAGCAGGAAGGCGCGGGGGAACTGCAGTTCTCTTACAATCATCAGATCAAGTCACAGGGTGGAGGAGGATTTTCCAGATCCTCTGACCTTAAGGTTGGGGAGTGAAAGGAAGAGGAAGCACATTTGCACAGATCCTCTGTCAGAGCTTCCTCAGGGAGGGGCTCAGCCCTTCTGGCCCTTTGCTACATGCAGGGCCATGCACACACATATGCACAGCTAAATAAACACGGGAGTGAAGTTCAAAGTAGACCCACAAGAGAAAACATACCCTGTGGGAACCTGTAATTAACCCTTGTGTTCACCAGCCCCTCGTATCTTAAAAGTTAAGTGTGTAACCAGCCATAAAAAAAGATTTTTTCTGGGTAGCAGGAATACCTTGCAGTTCTATGGCACATCCCAAGATCTTACAATCACCTTATGAGCCACTAAGCTTGATTATGCCTTTTGGGCAAGAATTTTAGCAGACTCAGAAAAATAGGGGAACTGAGTCATAAAGTATAAATTAATTGCTGGGATCACTTGGAAATCCTGTGGTAGAGTTGGACAGGTGGCAGAGACCCCATAGTTCCCCATCACTTATTTTGTGCCTGATTCAAAGCCTATTGAAAACACCAGGAGATTTTTACTGACTTGAATATGTTTTGGCTTAACCTCTTCTGCCACAAAGACATCATCACTTGTATTTTATAGGGCACCTGTCCTGCAGAACAGATATCTGAATCCTCAGCACAGGTTTCTGAGACAGTAATACATACTAAAAACAGGCATGAGAGAATCTTTTTTTTTTCTCAAAAAATGATCATCAAAAATAGCAATTCAAATGTTTGTTAATGATATAACCAAATCTCTCGGGTGTTTTTCTCCTTTTTCTCCTCTTGGTCATGTTTTTTTTTCACCTCTTCATTTCAATCTACAGGAAGTTTTAGTAGGGACCATTTTAGATTAGACACAGGATTCAGTGGGTGAGACCTTCCCATTAGCAGATTTCAAAGACTGTTATCACTGTGAAGAGGCACTCAGAGCTGCAAAATTGACCAGTAGTTTATGTTTCTTAATCCTGAATAATTCCCCTCCTGAAGAATATTAAAAATAATAACCTATTATGCAAGAAATTCATCTTCTTAGAGCAGCAGATGAACTGCCCAAAGTGCCAAATTCAGTAAGACCTCTTTTCAACATGTATTTTTTCCTGTTACACACATCATAGTTGTGTGTGAGTGTCTGCAGCAGTATGGTCCACTGGTAGGTGAGCCAGGTGAAGGTAGCTGAAACTTCTTCTAGAGTCACTAAGCTAATTTGCCAAGGGTAGCAGCCATGTTAGCATCTCCATTGGCTCTGTGGCTGGATTTTCATCTCAATGGGAAGGCAGTTCAGTCTCCTTCACTGTTAGTCTGATCACTTTCTCAACATTTGCTCATTGTTAGTCAGTCTTTTTTTGACACATCTAAGCCACTTTTTTTCCTATCCACCTGTACTCCTACATCTCATTCTTTTATTGCTCCTATGATGCTGATACAAGGAAATAATAAAACTCTTCTAGTGACCACATATTTTCATCTTTTGGCACTAAGTGGTGCTTACACAGCATTCTGTTCACCATAACAGGGAAGAAATAGACCCTTTAAACAGTGATTTACAAACTCTTCAATCTGTCATTTTTATATCCAAGAACCACTGGTTCTGACAAATGAGCCAACACATCTGAACATTGGTACATTCTGTATTTTTGATGTTTCTTTTCTTCCAATCATCAGCTTTGATTTAGACTATGTATTTCTTCCTCTTTCTTTTGAGTACTTTACTCCTGTGAAAAAGATAATGCTATTTATTGACTGTTACCTTCTGGAAGTCTAAATTTTATTCCTGCAAGCTAACAGAGATGGCAATAGAGCATTTGTGATTACGTATCATCTCTGCCCATTAGAAAAAATGCACAATTTGCACAGATAAAGGGACCTAGGCAGAAGGAGAGCACTGAATGCTGTCTCCTTAGAGACACCTAAGATCTCTTGCCTTTCTGGTTTACAACTGAAAGGGCTTTGCCATCAGGAGGTCTGCGGGTAGTGAAACCCAGGTACCAGCACATCCTGCTCACTGCTGGATTTCTGTGAGCCATGGTGTAGATGCAGCACTTGAAACACTGGTGAGTGGCCTCTTCCAGGTCATCTCCATCCAGCCCCATCCTGCAGAAAGTCTCCAGGGTGTTCAGTACGGGTCTTCAGGAGGCTCCAGGGTGAGGAAAAATGGCAGGAACTGGCTGTCTTAGACTGAACTCAATGCATGAGTGGCGACAGTCCCTCAATCTTTCTGGAATATGCAGCACAAAAATTCAGCCTCATCTCCCAATTCTTGATAATGCCTGTTGTTACTTGATGCCATCTTGGTAGTTATTGTACATATGACCTAAGTATCTATCGAGTGTTGAGCTGTTTAGACTCCTGGACACTTCTGAATAACCCTAGTATTCAAGACAGCTAAAACTTCATGTTCACTTTGCAGCTGCTGAGAAAATTGCAGCCCTGTAATAACCTGGACTTCTGGACACAGTGGACTTCTGGACACAGTGTCAGAACGTCTTTAGCACCAGCAATTCATCCAGTAGCTGCAATTTTTTGTAGGTGTACCTTACTTGTACACTGGTAAAAAAGTTCCCTTCAGTCCTTCCTGACCAGGTCATTCCTTTCTTTCTGCCTGACAGCACCTGGCTTTAAGATTTGCATCCTCTTGGAGCACTGATGTTATTACCAACAGGAGGAAAGACCAGGAATAGATTAAACCATACCCCTTACTACATCAGAGACGAGAACAACTGCAGGGTTTGCAGGAGGAAACCAAAGGCAAATCTAATTGTTTCAACTTAGCATTCCTTTAGTAACATTTTGGGCATATAACAGGGAATTTCAAGCAGTGATCTCTCATTGCATATTCCAAAGCTTAGTCCTGTGGGTGACGGGAGGAGGAGGAGGACAGACAGTCTTTTTTTCCTGGAGGCTGGTATTCCTCCTGCCTTATCCTGGGGAGGCTTTCCTGAGCCTGGTATCACAGGCTCTCCCACCAGCAGCCTCTGAATGATGCTGGTGACAGCTTCCTCTCCCATCTCCAGACCCACCTGGAACGGGGCATGGCTGGATGGAGTTCCCACAGGAGGACTTTGTGATGTGAAGGATCTATTGTGAAAACTGAAACCCTAAGTTTTTAAATGCAAAGCTGAAGGGAGCTTGGTGCTTTCTCCCCAAGATCAGGAAGAAAAGCTTCCAACTTGTCAGTCGTGTGTTTTTGCTCTGCCTTGTGCAGACAGAGTAGTCATATTTGTCTTGCTTCAAGGCTCCCAAGGGAGGCCAAAACTAAGTTACAACAGATTTTTACATTTCAAGAAGGACGTATGGTCTTTCAAGGAAAAGAATAAGCAGTGCTGCTGTTCGCATCTTGAGCTGCCACTGGAGCAACATGGTGATGTCTTTTCATAAACCAGCCTCTCTTTACTTACTAACTGAACCAGTGCTCTCACAGGAAATCAGACAGCTTGTGCACTGGGCTCTGTGAAGCTTGCATCTTGTCACCTGCAAAAAGCACTCCACTGGATTTGGTCATGGTCTATGCATGGGGTCCTTTACTTTCTGCCAGTTAATGAGGCTTTTAATGCTATGCAGGCAGAAATTTGAGGCAAAATCCCATACCACATTTTAGAAATTGTTTGTTTGCTGGTCCCGGGTCAGATGTCTGCTGCTACTTGAGCATTTTTAGTTACAAAAAGTCATGGACATGGCTTACAGGGATTGTGTTCTTAAATAATTCACAGAAAAACTATTATGGAATTGAAATTTTTTTTGCAGTGCTTCCTGTTCTCCACTTGATTCCCATATGACCTATCTCAGAAGGGTAAAGAGCAATCTTCTAACAGTGAGGTCAAAATCTAATAGTATGGTCAAATCTTCTAGTAGTCCAAGCTCTGTCATAGTGGTGTACAATCAATTATAGCTATCAATCTGGAAATCTGAGATAAGCCTTAAAACTCATTTGGGCATAATTTCTGAGAGGAAGAGGGAAGTGTTTGGGGAAATCCTTCTGTGTGAATCCTCATTACTCCTAAACTTTCTACTTTTCTTAGAAAAAAGCATTGTGACCCAGATTTGGCTACAATTTTCATTTTCAAATTTCCATGCCTTATAGAACACCTGGCTAGCTGCTGACTTCTCAGGAGTGGGTTGAAGCATTTAAAGCTGCTCCTGATGAAATAGCGGCGCCTGGCACCCATGTCAGAGGGTAGAAGTGGCTGGAGGGGTGCCAGCAAGAGTGCAGAGGAGGGACACAGGCCAGCACCACTGCTCAGGCACGCTGCTGAGTGCACTCACATTGGGGCAGGAGAAGGCAGCAACAGCCCCAAGCTGGCAGTGTGCTGGCAGACTGCCTCCCTGCCCAGCTGCTGGAAAGGTGGATGTGATTAAGTGAACTGTCCTGCCCATTAAACCCCCTGGTACAGCAATTGCAGAGTGAAGGTCAGCCTGAGCCACAACTGTGGGACACTTGGATGTCATGGATTTGTTTACCACATCACAGAAGTGGAGGCTAGTGTTAAAATTTGGAGTGTACCGGTCTCTGCAAACATTATGTTTCCTAGCTTGTGATTTCCATTAAAAAGATCTTTTATCCTCTTATTGTTTGGTTGTTTGTTGGTTTGGGATTTTTTGCCAGATGAGAACACCTGTATACCGGCATTGGAAAGGAGAGGGAATTATCCCGTAGCAGGAGCTAATAATGAATGAATTGATCCATTTTTCTTTTGGAGAGGAGGGAACAGAGGGTAGGGAGACATGGGAGGAAGTGCTAAATGTTCAATTAATCAAATGAACTAGCAGGTTCAACTTTGGAGAGTGCTTTATATGATATATTACCATGCAATTAAATGGCAGTATGGTGTGGTTTGGGTTACATCAAATTCAATTTAATTTCCTGTAAGCTGTCATGATGAAAATGAAGGCAAAAGCTGATTCTGTTGATCTCTTTCGCTCTAACCTACTGGACAGCTCCTCAGTGGACAAATTACTGTTTTCCTTAGGTTAGCTATATATGAACATCATCTAAACTTAAACACTGTGAGGGAGTGACTCGCTTGTGTAAATAGCTTCACTGCATGCCTTTGAGACATATTTAGCATGTCATTTGAATGAATGCACAGTGTGTATAGCTTACTAAGTGATGCTAAATTTTTGTTGCTCTTTGTTTTTCTTCTTTTCGTTCAGTACTGCCAAAATCCATGATGATGGCTAATATTTTTCCAAATGCAGAAGTGAGTCACTTTTTAAAGTGGTTGAAAACTAAATATTGGGGGGTGAGGAGTGGAAATTAGTACTGCAAGCTTAAACAGGTTCATTTTGCCACTTTGTATCAGTCTTCAGTCACTAACACACCCTTCATCTAAGGACTGAATCTTACAATCACATTCCCCTAAAGCATAAACAATTAATGCGGTTGTGTGAATGAGGGGGCTTAAACGAACATAGGAATGCATTGCAAAGTAGGGATGTACCTAAGTATATTCTTAAATGCTCATGGCTTTAATGAAAGTCTTGATTGTTGGCCAGTTACTACAGCGCTGAAGTGTTATTATTTCATATTCCTCTCATTACGAGAAACTCGAGTGGGTTCGCTAGCCTTAAATTACACAAAGTGAGTAATTCTTCAGTCCTTGTAGCATCTGCAGTTCCTGTAGCGCACCACCACCACCAGTCTGGAAAGAAGCGTAACGTGGAGGAGGGAAGGAGCGCAGCAGGGCTGAGAAGCAGAGCTAGGACAGAGACTACCCGAGATACACCGAGACCATGTTAGCTCCTACTTACTGATGTTAATTTGTAATTTTCATGAGCACTATGATCAAATAAATTTACGAAAACATAATCCAGATTGCTGGGGCAGAGGAACACTGAACACAGGGCTGTTCAAACATCCTGTGTATTATTGGCCTGGAGCCATTGCCAGCTGCAACATTTTTCTGTTAGAGAGATGAAATTGCTGCTCCTGAATGCACACAAATATTTAAACAACCAACACAATATAAAGCAATGGATATAAGGATGTAGAAGTAAATCAGCCTTTTGGTAATATATCTTGACAGGACAGCAACAACCTAGTAAATCCCATCTAGCTTTCGGCAGAGCCTTAGCCCCAACCCTGGCCTCTAAAAATACATTTGTGTATAGATTTGATAGCAATCCCAACTTCTTGGGTCTTGGTTTTCCTTTCACCAAGTTATTACTAACACAGCACGTTTGACATGACTGTTCCACTTCATCTGAGACCTGCAAAATAAATATTCTCTTTCATTTACATTGAGCAATAACTATAAATAATTTGCATTTACAGTGCCTTCTCTTGAAAACTGAAAGCACTTCATAAGTAGGAGGCTCAGAGCCCTCTAATACTTCTGAGAGGCAGTGTATTATTTTCCCTATTCAAAACTAGAGAAGCTATTGCAGAGAAAGTGTCACATTTGGTGTTACGGCTGAAAGAGAAAGGCAGAGCCTTGAGGAGACGTCGAGCCCCTTGAGTGCTTTTGCCACAAAACCACCCAGCAGTAAATGAGAAAACTGCACGCACCATAAAAAGGGTAGTCACACTGCATGAAGTCAGTAGCAGTACCTGTGATATACTAAGCCATTTTAGAGTCAAAGGATTTTTATGAAACCTGTTCATTTGAAGTACTTCCCATGACGCATTTTGAGTCAGATTCAACCTGCTAAGTAGGGGGGAAAAAATGCTAACTAGCATTAAGGGAAAGGTCAAAACTGCATGGACTAGCAAATGTGGGAAATAACCAGGCTGTCTACAGCTCAACCCAAGGAATGCTGATAACTGGAGACCTCAGTCCTCCCACCCCGTGTGCCTCAGCAGACGCCTGCTGACTTGATGCTCCTCACAGCGGCAAAGATCTTCTCTCACAAAGGCACTTTATGGCACCGAAGTGTTCAGAAGGCTCCCTCTTCTGCACCGCGAGGGTGGAGGGAGCTGGGCTGATACGAAGCCCGTCTCAGTGCCTTGTGACGGGAACTACAGCAATATGTTGCCTAGTAATGATCGTTCCAGGGACTCAAAAGGCTTTATAAATTTTTAATGCTCCAAATTCGTTTTCTGATAGCCTTAATACAGGTTTATGATTTCAGTCTGTGAAACAATAGCTAGTGCATGTTCCCAGTTATTAAGCTCCTACATTTTTTTGGTTTTTTTCAGTAGTATCTCAATTTTGTGTGAAGCTGCTTTTTTAGCAAGAGACTTGGCAAGTTTTATAAATCTCAGCTCACTGTTCTGTGCTGGCCACAACACAGGATGATTCAGGTCTCATGCAAATGAGTTTTAGAGTGCGTTTAACTTCTGAGCTCCCTGTGGAGCTCCTCCTTTACACCAGGGTGGGTGCAGGATAAGGATCAAGCTATTGATATTTACAACTTGTCTTCCCCAGGAACTGTGCACCAGAGTCTACCTCTGTGATATGGGTAGTGAATATATCCATTCTGCTCCACTTACAGGCATTCACTTCCTTTAATATAATTTTTAAGGTACTTCAGCGAAAAGAGATTTTTTTTTCTTTTTTTTTTTTTTATCTCTCTTAAAGCCCTATTCCTACTTTTAGTTGTAACTTTTAAGGGCAGGAAGCAGACTCGTTGAGCTGCTTAAGTCTCTCATTAACCACTCCAAGCTAGCATGGTTTGTGTCAGCTGCAAGTCTAACGCAGAAGAGGGCAGCAGAGGCAAGGACCGTGCATCTACCCACGTGTCTCTTTGTGGCATGCTTGTACCTGTTCTTCCCTGTTTTTTTGTCATTTTAGTCCTGCTCCAATTGCGTCATGGACACACTGGCACCGTAAGGTCTGCAGAATCAAGAGTCTTTGCTTCTGCCTGTGGCATGCCAAGACCCCAGGCCCCCACCATGACCAACACGGACCAAGTGAACAAAGTTAGATGCAGTGCAAGAGAACAGAGTACAAGGCGGGAAAAAAGAGCTTGTCTTCACTCTGCCTGGCTGCAGCAAGCTGTGAAGCAGGTAAGATCACTGGGAGAGCACTGGTGCTGCATGTCTGCAACGCAGAAGGTTTGCTCCTGCCTCCTACACAAGTCACTTGTGGTGACAGTTTGCTCTCTGTCACCAACAACCTCTGGTCATCATGGATGAAAGCGCTTTCTGTTCCCCAAGTTTGGATACTCTGCTATGGGCAATAAAATGTTCATGGAGATGGTTGATTCTCTCCTATCTGAAGGGTGTAGATAGGGCTGCCCTGTCTGCAGCTTTCCCCTCCCTTTACACTTCTTTCTTTACATTTCTTCCTTTCGCCTCTTAAGAAAACTTTACAGAGGAAAGTGTATGTGTTAGGCAACTGCTCACTTCTATCAGTGCTTCTTGAAGAGCTCATGATTCCTGGTTATTTATCTGGCTTGTGTAAATGAGAATGTGGCACTTGAGTTGTGTTTGAATGCAGAGAACAAAATAAATAATGGTATGATGTGTTAGGCAGTTTTTCCTGTTGAAGACATAATGAGGCTGTTTACTGCTGGATCATTGTTTCTTCCTGCAAGCTCTGTTGTAAAACCTCTTGCTGCCACCATCAGGACACCAAAATGTAAAATACTTTTTTTTTTTTTTACATTATACAGCATCAAATAAGTCAGTAGAACCAATAAAAATGTCACTGAGACATAAATCTTTTGAATGTACACAACAATATGTACTGGATTGTTGTCTCTCCAGGGAGATGTCTATAAGGAGAATGGGAGAATGTGTGTGTCAGGGGATGTGTCTATAATCTGTGCAATAGTCATCTGGTAAATAAAATCTAATTAAAATAACTCGCATTGCACATATTCATGGACATGAATTAAAGAGACATTTAATAATAACACTGTAAAAATATTAAGAATATTTTTGCTTGTACTTCAGTACATGATGTATGGCTCAGTGAATATTGTCTTCTTTCCATGTTGATGACGACTGCCTTCATGAATTCTCAGAGAGCTTTTGTGTATAACCTGGAAACCTAAATTCTTAAAACGTTCTTTCTGACACTTTGAAAATTCAGTCACAATTTTCTATGAAATATTCAACTATCTAACACCAAATACAGCCAGGAAGTACCACATCAACATGGTATCACTTGGCTATCATCAGGAAGTGTTGCTGGAGGCTGGACTGGGCAGGGTGTCAGGAGATGGAAATGGTCTCCTTCTAATGTGATGTGTATTAGCAGAATTTGGAATTCTCTGTATAGATTTGTGTAGTTGCTTTGTGTAGTCCAAACAAATAATCACTAATACAACAATAAGTAATAAAGGTATTTCAGAGTACACTGCAATGCAACACACAAGACAGCTTTTGCAGCCAAGCATGTGGAACAGCATGTGCTCTACTGCCCCGTCTGCATTAAATTTTTGTTTACTCCTATTCACTAATAAATTATATCCCAATCCAGGTGAATATGGTTTGGATGTTTTCAATTAGAATTATATCAGCCTTAAATCAAACTGTCTTCCCTGAAGAAGTTAAGCTACTCTCCTTCAATGTCAGTAGCTCTCTACTTACAGTGCAGTTGCCCCAGTCCGCTGCTGTGCTCTTGCTGCTGTGGCTAAGGACCCCAAGACCCCCATGGGTGTAAAAGCAAATCAAATACATAAAGAATTTACAGGCACAGTAAAGGTAAGTAGATATTTACTGTCAGCAATTATATGCATATCTGCATCCTCATTGTCCAACGACATCACAGATGTTCTCAGGAATGCCCCTGTGACTTTACTGCTTTAATGTGTGTAACCCAGCAGTGAAAAATTTGTAGGAAGAACCTTTGCTTTCCTGAATGAAGAGGGCCCAGTCTTTGATAGCGAGTTGTTTTGGGACATGTTTGTTCTTTTATGGCTGTATCAGAAAGAACTTCCTGTAATTCCCAGTAATTCCTTTAAAAGGAGAGGCAAATTAAAGTGGAAAGCAGTGAGGTTACCAGGGCAGTGAAGAACCATTTGTTATGGTCATTTATGGGAACAGTTTTGAGAATACATAGGGGTTTCTCCACAGCTCAGTAAAGGGAAGCATTTGGCCCTGATGGGCTTATATAAGAGATCGCAGGGAAGTCCATGGAGGAAGGGGCCATGGAAAATAAAGAGGTGCAGAGTGAGGACAAGGAGCCTGCAGTCTTGCACCTCGCAGCTGACAATCTCTTGTGGGATGGATGGGGATTTCTTCTGGACTACATTTCTTGAAGTGCTAGGGAAATAGTCTGGGTCATCAAGGAGGCTGGAAGAGCAGGAGAGTACAGGCTACAGCAGAGCTAGCAGGTTTGAGGTCTAAGTCTGAGACTGGCAGAGGTCTTCCAGTCTTAGGAATGGGGCAGGAAGGTTCCCGGAGGGGGACTCCTATAGCTGAATTTTAACTTTGGAAGAACTTTATACGAAAGGAGCACAAAGCACAACAACAACTTCCCAACCTGCTTAAGGCAGCTGATTCAAGCGTGGAATCAAGGCATGATATCAGCTAGCTGTGTGTTACTTGTGTTACTGCAGACCAGTAAGGACTGTCAGGCTGCTGGGAGGGTAGTGTTGCACAGCTGCCGTTGTGCTGAAAATTACTTGTGTTCTGGATGAACATTTACAGACTTTCAGGAAAAATACTTCCAATTATCTGAGTTTCCATGGAGGTCTGTGGAGGAAGACATGGTCCTTCAAGACCAGCCTCTAAATCATTTACCATCCATCCAGTTTTATACAGCGCTAACAGCTCAGATTACTTCCAGATGGGGAAATGGTGTGGCTGTGCCATTCCTTCAGCCAGTTCTCCCCACCGTGGAAACATGCTCTGCTCATGCTGCTGGAACAGGTGACTGGCTTTGCTGTATTGTCACTTGCACTTGCACCAGCCAGGGTCTGTTAAGTAACTAACTGCGGGAGGAGTAGTTTTGTGTGAGGTGGAACTATGAAGGTCCTGTACTGTCTCATGTTTGAGTTATCTGGAATCTAAGGAGACATGAACTCTAGCAGATGATTTTCCTCTACTTAAGAAGAAATGGTTCATAATGTTTCTCCTCCATGATGCTGAAGAAGGCAAAATGTCACAGCCTTCCCCTCAGTAGAGGCACTAGTAGGCTTTTTCTTCCCTTCCCAGTTACTTATTTTCATTTAATTACACTAAGCATCATTTTTCCGACTCACAGTAGCTGGGTTAAGCATACTTGGTTGTTACTCCCGTGTTTGTGACCAGCCTCAAACACACTGAGAGTGGTTTCATTTTGTAGGTGCTCACCTCCAAAACAAACAAATACATCTGTCTGCCTGCACCAGCATAGCATCTGCTAGCCTTCCAGCAAAGAGCTAGAAGAAGTCAAAATTAGAAGAAGGCTGTATTCCTGATATAGCTGAGTAACAAGAGCTGTAAGCAGGTATTTGTGACCCTCTAAGGATGCCCTTTGCAGGAAAGGTACTCAAGTAATCAGAGTTCTGGGAGTCCTACTCTCAGCTCTGGAGAACATGTTGGAGTCATACTGAGAGTAAGGCTGTGGAATGCTGCTATTCTCTGCACCAAGAGCAATACAGGACAATCTGAAACAAAATTTTAGTGGGAACAACCACTCTTGCTTTTTGCTATCCAGAACCAGAGGCAAAAACACCTCCCTCTTTTATTAATGCACTGGGTATGTGGATGGTTCCCTTTGATCTCTTTCCACATTTTGGTTATGCTTGCGTATTGTATTACAATTACCTGCAAGTGGATTTGATAGGGACAGATTCCAGCCCTGAATATTTAAATAGTCAGACTGGATTGATGTATCTCTGTGCAAAGATGAGATTCTCTTTTTTTTCCATGCAAAGGCACAGAAGGGCAGGGGGGAAGGCTAAGGGGAATGTGGGAAAGGAATGAAAAATGAGGAAAATGGCACCTGGAAAGGGCAAAGGGAAATGGAAAGAGCTCCACACACAAGCCTTCCTTGGCTCACAAATTTAACGTGTGTAATGTTTCTTATGAGAAGCCATGTGAGCAATTTAAACTAGCCCCTAGGCAAGTCTAATCTGAACAAGCTGCTCTGAGACAAGCTACAAATTGCAGGATTTAATAAAAAGGGTTAGCAGAACAGAGGATAACACAGGCGGGAAATGCTAGTACAGTATCAGAACTAGAAATGAAGTCTCTATGAGCAGATCCTAAAAACACATTACACTGAGGTAGCCAAGGCTGAAAAGGAGATATGGCATCAAAATTCTGTCCAGCTGAGGGTGTATATTGCATAAAGTACCCTGACACTGACTTCCTATCCATGAAGAGTGACACAATTCTTATATCTCATTTGCACTCCTGCTGTGTCCTTGTCTTACATTGTGTTGCTACCATTAGGTGTCACCACTCCACAGCAGCAGATTTCTGAGGAGGTAAACTAGAAACTCGCATCTAATATGACGGATTGAGTCTTTCTTTGTTAAGGGTTCCTCTACTCCTACAAAATGATTTTCCTGGCTAACGAGCAGAGCTACTACAGCAGGCAGCAAGAGTGGCATTGGATGAGACCGAGCAGATCCTGGAAGTCCCTGGCATTGTTGGAACAGTTTGGTTTCAGGCTCTTAATACTGAGGTTCAACTTCTGTGTAGGTTCGGCCTTAACACTGTAAAGCAAGGCTCCCACCTGGCCTTCAGAATGCCTCGCTCACCTTGCTCGGGACTCGTTTGGCTGGAATGAGCTGGGTCTGAGCTTTGCCACTGCACCTGTATGTGGTGCTTCTTGGCTTCACATCATCCGTGCTTGTCCAACAGACCAAGAGTCTATCTGTGAGTTCACAGCAGCCAAAGTGGCAATGGGGCTAACGTGGCTAATTGTGTTTCATGAGGAAAAGAGCTGGAAATGTGTTCTTTCCTCTCTGCCTCGTGTACCGTAATCCTCTACACCTTCCCCACGAGAAGAGATTGTACAACAGGGGATTGAACTCTGGTACGACACTACTCCTGGGACATAGAAGTGTCATCTGCTTGGAAAAACAGATTTTGGAAATATCAAAATTATTTGTTAACTGGTCACAATTATAGGGATGGCCAGCAAACCTCACTCAAGTTTTCATGGAGCTAAACAACTCTTTACACGGAAGTTTCCATAATAAACTGTTAACAATGGCTGAAATATATAGGTCAACCAGTTTAGGTCTGTGCAAGCTTGGCTTCTGAGCAAATCCTCAAGCAAAGACAGTAAATTGTTGGCTCCTAGAGCTGCTGTCTGACCCCACTCCTTGAAGAGTGGGAGGGCTCCAGACCCCTGAGCACAGTGGCCCGGGCAGGGCATGAATTGCCAGACTGCAACCAGCAACATCTTTCTAATTAATTCACTACCTTCAAAAAAACCAAGAAATTTTTTGAAATTCAAGGTTCAATTTTTCTCCTGTAACTGATATTTCCTTAGCAACATAAACAAGTGACTGAAGGAGAGAACATGAGTCACAATGTGAAATTAATACTATTTGTAATTTGTCCTGATAGGTGAGCGCTCTGTCACGCTGACTGCTGCCGCCGCCAAGCTCATTTTGGCTGGAGATTGTTCAGACCCATTTCTTGGATGTGACAACCTCTTCTTTACTATTAGGAGAGTAACACCAGCTGAGCCAAGTGTGAGGACCCCATGGTAATAATCTTCTCTTCCTGCCTTTCACCCTTCTCCCATCAGGGGAGAAAGCTAGAGGGGTTTCTTTCCTCTCCACGTTCTCTTGCTTCTTAATTAAGTTGTATCCAAAGAGGTTGCAGGGACCCTGTGATGCTAGGCCCTGCAACCATATGCCTTCCCCACAAAGCTTTGTAGTCAAAATCACAAGCAAGATGAAGGGGAAACTACTCTCATTTAGCAAAACTTTCAAAATGAGTCACACAAAGAGCCTGTGGCAGAGCCCAGATGAGCATCACGTCCTCTGAAATCCCAGTCAGTGTCTGAGACAAGATCCGCACAGAGCAGACCTGTATCCTTCCAGTCAGACACTACACTTCCCAGTGGGATATATGGCTTGCCAGGGACAAAAATGATATATCTAATTAGAAGCACAATCGATTAAGAGAGTCCAGAAGCAGGCTGAACCAAGGGCTCACCTCACTCAGTACCTTCGTCCTGTTCAAGGAGAACAGCATAAGATGAAGTATGGAGCGGTTTTTACCCCTGCTATAATCTCCCAGGTTATGGAAACCTGCACTTCATAGATTTCAGGAGCTGGAAGCTGCATCCACTCAGAAGTGTTTTAAAGCAGTGTTAGATCTGGACTTCACAACTGTTTAACTCTTTTGAATCTGTTTATAGTCCCAGTGTCCACAACATCCTGTGACAATGAGTTTCATAGTTTAAATGGCTGCATTTAACTCAGCTGCTGAAAAACTGCTTTCTTTTTCATACCTGCTTGCCAAAAATTTCATTTTTTGCCTCCTAGTTCTCTTTTTATGAGGAACAATAAATAACCACTCTCAGTTCATCTTCCCCAGACCACTTGTGATTTTATAGACATCTATTTTAAAAAATGTTTAAAAATACATTCCCTGAGCTTTCATCAATGTCTTCACAGAAATATAAAACCTGTTTCATATTACTTGGGTTGAAGCTTGCTGTGGCTATTGTCCAGCTACATATTTTAGCAACAAAAGTAAATATATTCAGCTCAGCCTCTTGCATCATTTTGTGCATTTGTCTGGCAATATTGCTTCCTCCTTTTCAGGGTTTTGTGGGAAGTATTTATTTAAAAGCAAGACTGGATGAATACTTCCCTCATCAGACTGTCTCAGACACTCAAGGGTACTCCAGAGATCAACTGGAGGAAAATCGGGGGGAGGGGGGAATCCTGCTGGATACTGGCAGTGGAAGAAGTGCAAGCACTGCACTTCCCATGAGCTGGACTGATGGCTGGAAAATATCACCCGTCAGGGGGCACAAGTCCCAAAAGGGTGACTGAACTTCCAGCACCTCTTTGTGTGCATGGGGGTTCACCCCATCGTTTGAGGTTTGCTGTCAGCTGCAAATAGGAATGGAGTACAGCTATACATTAAACGCAAGCTGAAGTCAAAACCGGGTGTAGCTGCTTACTTCTATAAATTTTGGGAGAGAGACTGTGCAGTGTGAAAGGTCATATGCAGGATTTCCTTTCCTTTCCTTTCCTTTCCTTTCCTTTCCTTTCCTTTCCTTTCCTTTCCTTTCCTTTCCTTTCCTTTCCTTTCCTTTCGTTACTGCTGTAGTGGAAAGAGAGACTGTCCAGCATGTCTGTGCTTGCATGTTTGTTCATTTCTTTGAGGTGCTTGGCACACTTTTAGCCTCCTTCTGGCAGCCCATACACTGATGTAAAATTTACCCTGCCAGGAGATGCTGGTAAGCTAATGAGGGCAATCAGACAGGAAACAAAAGTTTTTAAAAAAATTAATTCATTAAGAAAAAAAACTGAAAAGAGAAATCTATCAATTCCTGGTAGAAATGGTGCAAGTTATATTCTGTGAGTGGGATGATGGTGAGAAGGCTTTATGCTGCGCTTTGTAAAAAGCAGGAGAGAAGGGATGTTGGGAAGATTTAAGCTGCTATACCTGCACCAGACCACATGTGGTCTGTCTGCACTGCTTCTGAGAACCATCTCGGTGGGGATGGCCAAGGCTCAGTGGGTCCATGGGCTCCTTGGAGAATGGCTGGGTTATCCCATCAGCCTTGCGTGGTGCTCCTTACAGCCCAGCCCCGTACTGAGGGGCAAGACGGTGAAAGGTGTCAGTCTGGGAATCTGGGGTGCTTTATTCCTCACAAAATCACAAATCCTTCATTGCTGACTGTTTGCTCTCCTGACTCACAGAGAGCATGGCTGAAGGAAGGTCTTACCACTGGTCCTGGCAAATTCCAATTCCCAGAACTACAAAGGGGATGCAGCCCCCTTGGCCACCCTGGAATGCCTGAAACCAGATCCCAGACAGCTAAATGGGCTCCCTGGGACTTCAAGCAGAAACCTGCAAAGGTCAGGCTCTTGCAAAATAAATGTATTTGAATATGTCTCCTGACAAAGTCTTTCAAACTTATTATTTCTCCTTAATGAGATTATTTGAGCCAAAATTACTTCAGCTTCTGCTAAAAAGAGACATCTATGCTATTTCTTCAGTCCAGACTGCGCAGTATTTGCTCAAGCACCCTGGTGTGTGTTCAGGACTAGAAGATCCTCTGAGGAGTCCCAGCAGTTACAAGAAGTATTTCTTGCCACGCCTGAGGGACTGCCTATATCCGAGTGCAATTCTTGATCATCCAGAGTTTTCGGCTCTGGCCTCTTGGGCTTTCTTGAACCTTTGTCTCTGCTGAAGATGGCCTTGGACAACTCAGCAAAGACTTTCCTTCAGGTCATGTGATGTGTAAAGTGAAAAAGCATCTCAGTTCACCTCTGGTTATCTGAACTCAGTCAGACTCAGGGAGTTAGGATGCAACCCCAAAATTTTCCCTTGTGCTGGGGATATCCCCTACCTATTTCAGCAGGGAAACCAAGGGGGAGAAGTGGAAAGGTCTGCAGTTCATGGCCCTGAACGAAACCTGCACAGGACCCCTTTCCTCTTGGTGTGAGGCCTTTCCCAAGAAGGTCCTGTTTCCCAGATCTGGAGCCCTCTGGGCACAGAAAAGGCAGGGCTGCGGACATCATGCTGTAGCAACGCCACGTAGCTGAGGTTACACATAGAGGGCCAACAGGAGGAGATCAATGCCTCCACTGAGAGCACCACACGTGTGGAAACCTGGATGGACGGAATGCTCCATAGGTTTTTAGGGGAGAGACTTCCACCTGAATAGCATATTTAATCAGTTCGTGTATTACGTTCCACGTTATGCAATGAATTGTGGGAGAAGTAGGAAGACACTTCTGCCTTGTGAAACATCCATGGCAAAAAACAGTTATGCAAGAAGTATGGAAATTATTTCCTGTGTTGTGAAAGGCTGGCTGTGCCTGTGGTGAGGGCCTCCAGTTGTTCTCAGACTTGAGGCATCCACACACAGACAAAGGGGGAAGTCTGCTAGTACATCTATTTGGGGAGACTTCACTTTACAGCCAGAACACTGTGGTCTTTGTGGGTATTTCTGCAAAGGAACTGAGATATCCAGAGCAAAGAAAAAGCAGAGACAACTAACGGAGAGCATTGCAGGGAGCAGCTTATCATGCAGAGTAAACACTGGTACTTATTGACCAGTGGCTGAAATGAGGATAAGGAAAGGCTTGCCTGTGTTTGAGAAATAGAGGACAACAAACTGTGAACAAGCAGTTTCTGTTCACACCCTTACAGCCCTTCACTGAAGAGTGATAAAGAATCATATTATCATTCAGTGATTTTGGAGAAAGCATTTGTCTTTGACTCTTTCGATAATTCTTTTGCTTCCTTTTTCTCCTTTTTTTTCTTTCTTCTTCTCTATAATATTGTTTGATTAAACTTCTTTCATTGCTTATTGTGAAAAAGCAGAGTTTTTTAAGCATTGGCATAGAATAACTCCATTTTTTCAGCTTGAACTCTACAAATTGAGGCCAATGCTGCTGCCAGGCAAAACCTAGCAGAAAAGTCACAGAGGAAAATTCAGGCTTAAAAATACGAGATTCTTATGTGCCCAACACAGAACTTTTGAATCCGGATAATTACTTGCACTGTTTACCTGAAGAATCAAAGAAAGGTTCCAAGAAGCCAATCTAAGTGTAAAAAAACAATCAAGGCTAGTTAAGGGAAGTCCAAGCTACTGATTTACAGAAGTAGGCCTGACAATGAGCTCAAAAGCAGCCCAGTTGCTGCATGTTACAGTGACCAGATTTGGTATGGCCTGGTGCAGAAGCAGGAGGTGATGGATGCCTTTCTGTGCATCTGTTGGTGAAAGTCAGCAGCAGATCTAGGTGCAATTCCATAGCACTCCTGTAAAATGAGGAGCCTCCGCTCGAGCACTCACACCATTCCAGGAGTTGCACACACCACCTGAGACTGTAACTCCTGGGACTGGAGTCCCATCACAGTGAGCAGCTCCATGAGCAATGGGTGACCCTTTCAACTCGCTGCTCACCCCCCACCCCACTCTCAGGTGTGCTTCCTCCTCCTTTGGCCGGGACCCTAGATTTCTCATAGAAGAGTCTCAGCCATCAGAATTTATAAAAATAAACAATTCAATAGAGTGGTATAGCAGCAGATCAGCTTGAGCTGGATGCCTTTGGAGACCTCTCCCCCACCCCCCCCATGGTCATCACATGCCTTTCTTGGTCCAGTGGTGATTTTTGGTCTGCGTCTTCTAACACTTTATTGGATTCTTTCTCTGTGTCTATGCAGGCAGGCCATTCACCGCTCTTATATTATCAAGTTGTGGCTTCTGCTGAGAGGTGTAGCCTCCTTATCTTGTGGTTTACACTTGTGGTGCACCTGCTCACTGGCAGAGCATGGGAAACAAAAATGTCCTACACTTAGGATAAACATTATTTAGCAACAACCCAAACATCGGTGTGTTATCAATATTCTTCTCATACTAAAGACAAAACACAGCACAGTACCAGCTACTAGCAAAATTACTAATAGAATTATCAACAATTAATATCTTTCAACACTCCTAATTCTAAAACAATAGCCCAAGTTTATCCAGAGGCCAGTTTGTATTGCTCTCCAGAGAAAAGGTCTCTCAAAGCTGAATCCTAAGTAAACAAGCATGAAATCTCATCTTGGAAAGCTTTAGATGTTAAACAACAGAAAAAAAACATCCCTTTTGTGATCATTGAGTTTATTCTGCATGAAGATGAGCAACTGCAATCTATTCATGTGAGCATGCTTTGTGTGAAACATATATACCATCTCGTTTTTTATGTTAGTTCTTGGATGCTTAAAAGTTAGTATGAGCTTGGTTTTTTCCTACCTCATGGAACAGAAAGGACCCAATCACCCAGAAGCAGAAGTTTTTAAAAATGATGACTGAGAAGATTGTGAAGCTAGTAATAGCTATAAATATATGTAAAACATAGATGATTTCTTCATTTACCACAATTCTGTCTGTATAATAAATTTAGTATGCACTAGGGTTCTCAGATGGAGAAGGATGTTGTAACCCACTGCTGCTACACGCAAGTAACATGGCCAGAAAGAGGAAGTGTTGTCATCCAATGTATTTCAAAACATTTAACAAAGGAAAAATTTGAGACAAAGCAAAATCCTGAATAGGCAAAATGGTGTAATAGACATTTAGCATTTAGAAATTAGCAGAAGAGCGAACTGTGCATCATCTAGATTTTTGAGTCTGGGGCAGGAATTATCCTTACTTGAGCCAGTCATGATGACACCGTGAGGTTGTCAGATCTCCACATACAGTTAAATAACACCCTCTGGAGAAGAAAACACACTGCATACCTTGAAGTGGTAAAAAGGAATTGTGCCGTAACTGTGTAGAAATATAGTCAGTTCAAGTGGCAGTTTTAAAGTTAGTTACTTAATAGTGTATCCCAAAGTTGAAGGTTAGCATTATCAAATGCATATTGTGATTTTTGGATGCTTTCCTTTTGAAATAGTATGAGTGAATCTGAATATCAGGTCTCTGTAGTAGCTTAAACATATCCTAAAAGACATAACGTAAAAGCTGGAGCTAATTTTTCTAGTGGTGTAATCTGTGTGCATGTCTAGCAACGTGGAAATTATATTTAACAGACCATCTGACGGGTAGAGATAGAACTGTATGAAGTGTTTGTTCACTTCTACAGAGAAGACAGCACTGAGGAACTGTCTTGCTCAGGAAAAATAAAAGAAAGAGAATAGACACTCTAAAGCATTGTAAAAAAATAAATAAATGGAAAATAAACTACTACTAAGATACTGCTTTAAAATGTTTTCTATCTATATGTCCCAGGAAACTGGATACATTAATGGTCATTCATGTACAAAGTGGGACAATTCCTTGTACATCATTATGCTCAAGTATTAAGTGCTCAAGATGTTAAGAGCTACTGGAGAAAAAGTGGACATCTAATTTACCCTTCTTATAAGCTAATGTGGACAGAAGCCAGGCTAGTCTGGAGGAGCCATAAAACCACAGCGTGCATTGGGATCGAATGCCTGATGGTGGCCTGGGTATTTTTTAATTGACAGGTAGGTCAGCATCCTATCTGGTTTATATTAGTGTTGTTCCAGTGACTCGAGTGGAGCTGCAGGAACATGCAGCACTTGAATGCCCAGACCTGTGTAAAGACATCGGAAATTCTCAATGAAGAATCAAGGTGGAGTAAAGGGCTTGTATCCTCCTAAATTGTCAGTTCATCATGTTTACATTGGATGTCCTGACCTGCAAGAAAGCTTGTGAACAATTTGTCATCGTCTGTTCCTGCTATTACCCCTGGATGAGCATTTATAGTGACATTTTCTAATCTGCTCTACCTGATCTCCCTATTCATTGATTAGTTTACTTCCAAGTGATATGCAAATAACATAAGTTATTAAGTTTGAGAAGGGGGTCCTATCTTCTTTTCCTTGTCCTTAGAGTAATCACCAATATAAAACTTCCAAGATACTCAGTTCTCCTAAGTTTGCTTCCTCATTACTAATTACATCAAATGGTTTTGAACATTTGCAAACAATATTTTGCTTTTCAAAAATCTCCTTGACAAAGGTTAATTAAAATGTTTGGCAGAATTAAGCATACATAAAATGCAGTTAGTTAAATACACATACGAATACAACACTCAGAGGACAGACTACTTGAAATTACACAGTCCCCAGGGCTTGAACACACTTAAAACAGATGCTTTAGCAAGATGCCATTAACATGCTTCTGCTGACACTCCAGCCCACACCTCCCCTCAGTGCTGCTTTCCTACCAGCCTATGAATTCCTCAAGACTGGAACTGGTAATTTACTCTCCAACCTGCTCTTGTCTTGCTGGTTTGGCCACAAACCAGCCATTATACTGGCTCTTCATGAGCTGTTGATAAAGTGAGGATAATAAAACACACACATGATGGCAAGCCAAGTGGGAGAACTAGAAGCATCAAAAGAGATGAAGGTTAAAGCTGTGTGTGGATAATTAAATAGGCATTTGAAGAAGAAATCTGGGCAAGAATTCTACTATCAATACTGAATTGTTTGCTCCTCCAGATTTCATTAGTGCTCATTCAAATTTCCCTTCTGCAAACAACTGCAGAAGTCTTCCAGCCAAGCGATCCCTCACCTTGTGCCTCCAGTGGACTTTGCCCATGAGGAAGCCATCCTGAACTGCACTAGAATTCTCAGGAAGGTCTGAAACATGTGGGGAGCTGTGTCTGGGCTCGCTGGCGTTCCAGCTGTCCTGGCTCCACACTGCCAGCTGGGGACTGTCAGCACCATGGGCGTGTGTGGGAAGGATTTGTTAGCACAGGAGAAGGGAAGGAGGTTGAGCTGACCTGGATGACTCAGGTGAGAACAAAGTTCCCTGCAGGTGGAGAGAGGCTAACCTTGTAAAACCCTGCTCAATGCCCTGAGCTCCTTGTTTCTCTTCCTTTCACCTTTGCCCACGCACAAATGAGAATGGCTTTCTGAGACTTTAGAAAATGTATGTTGACAGCAAAACTTTGCCTCTTGGGTAGTGGCTTGTGCGCTGTGAAAGCTGAACCTGAAAACAAGACCCACGACTAAGCAGGTATGAAATTGCTTACAAGACTCTTTTTTTATGACTAAAAACACTGTCAGCAGAGTTCTGTTTCGAATTAATTGCTTTTTCTAATCCCTTATTGTTTTATGACAGCTGAAATTGCCTGACTGGATGCCAACACGCATGAACTACTAAATGGTTCTTGCATCTTATTTTATGGTCTGACCTCTGTTTTGAAATAAACTGCCTACTAAACAAAATAAGTTCCCTTGATTTTCTGATGACATATATACGTGAATTTTGAGAAAGGGAAGTGAGCATGGCAGAAAATTAAGAAATCATGAAAAGAAAAATGTTATGGTTATTTTTTCTTCCTTCTATGATACAGCAGTAGACCTACTGAAACTCCCTGCCTGTCCTGACTGAGTTTGTCCAGGCTTGTGGCTCTAGTCTAGCCAGTTTATACAAAGCTCCAGGGTGTCACTGCGGATGGTGCTCACATGCCCTCTTCTTCATGTGCTTCTCACATTGCCATCTCAGATTCACATCCAGATGGGACAGCTGGGGTGGTGGGATGCTCCTGAGAGGCCCATGGGCTTTGCCGTCAGCTGGTGAGCCCACAGAAAGCACCTCTTGGTCTTGCTCAGTACATCAAGCCTAGCATTCCTCCTGTGCCCTCAGCTCCCCACAGCTCCTGGTGTGCTGCTCCTGGGGCTGTGCACACTTGGGCTGAAGGTGTGCTGCTTCAGGAACCAATTTCTAAGGGTGACAAAGGTTAGACTCTGCATTTGCCATTACATGTCCGTGCTTTCCAGCAATGTTGTGTCAAGAGTAATTGCCCTTTGTTGCCAAACTTTGCTGTCAAGTTCCCTCTTAGCTCTTCTTACACAGAGAAAATTTCTCTTGTGTATATCCTGACTTGAATGCTTGCTGCTGTTTGTGTGGCTGATGCAAGGTCGCTCACGGTACAGAACAATTTGTTTTCAATGTGCAGTTCGGGGCATCAAATTAGTTTTACTGAAACTTTCTGAGTGCACAAAGCCAGGGCCAGAGCAGGACTTGCCAGCCTCCTGCTCTGAACACCAGGCACATGCATCCCGCACCCCTCACAGCTGGATGTCTTGGCCTTTTGCCTCGGGTCCTAATTCCTTACTCCTTTTATGTGCAATTGACCATGGAGCTACTTCCTGACTTGAAAAAAGAGAAATTTGGGCAATCATATTTACTGCTCAGCATCTGCTGACCTCCCACAGACAGGAGGAGATCTCTTTTAGTAACTTGGTGCTGAACTGTGTAATAAATAAAGAAATAAATACATTTTCAGCAAAAAGGATTAAAAAAGAGGGGGTGCCTAAAAGAGCATTTTCAGCGATACTAAGTAAAGGCAAGCAGCAATCCTGGAGTCTCACAGCTGTTCTGCAAGCTGCTCTTAGCTAGTGCACATACGGGCTCCAGCCAGGATGCAGTGAAGCCTCGGGCTTTCCGATCACCAAAGTTCTCGCTTCGAGGACAAAAATGTCAGGCTGTGTTACCGCAAGCCAGGACATGGCCTCTGGCCTTCCACCTTCCCTCTTCTGCTGTGCCTGTTTGACCTGTCCTGCTTCCCATTGCTTCTAACCCAGGTGAGGCTGGGTTAGGTTTTTTCCATCTTGGTTTAAGAAAAAGGGTGAGTGTTTTTGAAAGGTTTAACTCCTTTGCTCAGCTGTATGAGCCATTAAAATAGGAAAATACTTTCGGTGCGCCTGCTCTCAGTTCTGCGGCTGATCTTGTGAGACCCTGAAGCTACCCCAGCCCCGGAGGGGTTTTACTCTGTTCTTCCTGTTTGAGTCGCAACGCTTCTCCTGCGGCTCTCCAGGAACAGCTTTGATTTCCCAAAAGATTGATTTTTCCTGTGAGGTAGGGGCAGCTAGCAAAGAAACAAAACAACTAGAACTCCCCGTCGGGGAATCGAACCCCGGTCTCCCGCGTGACAGGCGGGGATACTTACCACTATACTAACGAGGAGCTGTACAGACGACGGCTTTTCAGCAGGCCTGATATTCTGTTTGGTGCGCACAGCCTGGTAGGGGCCAACTCGGGCCAACCACGCTTCTCGGTTCAACCGCCCCGCCTTTCTCGCAATGCACTCTGGGTTCTGTAGTTCTCGCGCCGCCCCTCGCCCTCTCCGCGAGGAGGGCGGCACTACACCTCCCAGGGGCCTCCCCTCCCCTCTCGGCGGTGGGCGCTGTCTGCCCGCGGTGGCACGGTCGGGCAGGGCGGGCGGACGGCGCGCGAGCGATGGCGGACCCGAGCTCGTTCGCGTCTCCCGCGTGCTGTCTCACGCGGCACCTCTACCTGCGCTGCCGCGCGGACTTCGGCGCGCGGGCGCTGCGGGGCACGGTCGCCCTCACCGCGCGCGCGGAGCGCGAGGCGCTGCGCTGCCTGGT
>VZTD01001533.1:1558763-1597661 GCA_013397725.1 Rhagologus leucostigma | reverse complement strand
GCTGCCTGCGGCTCGGCAGGAGACTGACAGAGCTTCGCAGCCCCCGGTTCCCGCTTAGCCCCCCAGAGCCGGCGCGGTGCGCAAGGGACTGTATCTCTTCCCTTTAAAACGGCGAAGAGCATGCTACCGAAAAGATGGGAATAAATCACTGGAAATCTAGATTTAGGGCTTTTTTTACCTGTGTGTTTCGTTATGCCAGCTGCTTTCTCTGTTATCTCTGCAAATAGGCATATGAACGTCTTAAGCTTCTCATTATTTGCGAAGTTTGGGGGCTGGTGGGCTTTTCTCATGCTGACTCCATAAAATTCCTTTGTGGTTGGCCCTTATTTTTTTAGGAAGAGAGCCCAGTCCTGTTATTAATAAAGAGTAACGCCATGTTCGTGCTAAAAATGAGTACTGCGCTATTTAATTCGTCTTCTGTTGCATGAAGGTCTGGATTTGCAGCGGCATGTTCCAGGATGGAAGCCCTAGCAGGGGCTTTTATACCGTTCTCCTCACTTTATAGCAGTACTGTGGAGTTGTTACCTTTGCAGTTTGTTTAATAATCTCACTTTTACGGTTAGAAGTTGGTTTTCTTCCTCTTTCCCTTCCAGCTTTCCCAGATCAGTGCTGCTCTCTTAAAATGCTGATTCCCGGTGGTCAACACAGTTAGACAGCTTTTCTGGTTTTACTTAGTAAATACTTTTTCCTTCAGAGAGACTTGTGTTTAAGATTTCATAGTGCTGCATTTATTATTACATTATTTAACTGGTATGCAATATGTTCTTTGTTACAGATCCTGGATACAAAAGATGTACAGGTCTTTAAAGTGACTGTAAATGGACAGGATGCACAATTTGCTTTTGGAGAAAAGCACAGTTTCAAGGGGACCCCCCTAGAAATCATGTTTCCTAATGAACTAAGAAGGTACACACTTTCGCCTGTTCCTTTAGGTGGTTTTCAAAATGCACTATATAAGCTGCTTGTCTGCCTGTAGGGTTGTTGAGTAAAGCTTGCAAGGGGACTTACAAATTAGAATTAGAGTACTGTATTCATTTGGTATGATCTTGTAGATTAATGTCATATTTGGCTTTCGTTAGTCAAAAGTTTGTGAGTCTTTGTACCTGTCCCCATATTTTATATCTTGTACAAAATTACTTATTAAACTGAGTAGCCAAATGATGTGTAATGTATCACAATTTCTCCAGTGCTTGTCATCAGTTACATTGTTTCTGCTTTGACTACCTGAATTTTGTCTAGTTCAGAATTGTTACAGTATAGTGCACATGGAGCTACAGCCCCTGTTGGATCTTCTTTTATACAAGGGCTGGTTCTGCATTTGTGTAGAACTTTGGGTTATTGCTATGATTAGATAGAAGCATGTTTTCAAATAACGAAAGTTTTATTCTTTTGACTACACTAAGTTCAAGTCCCTGAAAACTGTAACTTGAGTTTTGGCAGCATGATGGAGAGTGAACTAACCATAGTCTACCTCTTAAGCTGCATGAATTAAAAAGCTGTTGCCAAATTACAGTATGCTTTTTGGCAGTTTGCTTTGTATGTTGTAACTCAATATCTCGGTCTTCTGTGGTGCCAAAGCTGTGATTGTATAGGGAAGTTCCCTTGTTTGAATACAATTGAATATTAAGTTGCTTCTTACTTCTTATTGTTTGGGTTTTAGAACTCGTCACTACCTCTAAAAGCTCTTTCAGTTTAGTCTGGTTTCCACGTTGTTGTTTTTTTTAATGTTGTACTCTGAATTAGTGCAATTAAGAAACACAAATAATGAGGAAGAGAAAGGAATGTCTTAAAATAGCTGTCCCTTCTGGAGAAACACTTATGGTCTGTTATGAAATTGAACAAATTAAGTACTTGAGCAAACAGGCCACATCAGAAATATAGGCCTGTTTCTTTTGTTTGACTTTCAGCTGCCTTTTCTTTTTTTTCAAAGTGCTAAATTTCCTGGTAAGAAAAAAAAAAAAAAGAGGGAGGCATGAGTTGTGATCGTAAGAATTTGTCATCTTGTGTGAGACATAGTCCCCCCTGTAACTCTCAATAATACAGCGATAGGAAAGGGTAGGAGTTACAACTGGAAGTCTGATTGTTCAGAAAGCGATGTGCCTTGTGGTAATACCAATTATTTTCTTTTTTCTTGTCTAATATGTACTTTGGAATACTGATTGTAAACCAGATGTGTACACCTGGTCATCTTATCTAGTGTCCAACTCCTCTGATTAGCTGAAGTTTGTTCTGATTTATGGCTGGATTGTTTGTTCCAAGAGTTGCATGTGTAATCTGGAACTTCCTGAGAACAGACACAAGTACTTCCATGTGCTTTTGGTGTCAGTGATGGTTAAGACATGTTTTTAATAAATAAAGAGTATGAATGTGTCAGGTTTGTATGTGTTCTCTTGTTAGCAAACTGACACATGTTTTACACATAACTGTTAATTTTTACTTGACACCAGTTCTGAAACCCTGAATAAAATTTGAACATTATTTGTTTTTCTTGTTAACCCCTACTGTTAATTGGAATTTTCTGTAATTGCTGATAATTTTCAGGGTGTTTTTTTCTTCTTAATGATAATACTTGCAGAACATTAACATCAGATGCAAAATCTAATTTTTTTTTATCTACAAGATACACATTCTATGTTATTCAGTCATGTATCTTCTTATGTAGGGTTTTGCACCTTTTTGTGTATTGCAGAGGGTTTTTTACACTTACATGTACAAGGTTACTTAGTTGTGACAAAACTATATACATGTAGCTGGTCCAAATAGTTCAAAGAAAAGGCCTGTGCTCTCCTTGAAGAGAGAAGAGGAAAAGTTTCTGATTAGTAAAAACAATAATAAAAGTGCCTTGGGACGTAAAAATTGAAATAAACTAGCCATTTTTTACTATCATAATTGAAAGGGAATAATTGTTTATATGATACTTGTTCTCATTTTTAATGCTTTTGAGACTACGCTGCAAACCTATTTTCCAGACATCTTTGCAGAGGAATTTCAGTGTGATCAGGATTTGTGTCAAAACACTCTAACTGTGTTCTTTATTATACAGGGGACAAGAAGCAATTGTTGAAATCTCTTTTGAAAGCTCTCCACAGTCTTCAGCTCTCCAGTGGTTTACTCCGGAGCAAACTTCTGGAAAGAAACACCCATTTCTCTTCAGCCAGTGCCAGGTTGAGTTAATTTTTTCCAAACTTGTTGACATACCACTGTAATTTCCCTTGGTTTCTAAACAACTGGAGAGAAAGGCTAGAAAGGGGAAGAACAGTAGCCTGTAACTTCTAGTTGCGTGTGTCAAAGGTCCTAAATGAAAACACTTAATGTCAGGGCATTGTTGAGATTTTATTATATGTTCCTAATTTAGTGATTCTGGAACTGCTTTACCTGCTCCAATATTCTTGTTGAAGAACGTACGGTCCTTTACAACCGATAGATGTGTCTATTGATCTGTCTTACCTACTATTACTCTTTTACAGAGGCCTGTAAGCTCTAACTGATAGAAGTACTGGCTTATAGATAATGAATTCTCTGGAGGAGCTGTATAGATTTCCACTGTAGTGTATTAGTTGATTTATTTCTGGTCCTCTGCATTAGAAAGACTGTTTTGTTTCATCTTTTTTTCTTTTCCTTTCTCCCTCTCTAGGCTACCCACTGCAGAGCCATTTTTCCATGCCAAGACACACCTGCTGTGAAACTAACCTACTATGCAGAGGTAGATGAACCTAGGTCATGTGTCTTAACTAAAGACAACTGCTACAATGGGTGAATTTATATTGGTCGGGGTTTTTTGGTAGCTGCTGGCATGTGGCCTAATATAAAAACAGAATATTGACTTTTAGCTTAATGTGAGAGGAAAGAACTGCTGATCTTCCCTGTGGCAGTTCTCTAACTTTACCTTTTCGTTTTTGTATGTATGAATTCTTTTTTTGTTGATATGTATCTATTTCCAAAAGGAAATAAAAGTGCGGTAGTAAGAAAGAAATATGCTCTAAAATCAGGAAAAGCTGACAGTAAGACAGCAAAGAGTGCTGTAAAGTAAAAAATACCTGAAATGGCTCTCATGTATGCCTTAAGTAATATATTCTGGTATATAGTTAGGGGATCTTTGCAGTCCTGGCGTAAATAGTTTTAATGAAGCAAAAGGCAAGGTGTGCACTGTGACATTACAATTCAGTTGTCTGAAGAAAGTGAGCCTTTTAACTTCTGTCAGAGGTACTCCTCTGATTAATTCAATATTGCCAGTCTTCAAGACAACATTTTCCATATGCCTTTTGTTCTGCCTGACAGAGATGACTTAACAGCAGAACAAACCTGGGCTACTCTTTGTTATCAACTGCTTGTAGTATGGAGTGTAATGCTGAGTGCCAGCTGTGTTGCTCATAGTTGGGTGCCCTTTCAGATATCCGTCCCAAAGGAGCTGGTGGCTCTGATGAGCGCTAATCGCGATGGAGAGACGCCCGACCCAGAGGACAGCACTCACAAGATTTACCGTTTCAGGCAGAACGTAAGTGCTCCAGGCTAGGAAATGGCTGCACAAGGTCTTATTCCTGACCTGTGCAGCTCACAATCGCCTCAGATATGCTTTTGATGTCATTGATAAATCAGTGATGAAAGATAAAATCATTGATAAAAGACTCATGATGGGTCTTTTCCACTTTAGAAATATGAGGTATTATGGAACTCCAGCTCTGAGAGGACAACTAATAAGCGCTGGTGGTCTTTTTTGGCGTTCCCAGAAAAGCCAAATTTGAGTTTTGAAAATGTTTCATATACTCAAGACTAGTCCTGTCAAAACCCTTTCTGTCTGCACTGATCCTTGGAAAATAATGCAGATGCAAATAATAGGAGAGCAAGTTTTCAAAAACAGACCCTGCAAATTTTAAGCTCACCAAGATCTAAGCAGTGAAACTCAGCATTGGAACCAGTTTTTAGCTGGAGGTTAGGCAAATTCCGACAACAGATTTTTTTTAAATTTTTTTTGAATGTGAAGGCTTTGGTTTCTATGGAAAGTGTCTCCAGCTAATTAAAGATTACTGTTCTCTGGAAGTTTTATTAAGTGCTGCAGCTAGTCTAATGATTCCACTGCTCATAAAGCAGCAGTCTTGATTTACTCTTCTGGCATTTTTGTTCTCACAGTTTTTTAGGTTACCATTCTGGTGTTTATGGGGTCTCTTGGTGAGCCTAGTTCATTTATCTGAACAAGCAGATTAAATTAACCTAAGATCTGGGCTGGTGAGACTGAATGACTGCAAGGAGGGATGGGATGATGTGATTGGAGGAGAGGAGGGGAACCTCCTCTGAGCTGCAGCAGCTGTCAGGTTTGATTTGGCTGCTGTGTGAAACCTGAGAGAGGCAAGAGGGGAGAGGGGAAAAAACAGTTACCTTATCTGTGAGGTCATCAATAGGCAGTGCTCTGCCCTCTCCATGGAGCCAAAACATTTGCCACTCTCAATCTAGTACAGAAGACTTCTATATTGTGTGTAAATGTTATCTAGAAATACACTGTTGATAAGCACGGTGGACCTGTACTAGAAATAACATTTAGTGTAATTGAAATTATAGTACATTTTCTGATCTAGAAAGCCATTATTTTTTTTAGAAAAGACATGTTTTTCTTTAAACAAAAAAATGCATTAGGCACAAAATACTTAATTAAAAACGACAAATGCATGAAAAAGAACATGCACATCATCTGACGTACAAAACCATGACACTGATTTGTTAGAAGTCTGTTTCCTTAGATGAAAAAGGCAAATGCATCAAGCTCTTGGATATGTATGTGTGCTGAACTTGCCTAAAACTACCTTTTTGCTCCTGCATAGCCAGGCTGTTAAGAAGGGTAGTGGAGAGCAACCTCTGTAAAACCCAATTTACAACCCAACAGTCACTGACATTTGAACTTCAAAATGGCAAAATGGGCATCAAAATGTGGGGATGTACTGACGGTCTTTTAATAACTTGTCTATAACGTAAGTCAATGGACTTTGTTCTTTTCAAGAATGTGTTCTGTGGGTTAATAGGTAAAATTAAAACACGCATGATGATATTGGTATTTTAATAAACCATATTTAAATGGTTTGTGGATTATGGTAGAATAAAATTTTCTGAAATTTTGTCTCCAACTAAGTATAGTTTAGAGTCTTTCTCATTTAATGTCGTTTAGTCAGATAAAGTGGAATTTTTACGGAGATGGCTGTATTATCCTCTTTTCTCTCCAGAGCACTTGGAGAAAGCATTTCTCTGTAAAAATATTTCAGTCAGGAATTTTTTCATTAATATAACAAATATTTAAAGTTTATTTTAATTCCAAACATGGAAATCAAATATATACATTTTGATTTTTCCTGAATCTTTTGTCTTTAATGTATTTATATCCATAAATATTCTTGTTTACTTCATTAAAGCTCTTCCTGCATCTTTCTGTGTGACAAAACTGGCCTTCATCTGAGCAGTATCTCTTAACTTCTCCTTCCATAAAATTTAATGGAACTGAAATGAATATGGAAAACTTACTTTCTTTTGAAGGGAAACCAAACCAGCAGGAATTTTGTATGCAGATTTTTTCGAACAGTGATGATATTTACAGTTTTGTGGGTTTTGCTTGAAACATCTGTGAAGCAAGTACATCCTTTAGGTAAAGGAATATCATCTGGGGAGAAAGAACAATGTTTTTGAAAAAACAATGCCTGCCTTTAAGGCAGGAAACTATGGAGGAAAAAGTCTTTATTTACATACCTTTGTTCTTCTCTGAGTCAGTAGTCTGGTAACTGACATTACAAATAAGATTTATTTTTCTCATGTTCCCCACTAGGTTCCCATACCTTGCTACTTGTTTGCTTTAGTGGTTGGAGCTTTAGAAAGTAGGTGAGTGAATATGTACAAAGTATAAATATTAATAACCATAATAAATCTTCAGAGTTCTTTTAAAATTTATTTCTTGGTCTTATTTCTGAATTTAAAGGGTCTTAGAGGTTCAGTTAACCTGTATATTTGTATCAAACTGCATGTATCTTGATCTGGTCTTGAATAATTTTTTTACTTTTGCTGTAAATTAGAGGAACAGCATAAAGAGTTTGGACCTGAAAAAGCCCTTAGTGATTACAATTTAGCACAGGGAATAGACCTTCTTTCTTAGGTAACAGATAAGCTTTGTCATGTACAAAAGGCAGAAAAGTATTGCTTCAGCTTCATTTTTCATCGGCACAAGGTTGTGTTAGTCTAGGCCACAATAATGCTTTTATATTAGGGCTTGGTAGCATTTAAAAATCTCTGAGTGGTTTTCCTATTCTTTTGTGCTGAACAGTCCATGCGTGTTGTTTGTTTTGTTTTCTAAGGCTGTGCTTCAGCAATGGAGAGGAAAAGCAGACAAAGATTCTCTAATGAGTTAGTTTCCTGTGCAACATGGGTTACTCAAGAGCAGTTACACATATGCTCCCTGTATTAGTTCCCCATAGAATTATTTCTGGTTCATAGTGTCTTACTGGCATTTATTTTTACTTTCAACAGAAAGATTGGCCCAAGGACACTTGTGTGGGCTGAAAAGGAACTAGTGGATAAATCAGCCTATGAATTTTCTGAGGTGAGTAATTAACAACAAAACCAGTGTTGTAAGATAACTATTTCACGTAGTACTGGAAAAGAAACAGACCGCGGTTTACTGTTTCGTTCACCTTTAGTTCTTTCTCTACCTCCCATCCCCCAAAATGCTGCTATTCTATTGCAGTACAGACTTAATACTGAAAGTACATACTGATACAGTCCCATATTCATTTTACATGTGGGACTTGCTGAGGTAAAAGAATGAAATGTGGAATCAATAGCTTATTATCTGTTCAGTGTTTGTTGTCAGAAGTCATCTTAGAAACTAGTGTGAATTCTTGTTTCAGGCTGAAGCTATGCTGAAAACAGCAGAAGATTTGGCAGGACCTTATGTGTGGGGACAGTATGATTTGTTAGTCTTACCACCTTCTTTTCCCTATGGTGGTATGGAGAATCCTTGTCTTACTTTTGTAACTCCAACACTACTGGTAAGTATAGCATTGATAAAAGTCAGCTTTTCTTTAGGGCTTGCTTATCAGTCAGGTGCTGGATATTAATGCACAAATTGGTTTAGTCTTCTTCCTAGAAAGACTATAACTGTTCCTGCCTCTTTTGGAGTTAGGAATCATACAGGAACCTGCATAAAGTGGTCTATTTTGAGGTTGACTTGAACTGACAACTAACTTGTCTTTCCCTTTTCTTTTTAGGCAGGTGATCGATCTCTATCAAATGTAAGTCAAAAATAGGTTAATCTCTTCAAGTAGAACACAACTTGAAGTTGTATCTTAATTCCTTTATAATAAATACCTGAACACTTAGTCTCTTTTCATTGGGGAAATTAAAAGTTAAGGCAGTCACTCAAGAAGTCCTACAAAAATGAGTGTTAGTTTTAAGTAAACTCTGTAAAACTGGAGACATAGCTATTTTGTATAATGGACAGATGGAAATAACATGAGCACCTGTAAAGATAGGGAGCTGACTGAGGTTAACTGCTCAGTAGCTCTTTTCCTGTCCTGTTAAACCACAACACCTGTGTATAGATACATTTAAAAATCACAACTGAATTGGCCTCATCGAAATTGTTAGTAGATAACTTCTTCAATGTGTGTGTCTGCACTAGAACTCATACTATATACAGTTTTCTTCAAAGTGGGAATAGTGAGTACAGTTTGAGTAATTTCATTGGTTTTTCTGCAAAGTTGAGCACTCTGAATGCAGTTTTATTGCCTGTGTCTCTCTACTAGGCTGATGTCCTGCTAAATTTAAAAAAAAATATTGTCTTAAACCAAGAATACTGAAATATTTGACATGGATACTTTTTAATGTACCATGCATCATATCAGCTTTCCCGCTGCAGAAGTTGCTTAGGTGGGAAAGCAATACTAGTCCATCCCTTGGTATTCTGTATTCTGAAATGTGATTTCATAAACAAGTTACCTACGACAAGCTACCAGAGGAATTATTTTTGTTAATCAGTGTGGCTCTGTGGCTTGCAGGCTGGACATGGAAAATTATTTCTGTCAGCTAGGGTAGTGTTGGTCCTCTGCTTAAAATTTAAATGGATAGGTCTACATAACTGTGAATGCTAACTGACTTTGTGAATGTAATGTAGTCAATGAGATCTCATTAGCATTTTATTCTTTCTGTTGGGATTTGATGGGTTTTTTTCCAGAGGAGTCTAAATAGTAGAAATGTTTTTTGTGTTTTAGGTTATTGCTCATGAAATTTCTCATAGCTGGACAGGAAACTTGGTAACCAACAAAACATGGGAGCATTTTTGGTGGGTATGATGTTCAATGCAATGCAAATCATATTTTAAATGTAATCTGTAAAGAGACTGACTAAATTCATTTTGCCATCCTACCAGTGCTGCCTTTCTCAATGTCTTTCCAGGCTGAATGAGGGTCATACTGTATACCTGGAACGCAGGATTGGTGGTCGGTTGTTTGGTGAGCAGTTCAGGCACTTTCAGGCCCTAGGAGGTTGGCGAGAACTGCAGAATACGGTAAATAGTTTTAAAGTTGTAATACATGTTTCCCACAAAACAAATTTGTCTAGTCAGCTTTCCTAGCGCTTTCTTATTAGAGGATGAACAACTTTGATTCCAAGGTGTTTGATTGCTACCCAAGGTAATAGCTTAATATACCCAGATTAGATAAAGCTTTTTGAATTGTTTTAAGCTTTTTTGTAAGGATGAACATCTTTACAGCCTCTTTTGGTTTTCTGGGTATGGCTAAATTGCAGTATTATCTGTTAGCATACTGGTAAGCCCCTGAAAGCTTATCAAAATTATCTGCAACCATGACCATCAGAATTTTCAGTGCCTCATGCAAGCAACTGATTTCTTACTGTCTAAGAGGGTTGTTTAGTTTTGTGTTTTGGTAGCATAGTCAAACTTTAGTTTTCAGATTTCTAGTCTGTAATATCTTACTAGTTCCCTGAGCAGCCGGAAGTCTGTTCTTCCCATATCCAGAGCTGAAATTTTGCTGGCACTTCTCCCTGTGTCAACAAGTGTTTTAAATTCGAAGGCTTAATGATGTAGTTCAAATAGTTTGTTAATAAAGGGCTAATTATAGCCAGACTAATAGGTGCTCATGGTTATGACAGGCATGATAGTAATTAATTGCTTTGAGACAGCTGGAGCACAGAGTGGTTGATTCTGAATTTTAGTAAATTAAGGTTTGTGCAGATTCAGAACTTCAGGAAAAAGAAGGAGAATGCTTTGAAATGAAGCTGTCTCAGTTTTGGGTGGTTTATACCTTTATAAATAGAATTGGTATAGATCTGCAAGAGTGCTAGTTTTCCTACATTAATACGTGTTCTTGTGTCTTTGACACAGATAAATACTCTTGGAGATAAAAATCCTGTAACTAACCTTGTCATTAATCTGGATGAAGTAGATCCTGATGTTGCCTATTCATCTGTGCCATATGAGAAAGGCTTTGCTTTGCTTTTTTACCTGGAGCAACTCCTTGGAGGACCAGGTAAGCGTTAGTCAGATTTTATACGTTTTTGTTTTCCACCTTAATTTCAAACACTACAACATTTTCTTTTTTCTTTGTTAGATGTCTTCATTGGCTTCTTGAAGGCTTATGTTCAGCAGTTTGCTTATAAGAGCATCATAACGGAGGACTGGAAGAATTTCTTATACTCCTACTTCAAGGATAAGGTTGGGTAGTATTAAAAACTGGTTGCTTGAAACCTTTTAATTATGTTAAATTATGACTTAGGTCAGAACTTATTTAAAGACCAGTTCTTTATATTTCTTTTCTTTAATTCTAGAACTTAATATGATGTAATCTGGCATCTTATGGAGATGGGTTTGCATTATGATGGCTTTCTTTTTTTCTTTCCTTGGAGGAGAATGCTTTGTTTTGAAGTAATCTGTGTAGGATTCACCAGGGTAATTGGAGGAATGTTATCAAAACAAATAAAAAGATTGAAACTAGATTTCATTTTCTCAAAAAAAAAAATCCTAAAATCACATTTAAAATTTGATAAGGTTTTGTGTTGCTTTGTAGGTAGATATTCTTGATAAAGTTGACTGGAACTCGTGGTTTCATGCTCCAGGAATGCCACCAGTGAAGCCTACGTAAGCTGCATTCTTCTGTAGTTCATCTTTTCCTTCTCCAGATTGCATGTGATTTTCCAGTCATGAAGCAGTCTCTAAACAGGATGAAAGTCTTCTTATAAATGTTTTATTCTAAAATGCCCTAGTACTGTGTAAATGTTTATAGGAGTAAAAATAGTCACTGTTAACATTTTCAGTCTTTTATTCTGTGATTATTTCATTATATGAAGTAATGTAATTTGTTTTTCATATTTGACAGGTATGATATGACACTATCAAATGCTTGCGTTGCCTTGAGCCAAAGATGGATCCAAGTGAGTGGTTAAAGAATGCTGAGGTGTCTCTGTCTTGAAAAGCTAATTCTCTTTGTTACACAAAGTGAGCCATTCTTTTCTGAAATCTCTCATTTGCTGAGAGTGTGTGTATTTATGGTCATAGTATGGCTGCCAGGGATTTTGCATTTCCTAGACTAGACCTTCATCATAGAGTCTGGGGATTAGCTGTGACTTCTGTCTGTGAAGTGCAGTCCGTATTTTAACAAGGCACAGAGCCAGCTTCTTGTTATACGTATGTAGTAACCAAAGGGAAGTACTCTTTTTGAAACCCTGGTATTATGGCTATTTATTGATTGATTTATATTGATTAAAAAAACAAGTGCCAAGGTACCTCTATATTACTGGTTATATTGTATTAGCAGTAGTTCCCCTATGCTATACTGGAGTTAGTTAGCATTTCCCATCGAAAACTGGTACATAAATTATATTAATTAATACCACATAATTTTCTCCTAGTTTTAAGCATGAAAGTCATACAACTAATAGAGAATTCAGCATAGCTTCCATTTGTTGCCTCTGTGGCTTTTCACTATACTTGCATGCTATCTTTTAACTTTCTTCTTCTTAATGTTACTTTTTATTTAAAAAGTATTTGATTTTTCACTTAACTAATAGAAAGACAGTGGAGATAAAAAGATCAGTGGAGAGAAAATAAGTGAAGAGTACGAACATCAGACAGCAGCTTAAGTCCCTCTCTCCCCCTTATTGTAACATCCTGCACAGATATAAATCAGTATCTTCTTTATGTGAAATGGCTCAGCAGTAAATGTGGATGTCAAAACAGAAAATTACACCTGATTGTACTTTGAAATACCGATTGAAAATTAGGTAACTGTTCTCTTTTAGGCAAAAGAAAGTGATTTGGGCTCATTCAGCTCAGCAGACCTGAAGGAAATGTCATCCCATCAGTTAATTGAGTTCCTGGCACTGTTGCTTCTGGAGGTAAGTGCACACCTGAGATGACTTGATTCTGGTATCACAAAAGCAGACACAGAAGCTCTACTGTGCTTTGAAATTAAGTTACTCTTTTAAGTTTTGCTAAATTAATCTGCTCTCGCCATACATAGTTATTGAAACCTTCAACTTTTGCCTCCCTTATTATGTCTGTCTCTTCAGCTAATGAGCAACATACAGAGTATTTTGTATTGAAAGCTACAAACAAAACCAGAAGGTGCTTGAATCCATCTGTATTAGATGCTGTCGCAAATAAGCTATAAATAAAATCGAACGAAAATACTTTTTGAATGTTTCAATAGTACTGAATGTGGGAATTCGGTGATATTTATTCCTTGCCCCTTCCCATACACTATGAAAAGATGAAAGGAACAAATAAAATATTTGTCATGGTAAGACTTCAATTTCTTTGTAGCATCAATCTTCTTGAATTACTCTGTTTATTTTTGAAGTGTCTGGCTTGAGGTCTTCCTCTGGCTTATTCTGGCAATTTCTTTTTCAGGCACCTCTTCCATTGTCACATGTCCAACGCATGCAGGAAGTATATGATTTCAATGCTGTAAACAACTCTGAAATAAGATTCAGGTTTGTTATAGTATGGGCACTTTTCAAATCTTAAATGCTTTCATAAAACAAGGTGTCCTGCTTCATCTGAGACATCCTGTTTTACAGAACTGGTGCAGGGTTTGGGTTTGGGGTTTTTGTGGCTTTGTAAATGCATGTGCAAGCATCACTCTTACCAGAGTGGTATCCTGCTACTTATGTACTGGGCAAATACGGTCTAGTAGAAGAACTCAGTGGACAGTGGATTAGGTGTTCTTTATTTTCATCTGGCATGCTAGCAAAGGAACCTGATAACAAAGTATTTTAAACATATTGTACAGTTTGTAGTTCTTGTAACAAGATCAACTTCTTTTTGAAACAAAACAAGCACATGCCAGTAGCTGGTGACATTTAATGTGGTTTTTTGTTTGTTTTACCCATTGGTCAAATGGGACAAGTGCTGTGTAATTCAGTTCTGAGTGGTGCAACTGGACACTATTGTAATATAAAAAAATACATAGCTGCAGAAAATAATCCTCCATTGCAGAGGAACTGCAATCTTTTCCTGTTTTACAAAAAAGTTGATGTTTGTAATGTGCTAGTCAAACACTGAGTATTTTATGTTGAACTTAGCTAGAATCTCATTCCCGAGATGTCACAGCAGTGCCCAAAGCATTTATGGAAACAGAATTGTTAGATAACCAACCACCACACTACCACAAATGAAATTAAAAGTGCACGTTTTTTCTTCCACCTCCAGATGGCTGCGCCTCTGTATCAGGTCCAAGTGGGAAGAAGCTATTCCTCTGGCTCTAAAAATGGCAACAGATCAGGGCAGGATGAAGTTTACTCGACCGTTGTTCAGGTAAGAGTAATCTCCAAATTGCAGAAGCTCATGCTGTTGGCATTTCTAGTATAACGGAATGTATAGTACTTGAAATGCATTTATGGTACATGTTGAAGTAGTATAATACAGAATTCTCTGTATACTGTGAACAAGCTTATCTTCAGAGGCGCTTTCCACTTGCTGACATTGTTTTGCATAGAAGAAAGCTTAGTCCCAGTATGCACCTTAAGGCAAGGCTTTCGAGGGAAAAGTAAAACCTTGGGGAAATCCCCGTTGTATTATTTTCCTGGATTTTTGTAATGGTGCCTCCCCCTACTCCTTCTTTTACAGGGATCTTTACAGTTTTGACAAGAGTCGGGATCTGGCTGTCAAGACATTTCTGGAGCATAGAGCCTCTATGCACCCTGTCACTTCAATGCTTGTGGGCAAAGACTTGAAGCAGGACCAGTGACAAATGTACTAATTTCTTTGAGATTTTCATGTTGCTGAAAGAAGAGACTGATAGCCCAAACTGTTGATATGCGTGCTTGATTATGCCATAAAATGCTCTGCTGCTTTTGTACTAATGTAACTTAAAATTAATTTTCCAAATCAAGTTCAGTACTTTCTATTTTGCATTTCCAACTAAAGCAGCACAATTGCTACATCTCTGGAAGTGAGAGAATGTTTTTGTTACAAGCAATTTTTAGAATACACAAAAACTGTTCTGAGATGTGACCATTTGTCAGTGATAGAATTGAAAAACATGGAAAATTAATTGGTGGATGGTATGGCTCCTTGTGCACAACATTCTTTTCCATAGCACAGTGGTTGAAACTTCAAGTATCTAAAAAATAAATCTTTTCATTCCCTACTTGTCTGTGTATTGATCTGTAAAAAAGTTTTGATTTAATAGTTTTATTTATTCTTCTTTGTTGTGGGAGAAATTTTTATTATGAGTCCAAGAGGACAGTGAAGACCAAAATGTTTTTTCAACCTACTATATATTTTTGAAACTTATTATTGTGGGAGTGGGGGCTAAAACCCAAGTCTTTCCTTACCCAGTTTGATTTTTTTAATATTTGCATTTTTTAACCAGTTGTGGGCACCACCCCTTGTGCTAATATAACAACTTAGAGGTAAGTTTAAAAACAATGGGAGAGCTGTTTTTCCTGTATTTGTCAAGCAGTTCAAGCCAATGGTTTAGATGATGCTGTGGAGAATGCTGCCATCTCTAGGTTGGATTTTGCAGCGAGTTTGACAAGAACTGCTTTTCCTGGAGATGATCAGTTTGCATAAATTAAATCTGTTGACATAGGGATAACCCCCTATCAAGGAGTGGCGAAACCAAAAAGTGCTGGTTTAGGGGAACAGGGTGGCAATATAAGTCATGGCAAAAGGCTTGGTTTAATATTAGCATTTAGAATGAGAGGGGAGAGCCTGTCAGCTGATTTATTTCTGAGTTTTGATACATACAAGCTTTCAACTTGTGGTTTAAACCCAGGCGGTAACTATCCCCACGCAGCTGCTCACTCCCTCCCCCTATGGGATGGGGGAGAGAATTGGAAGAGTAAAAGTGAGAAAACTCATGGGTTGAGATAGAGTTTAACAGATAAAGCAAAAGCTGGGCACACAAGCAGAGCCAAACAAGGAATTCATTCACTGCTTCCCATGGGCAGGCAGGCAGGTGTTCAGCCATCTCCAGGAGAGCAGGGGTACTCAGGGAGACAAACGCCACCACTCCAAACATCCTCCTGCTTCGTCCTTCTTCCTTCTTCTCCCAGCTGTATATGTGAGCTTGAGCTCTGGTCAGAGGAAGGGATATCTGATGTTAACAGGCTCTGGTTTGAGCTATCAGATTGCAATGAAAACTGTCCTTTGTTTATAAAGGCCTTATGTCACTAGTGTTGGGCTAAGTTGCATTTTGTTGTAAAAGCCCATGTATCATATATAGTACTTTGGTAGTTAGAGTTCATGCTGCTAGATAATCCTGGTTTCTTGGTGTCAGAGTCAGCAAAAAGAAAATTGTGTCAGGCATGGCTTTCTCTAGCATGATTCTAGGTAGCTCTGCTGAGACAGTGTCCCCCACCAATGGGGTCCCAAGTTAACATTCGCTACAATAATTAAACCCTAGGTAGTCCCTTTGTTTGGGATTACTAGTGTGGGTAGCAGGGACTGTGAGTGGTGTTGCTGTTTTGCCTTTGAAAAACAGAGGTATTTTCAGATTCTGTGTGTACATGGTTATTGCTAAACATATTTTTTTGGCACCATCTTCATAGGAATCTCCACGTCTTTTCCTCTGCACCTTCTGCCTGCAAAAAAACCATGACATAGCAGCACCGGGCTTGATAGTGTGCAGCTGTGGCCTAGTATTCATTGATACCTGTTCTAGTAACATCTTCCAGAGCACAAGGGAAAAGGTTATGGAAATTTATTTATCTTTTCCTTACCTACAATAAAATAATGAAGTTTTCAAATTTGACCGTGGGACCGATCAAAGCAGGCTTGCTGCCTCTGCTGCCTGCTTTTATCTTGCTCTGGATAGAGATGTAAAACTACAATACTATCTTCTTTCAGTCCTAACCGTCATGAGCAACCCATATTCCCAAGGTGCCTCTCTTGCAGCAAAACAAACAGAACAAAAACCTTTTTTAACAAAAACCTCCTCTCTGTCCCTCATGGAGGTTTTTGTTAATGTGATTTATTGCCAGGCAATAGCTGTTAACTCTTGTTAAACCCTTACATTTTTAGAACAGTTGCACTGCATCTTAGTCCGATTTATCTATTTCTGCTACATAAGCTTCAGCTCCTGGATTTTCATTTCTATATTCCTGATGTGATCTTTGGAATAAAATTCCTGTGGCAATAGCTGGGGGGTGTGTGTGCCTTTCTGTGAAAAGGGTGTGTTCCCTGGGTTTGGTTTGATTGGACAAAGTCAGCCAAACACGATGCTCTCGTTTATTTACAAAGGTGAGGATTTTGAGGGTGGATTTTTGCCTCTATCTGATTGCAACACTGGGCTCCAGCTAGGCACAGCTCTTCAGGCCATCACATGGTAAATGTGAGGCTGCTGCACGCTCCAGCCCTTCTTGGTCAAGGAACAATTTTTGGAGAGAAAGCATGCCGAGATACACGGTGCATGTCCGAGGAGAATGGCTGGCAGTGCCATGCCTAAACTCCATGAACACCATTGAGTGGCTGGGAAAGGAAGCTGTGAGACGGTATATGAAAAACAAACCTGACAATGGGGGATTTGCCTCCGTGGAAGAAGTAAAGTTTTACATTCGAAGGTGCAAGGGACTTGGCTTGCTGGATCTTGATGATACCGTGGGGGATGCTCTAGAGGACAATGAATTTGTTGAAGTTGGTAAGCAAAACCTTAAGCATTGCATTGCAGAGTGACTGTGTTGTCATCTGAGTCAGCAAACTGTGGCTTTATCTAGATTCATCTAAAATTACACCTGAGAGATTGCCTACAGTTTTTGTGGGAAAATGCCCAATAATTTAAGAATATTTAATTTTTAGGAACAAAACTACGTAAAAGTTAGGAGGTACAGGATTCTTCATACATCTTCTGTATCTGCTGTCATATATAGAGTAAGCTGTTCTGCCTTTGCCTTTGGAATACCTTAAATAAATAGATACTTCCTTGTTATTTTCCCAGAAGTGAACAAGTATGTTCAGGGATGACGACTGGAAATCAGAACTCTTACTGCTGTGAATTGCAATAAATAACAAATTAACTTATATGAATAATATAATTTAATCCTCTATGTGTTTATTCTGCATATTTCTTCTAGTTATAGAAGGAGATATAATGTCTCCAGATTTCATACCATCTCAACCAGAAGGAGTTCATTTGTATCCTTTTTGAGTGCTTCGTGAAGTTTTTACAGTTACAGGTTTATAGTTTTCTAGATTGCCTGTTTTTTTTAGAGTTCCTTCATTCTTAAAACACGTTGCCAGCTGTAACTGAGTGCTCACTACCTGTGAAATCCTGTCTGCCCTTTTTCCTTTACAAAACTTTCAGATACAGCAAATACCGAGAACCAGAAGAGGTAGGAATAACCAATGATTTTACAACTTGGTAACAAATCCTGCTACTCACCAGACAATGCTAAGGGTTCAGCCAGTGCAGCATTCACGAAAGCAGGGGCTATTAGATTGGCTGGGTCTAGGAAACTAAACTATAATGTGCTTATTGTGTTTTTGTTACCCTGGTTCCTGTCTTATGAATAAGCATGAAGAAGCTTCTTGTCATTGCTGAGTTTTGACTGTATTTTTTATTTATACTGATTATTAAGCAACATTATATGTATCCATATCCCAAACTAAATGGTGGTTCTTTGGTGTAGTATATTTCTTTAGATGGCAACAGTTTAACAACCGAGGACTTGGTCAATTTAGGAAAAGGACTGTACAAGATAAAGGTAAAAGTTTTGAACAAATGCAGCTAAAAATTATGTATTTATTTTTCTACAACTAAATAATGGCAAATAAGACAATATTTAAACTACTTATGTTTTAGCTCACGCCCGAAGCTGCAGCTAAAGTCAAACAATCACGAGAAGTGATTGAAAGGATCGTAAAGGAACAGACAGGTAAATATTTTTGCTTTTAACTAATAATTGTTTAGAAGAGTTCATCAGGTTCTGTCCTTAACCAGCAGTGTACATTTCTTGCAGTTGTTTATGGAATCACCACGGGTTTTGGAAAGTTTGCCAGGACTGTCATCCCAAACAGTAATCTGAGGTATGTTGTGTGTGCAGCCTTCTCTGTCCTTTCTTTTCAGGAAAGGAAGAAGAGGGAGCAGTTCGACCCTGTAGTTGTATAGTCTGGGGTTAAATGAGAGAGCTGCTTCAGGAATTCCTTCTGTTTTGTGCAAAATAAAACCTAATGAGACTTCTTTTGAGGTTTAACATATTTTTTTTTTCTGTAGGGAGCTTCAAGTGAACTTGGTTCGTTCGCATTCTGCAGGTAATGAGAGATTGCTTGGTGTTTCTCTTTTCTGCCCTTGCTGGTAGCAGGTGGGTAACTGAGAGGGTTCCATTACTGTTTCAGGTGTGGGGAAACCTTTGACCCCGGAGAGATCTCGCATGCTGTTGGCACTGAGAATCAATGTCCTAGCCAAAGGATACAGTGGAATATCCCTAGAAACCCTCGAGCAAGTTATTAAAGTGTTTAATGGTAAAAAGATGTTTAAAGAAAATCTTCCTTTTCCTTTTGTTTTTCCTTTTAACTGTTTTGTTAAAGGGTGTAGCTCAATGGGTCAAGCTACAGATGTTGGTCTTTCAGCTTGGTAGTTGTGAGAGATCAGGGCTAGAGCTTGGCTGACCAACTGGACACCATTGCTCTGTTGAAGGACATGGGGTAGGAGCTTAACTGACTGGAAAGGCTGAGAGAAAGCAATGCAAGACAGAAATTTGGGAAATGAGCCCCAGAAAGGTCAGATAATTAGTTCAAGACTAAGCTTGACTAAGAGCATGATTCTGGGCAAGCTTTTTTACAAAGGCTCAGGTCTCTGTCCTCTGTCCTCTCTCTCTTCTGTCCTGTCAGGTGGTATTGTGTCTGCCACCATCTCTAGGAATACAGGGATTTAGGGGGGAGGGGGCTGTTACCATACAGAACACTGCACGTGTTGGTGTTTGTGAAGCAGACCCACTTAAGCACCACCTGGTTTTGGGAGCAGACCCCCTGAGACCTACAGAGGTGTTTGTACACAAGGGCTACAAGGCAGCCACACAGAAGTCCATGGCCAGTGAGGAGCTCACAAGGAACTGCCACAGCAGTTCCAGCTGGGCAGCCTTCCCTCCCATGCCAGATGCTGCAGCAGAGAACCCAAATCAGTGGCTGATGTTCATTAGCTGATGACCACTGATGGCCCCTCTGGTGGGGCCTGCCAAGCAAAGAACACCTTCTCTCTAATGTCAGTGTTAGGATCAACTCTCCTTCTCTTCTTTTCCTAAACTGTAGATTGGGAAGATTGTTCTGAGACCATGTGTATGAGAGAAGAGCCATGTTCATTTATGTGAGCCCCAAGAATAGATTCTTTGTGCTGCACTCTGTAACATCCTCCTCCTCCTCTTCCTGCAGCGCGTGAAGGAGCTGCAATTCAGTGTTTAGCTCTGCAAAAGAAGAGGAACAGACGGGTTCCCTCCTTGCTTCTTCTGATGTTTCCCAGGCTCCATTTCTTCATTTCCACATGTTTCAGTGCCCAGAGGAGTAGGATGGGGAGAAGAGGGTTCAAAGATGGTTTCTAAGAATAGCCCAGTGTTTAGTGGAATAAGAAATTAGGAGATAGCTTTGTCCACACCAGGTGGTCACCCTGTGATGGAGAGCTGAGAGAAGTGTTGTAGCTGCCTTGCTGTAGATACAATCACCCTGGGCTGTGTCCCCCAGGCTGCAACGAGAGTAGTCATGTTGGTGACATTGTCCATGATTGCAGGATGTTACTGTGACCACACTTACAAGCTGGCTTCTCTGTTTTCTGAGGAGTGTATCAAGGGAAGGCTCTAAAATGAGTGATTTTTGTTTTCTTTCTAGCATCCTGCCTTCCTTATATCCCAGAGAAAGGGACCGTTGGAGCCAGCGGAGACTTGGCCCCCCTCTCTCATCTTGCTCTGGGATTAATTGGAGAGGGAAAGATGTGGTCCCCGAAGAGTGGCTGGGCTGATGCTAAATATGTAAGATTCATGCAGCTGATTGGGGTTTTTTTTCTGCTTGCTGACTCATTTTTCAAATTGCATGTAGCTTTGAGAGAAGGAGAGCTTTTACTCAGATTAATAACATGTAAAAGTCTTTGGAATTTCTATACCAGTTTGAACTGGGACTAGGTTGCCTTTAGCTGCTCATCCTCTAGTTTGAGGAAGGTAGGTCCATGGAGAATGCAATAACTGACCCACATGTCGCTGGAGGAGACATAAATAAGCAGCATGTTGTTGAGCCCTAAAGACATATCATGCCATAGTATTGCAACACAAGATGACACAGTGACATCATTTACGAACTGGAGAAAGGGACAGGATATGATACCAACTATGAGAGAATTATTACTGTATCTCCAGCTCCATGAACATCAATGCTTTTCTAACCCAAGATCACCTCTCAAATGCCAGGAGTACCTAGAGATTTATTGGAGGCAAGATCTTCGCAGTAAAATTTCTACTGATTTTATAAGGGCTTTAAGTAAATACATAGGTTTGGATATTTTATTTTTGATAAACTAACTAGGGTTACAAGGAGCCTTTATATCATTCTCCTTCACAAGACAGAAGCGTTACAATGGAATTAGGTTTTAATCAATCGTTATTCTGTCACTAACACATCAGCAGATGGATCTTGTGTTAAGTATCTCCAAGTCCAGCCCCTCCAAATTCTTTCATGGTAGATTGTTCTGCTACACCTATCACTCCTATCCATGAATATTTGAATACCAGGCTTGCTCATGGATTGATAGGCATACATCACTATAGACTGGAGAAGTATTGAGGAGAGGAGTAGGGAGGAAGCAGACCAGTGTGTTCTGGACTTTCAAGACCAGAAGTTACAGCTGTACACTTCTGAGATGCATTACCTCTTCTGTTGGAAAGGGCAAGACGATTAAATGAGAAATAGGTTATGCTGTTTCTCCATTTCCCACAAGAGCAATTGCCCTATAGAATAGATGTGTACAGAATAAACTGGATAGGACTCCTCCTGTCACTGGAGATTTTCTATAGAAAGGATTAGGGGATCATTTAAAAAGGAATAATTTATGCCAAGCCAAAATACTATGAGGCAAGGTGCAGGCAGAATTGCCTTCCCAAGAGGTTTCCAGCCTTCTTTCCTGTTGCCCTCTCCGATCATCTAGAACACGGTAGATGTTAATGGGCTGTGAAAATATCTTCCTTCAGTGCTCCTGCTACCTTCTTGTACCAGCACTAGGAAATGAGGTGCTAGTTTGGAAGCCCTTCATTTAGCCCAGCAGAAAAAAGTATGTTGTATGTTTGTGATATAAAGCTCTTTTTCTCTCATCACTTAAGAAATTTGTTAATATTTCTGTTCATGGAAACATTTAAGTTTTAGTGACTTAGTTACTGAAAAGTATTTTTCATTAATTACCTTGGCATTAAACTCCTTCACAGGTCCTGGAAGCCCATGGACTGAAACCAATTACCTTGAAACCTAAAGAGGTAATAAAGTATAATGATGTCAGCTGATGAAAACGAGCACAGTCAATCACTGTTTGCTTTACATCCACAATAAAAGCATTAAATGAATTAATAATTTTAAATCAAGCTTCAGAAGGATACTGATGAAGTGTCGTCAGGAGTGGGGTTCACCTCTCCTAGTGTCACCCTACTTGACCTGAAATGTCAGACCCAAGGTTGGTGTTCAGATTGGCTCTGTGGTCAGTGGAGACAGACAGGCCCCTTCAGAAAGCACTTAATGCCATCCTGAAACAGCTGTCTAAGAGGCACCTTCAAGGTACCTATCTGCCCTTTGGCCATAACAGGAGGTCAGATGACTGACTTGAAGCAAGTATCTGACACTTGGAACTACTGGTGCTCCAAGGATGTCTGCAGTGACTTAGTGGGGTCGTGAGCATTGACACTTCATGTAGCAAAGATGCTCAGTCAAGCTGTGCATTTCATGATTTGAGGATGGTCCAAGAAGCTAGGCAAAGGTCTTTAACTCCTTCATGTGAATGAAGCGGAATTGTCACAGATATGGGGAATTGTTACAGTGTGTGAAATAGGTGCAACGAGTTTGCTTAACATCTCTCCCTTTGAAGGGTCTGGCCCTCATCAATGGGACACAAATGATCACCTCCCTGGGCTGTGAGGCGGTTGAAAGAGCGGGGGCTATAGCGAGGCAAGCTGACATCATCGCTGCCCTTACACTCGAAGTCCTGAAGGGTACAACGAGGGCCTTTGACACTGGTGGGTACTGGGTCTTCCCTGTCTGTTTGCTGAACAGCTCCCGACAAGAGAGGCAAAGCCTAACCGTCTAACTTGTCTTACTAGATATCCATGCAGTGCGCCCACATCGAGGGCAGACTGAAGTGGCTTTTCGATTCAGGTCCCTTCTAGATTCTGACCATCATCCATCAGAAATAGCAGGTGAACAATCTTAACCTTCATCCTCTCAGGTTACCAGGACAGGCTGGGTCCTTCAACAGGACACAGTGCTTTTGTGTAAGGAATATTTGGGTTTTGCCCTCCTTGTTTCTTCTAGAGAGCCATAGATTCTGTGACCGAGTTCAGGATGCGTACACAATGCGCTGCTGCCCTCAGGTAAAAACTGACTTTTATATCCTTCTATAACAATAGATAAATGACGGTGAAGCTTCCACCTCAGAAATACTGTCAGTTATGTGCTGTCTGACTCTGTTAGAGGAAGTGGCTTTATTTTGCTTCTTCTTCACTTCAAAGCAGTATTAATGGAGACATGTAATTTGTTGATTGCGTGCATGCACCTGTCAGGCAGCATCTAACAAAGCTGTGTTCACATCTGGAAGAGGCCAGGGGTCAGAAGCAGAGGGAAAGTGCTAGTTTCCATGCTTGCAGATTTTGTAGGGATTTTCTTCTGCACTGGTGTTGAGAACATGAACTAGGTGTTTCCAAAAGCCAACAGAGCGTAGTATCTCAAACATACTGGAAGAACTCAATTGCGTGTGTTTTAACAGGAGCAAAGCTATTAAATCAGTGGAATTAATGGAAGTCAATTAATTAATAAGAGGTTTTGTTTTCTGTGAGTCTTTGTAAGGCTACTTGTTCCCTCATAACTCTTCTGCCACTGAATAAGTATCTTCCATTTAGGTAAACCAACCCAAACAAGTAAAGAATGTCATATTCAGATTACTCTTTTGGCAAAACTGCCATAATAATAGTAAATATAATCTTTCAAGTGTCTAGGATTGGCAGTGATACTCCTCATGTTAAAACAAATCCAAGACCATCTTCCATGTGTGAAAGTCAAGTGGGACGATGGGAAATAGGGTCTCTACAGCTCAGTCAGCATCCTGAGGGTGAACTAAGTGCAGATGCTAAGCTCAGGCACTAATGTCTTTTGTTCTAGGTCCATGGAATTGTAAATGATACAATTGCTTTTGTGAAGGACATAATAACGACGGAAATCAACAGTGCCACGGACAACCCTGTATCTTTTTGATTACTTCATTACTGTGTGAAATTCTGCTTGGCTTTTTTTATTCTTTTCTTCTGTATAATTACCTGCACAGGAAGCAAAAAAAGTCGTAACTGGCTTTGGTCAATAACTGCCATTGTTTGCAACAGCAACCTCTCTTCCTTTCCCTATGACTGCAATGACTGCACTGGAGGATTTCTGTCAGCATTGTAATGCAAGGCTGCATTTCTCTCATCACTGTAATGATGCTGTACATAGCATCATATAGACTGCTGATAAGCATTATTGCTTCTAATCTGTCAAAAATTGTAACTGTCATGGAGAGAATCTATCAAGGAACTGAAAATCTATGCTAGGATCTGAACAGATGGGTTTCTTTGCACCCCTCCCCACGCTCCATCCATAAAGACCTCCCTTTATGTAGCTTATTTGAAACAAATGCATATCAAAATTGTATCTACAAGTTTGAAGAACTGAGATTGTGTCTTCATTTCCTGAAAAGTGGAAGTGTGGATGCAATATAAAGTGCTTGCACATAAAAGCCTATTGGCACATATACTCCTTCAGTTAAGATATTCCAATTACTGGCAGATACGTCTCATGTAAACTGTATTTCACCTGTGTGTGCCTTAACTTCTCCTTAAAGATGGTGTTTGCTGAAAGACAAGAGACCATTTCTGGAGGAAATTTTCATGGTGAATATCCTGCAAAGGTAATTCAGCATTTGAAGAAAGGAAAAAAATTGTGTCTGTTTCGGTTTTCTTGCTTGTTTGTTTCTGTCATCTGGTTTAATGAGATCATCTTTTGTAGGCTCTGGACTATTTGGCAATTGGTGTGCATGAACTCGCTGCAATTAGTGAAAGAAGAATTGAGAGGCTCTGCAACCCCTCACTCAGCGAACTGCCTGCATTTTTAGTCACTGAAGGAGGTCTGAACTCAGGCTTCATGATTGCACATTGCACAGCAGCTGCCCTGGGTGAGTGCTTGAGCAGTACCATAGAGCGAGCAAGCTAGAAAGACTGATTTCTTTCAAGACAAATGTAATCTAATAGTAGACACAAAGGTATCTGGCTCCTGTTTTCTGTTTCTTCTCCATATGTTTTTTGCTCTCTCGTAAAGTGTGAGCATTGAATACAGCTGCAGTTATTTCAGTTCAGGCTTCCTTACTCTGCACTGACTCTTGGGCATGTTCGGTGCTCTAAGCCTGCAAACTCTTAAGTGGACTTTGGTGGGAAGGCTTGTCTCAAAGGTGGCTTGATTCCCTCAGTACTGGGTGTCTCCATTTGACAGCCTGGTCTGTACATCAGTATCAGACCCCACAGTCCTCAGAAGACCGGAGTTCGCAGGGCTGGCTATTGGGGGAGCACACCGAAATTAAACATCAGTTTAATTTTTCCTCTAGTACTCATGACTGTGGCAACGAGAAGCCTGCTGGCTGCTGGGACACCACAGTTCATAGGTTCAGGGAAGCACGAGCCAATATAAAGATAAACATGCTATGAGAAGAGAGTCAATTTTAAAAGATACAAACAAACACAGGAACAGAGGATATCAGATAAACATGTAGATAAACATCCTGCAGAAAAACAAGTGAATTGATTAAATCAATATGCTAAAGGAACCCTGCCTAGAGGCTGGTTTGGCAAGTGGGTCTGGAAGAGGAGCTGACATGCTCATCCCCTTGTTTAAGGGCTGGAAGCTTTACCTTTTGGCTGGGGAGAGTTTAGGATGGCTCCAGGCCTCAGCTGGTTGCATGGCATCAGGTTTCACTGCACACTTCTGCAATCTGACGTGACAGATTCTAGGGTGTTTGTGATTTCTGCTGTGGGAAATGAAAATTATAGCCCTGCCTCTGCTGACACTAGGAGTCCATGGGTCAAAATCATCTCATCCTGATCAAAATAGCCAGGATTTTATCTGAATTGAAGTTTGAGTTCTTTTTATTTTTTTTTAACTTTTTCTTTAATCACTAATATTGTTTAAATCACTCTGCCATTTTCTGGGTTATTTGTGTACCAGCTAATGTACACAAGGGTTAATAGATAAAGATGCAAAAAATTCATAGACATTTTGCAACACTGTTGCTGGATGTGTCTGTCTGCCCCTGCTCCAGCAGCTCTGTGCCTGCCAGAGCGAGCTGTTTGCAGTGGCCACATGCAGCCTCTCTGGGACCTGCTGTCACCTGCCTGAATGTGCCAGCTGGACTCTGGTCCTAGACTGTGTCACTCCAGCCTATTGGCAATTGGTGTCACCACCTCTCTGTTGCTCTTGTTGCTTTTCTGAAGCCACTAATTTGGCAAGGGCATTACACAGCATCCCGCTGGGCTTCAGAAAGAAAAGGCCGAGCGCAGCCAGAGTGCTGTGAATGCAGGCTTCATTTTTTCTCTTTTAAAGACCAATTCTCAACCTCAAATTGTCGTTGAATGCTGCCTAAGGCCTTTCCTGCAGCCAAATTGCCGTTGTTTTTGGGTGCAGCTCGAGAATTTACTCCAGAGCTCGCACCTGGCTTTCAAAGCTGGAGTGGTGTCACACTCATGGACATGGGCAGCCTTGTAGCGAGATGAGGGTGGGAGAGGATTTATGTCACTCTCCTGCATTTTTCTAGAGGAAGTTCTGAAAGTGCCTCAGCTGCAATGAGCAGACCAGATGCTGATCTCTAGCTGTGTTCTTGAAAGCAGGGGAGGGGCGATACTCGTGACCAAAACCAGAGGGAGCCAATGCCCTTTATAAAGAATTGGCTTAGAGCAACAGACAGGACCAGGTTTGTGTTTCAGTTATGCTGTCTGCTCTTCTTCTTCAGTTTCCTTCAGGCCTTTGAGCCACAGCAACTCTAGCCTGGAGATGGGGGAGTGAAGAGTGAGCAGTTGTTCCATATTTGGTTAATATTTGCATCTAAAGACTGATGTTGGTTAGTTTTCAGAGGCAATGGTAGTTTTCAAGGTGGTTATTGCAAATTACTCAGTCCAGGTAAAATACTGATGCATCCTCAAAAGAGGAGCAATAGTTGGACCCGAGGTGGTGGACAGGCTCTTGTCTCCACGTTGTCCTTTGCTTCTGCTGTCTCATGCCCATTCCGTCCTACATTCACTGTGCTGGATTTTTGCAGTTTCTGAAAACAAAGCCTTGTGCCACCCCTCTTCTGTGGATTCTCTCTCAACCAGTGCTGCTACAGAGGATCACGTGTCCATGGGAGGATGGGCTGCAAGAAAAGCTTTGAGAGTTATTGAACATGTGGAACAAGGTAAAATTAAAATCCTGATTTCCAGACAGACCTTGACTCATGAAAATGAGGAGCTAATACCAGTAATGATCAGGTGTGAGGTAGGCAGATACGATGCAAACTTCTCCAGACAGAAGTCTCCCTTCCAAAGCACTGTCGTTTTACTGGTGTTTTAATGTGGGCTCTTGCAAGCTTCAGAGGGAGAACTTCCATTTTTAGCTCAGGCTCCTCTTTTCTCAGTGCTAAAGAAGTTTTCTGATTTATGATGGACTTTAATTTGAGTATTCAAGTTACCCTGGAAGAGATTCCTAGGGATTTAAGACCGGTGACCAGGACTTTCTGGTGCACTTGAAAGGTCTGTACAACAGAGTACTCAAAATCTGCTTGCTGAAATGCTTGATACTGCCCCCAGCATCATCCATGAAATGGTCCTGCCACTGGGCTGGCTCTCTGGGGTGTGTGGATCCATTGGTTTTTCACGTTGCCTGAAACCATATCATATTAGCAAGAACAAAGGCCAAGGATAGCTTTACACAGGAAACCTTGCCTTGAGCTGTACCCGCCAAACATCCCTTTTGCTGTTCTGGTTTTGTAGTTCTGGCTATCGAGCTGCTCGCCGCCTGCCAGGGCATTGAATTCCTCCGCCCTCTGAGAACAACAACCCCATTGGAGAAGGTCTACGACCTTGTGCGCTCCGTGGTGAGGTAAGATCAGATAAACACCTTGCTCAGAGGTTGCCTGCCTGGAGAGCAGCTGCTGGCAGTGGTGGTTAATGTTTGCCCAACGTCTCATTACAGGCCCTGGATAAAGGATCGCTTCATGGCCCCAGACATTGAAGCAGCTCACAGGCTGCTCATGGACCAGAAGGCGAGTGCTGGCTTTTGGCTCGTGCTGTAGGATTGTCTAGAGCCCTTTTTCTTTGTCCATGCCAGCTGCTGTTTTTGCTGCTCTATCTTCTTCATGGTCAAGTGGTTTTGTAGCAAGTGGCAGTGATTCTCTCCTAACTATTGCCCATAGAGCATTAGCCTGGTAACAAAGTATTTTTGCCTAGAATCCTTTCACCTTGTCCCCTTGGAGCTGTACCCTTTCCCATCCCTCATCAACTCCATCCATGTGCTCTTCTCTAAACATGACTCTATCTGCCTCTCTGGTTCTGCTCGTCCCATACAGCATGTCTACATCTACATAGCTTTGCCACCTCTGTCCCAATAACTTTTCTACAAGGTTTCCTGAACTCATGCGCCAGTGTCTTAGCTGACCTTTGGTTTTGCCTCTGACTCTGCTGTTTCACGTTCTTGTTTCACAGGTGTGGGAAGTGGCTGAACCTTACATTGAAAAGTACCGGAGGGAACATATCCCTGAATCAAGACCCATTTCACCTACAGCTTTCTCCCTGGGATCGCTGAGAATGAGTGCAGATGATAGTCACGACCACAGGCATCAGAATGAACTTTAAGAGTTGCGATCCTCTGGAGGAGAGCAGATCCTTTCCAGAACCTTACCTGAACATAGCCGTTCTACTCAAATTCAGTGTGGTTTCTCCAGGTGACCTGACTGTCTAGCTCAGGAGCACAAACAGATAGTAAAGAAAAGTCTCACTGCTTTCCTCACGTGTGAAAGACAACTTTGTCATGATAGTGTGGTTTTGACTGAATTTCATGAACTTCTGAACACAAATCATTCAGACTCCTGCTGAAACCAGTATTTGTTTTGTCAACTCTTCTTTTGTTTTCTCTTCATCTGTGCCAATGATACCAAACATCCTAAGTTTGATATTCTTGATACTTTTCTTTTCCCCTTTGAGTAACTGCTGCGATCCCTTTCATTTTGCCACAAGCAAAATTATCTTTACACTTAATTCTTCTCTCTTTTGCAGATCTTATGTGAGGTACAGGTTCTTGTATAACAGGAGCATTTTTAGAGCAGGTGCTTCACAAATCAGAAAAGCTGTGAGCATACGAATGTGCTGTGGAGATCATTGCTCCAGAACAAATATATTATATTCTGGTGATGGATGACACTTAATGCAGCTTTCCAAGCTCTGTGGGCTGTCACCTGCAATCAATAAACTGAGGCTTCATATATGGCTATAACAATCTCTTCTCCTGTCATGTGTGTGACAATGAAAATGTAAAGCAAAAGCTTAATTTGCAAATAAGTAGGACCGGTGAAACAGAGTCCAGACAAGGGGAAGAGGAAGCGTAGGAGTGATGAATGTGAACCAGTGCTGAGGCAATAGCACCAAGACCTACACTCACATGTCTCACCAGGTCTCTGCCTGTCTCCCAAGGGCCCTGTCCCCATAGACGGGATCGTGACAGAGTGTGCTCTGTGTTACAACACTGACCTCTGGCACAGTTTTATTTCGCAAGGGAAGAGTCAGGACATGGATTTCACATCGTGGTGCGGTGATCACATGGCGGTACTGACCTGGCTGTGGGACATTCAGCATGAGCTGGAAGCCTCCCTGGGCTATTGGCTATGCTGCACGGGGCAGCCAAAGCACGTGTGGGGCTGCCTTTGGGTGTCTGAGACCTGCCATGTTAAATGTGCCCTGAGGAGAGGGCTCACGCCTGCTGGAAACCTAACACGGAGACACCTATCCTGGCCAGAAGACCTGGGAACTAGGGCACCCATGGCACATGATCTCCCAGCTAAGCTCCTTCCTTCTGCACCTGATGTGCAACATCTCCATCCTGTCTCTCCCTCACGTGCCAAGAAAGTCCCTATTCCTTCAGCGTGAGGCTCTCTGTAGCAGGCAGGTCTCAATCTCCCCCTGAAGCTGTTTCATTTTGTATAAAATCAGGTATTAATCAAAAACAAGTGTGAGAACAAACAGATGGGCTTTTATCTTGTAGGATCAACCATTTGCCTTCAGCCTTGTGTGATGGTTCCTTCAGCAGCAAGGCTGGCAGAAGTTCCTATGCCCATGTTACCTATGTCCTGCTCCCCGTGCTGTGGGAGCCAGCACTGCGGATGTCATCACTGAAGTGAGCAACACTAAAAACAAAAAACTTCCTGCATTCTGGAGGGGTGTGCCTTCCCTGGCAGCTGCACAGCTGTGGGGTAACAGTGCCACGAACTGCCGGACCACATAGCTGCCTGTTGGGAACCACTCAAGCCACCTGTGCCCCTGAAGTAAAATCGCACACTCTGACTGCAAACTGCCACCAATTACAGCCCTGGGGCACATTCCCAAATGGCTGCTGGATTCACCCGCACTGGCCGGGCAAACACGTGGTTTCAGGTTCCCATCAGAACTGATGCATGGGAGCAGAATCCCCTCACATCAGTAGTTTCAGGCCACAAATGCCTATTCCTGTCCAGAAAGAGAGTATTTGAGGCTTTCCTTTATGCAGTCTTGGCCTCCAAATGCCTTAGCCATTCAGAGAAGAGATTCTGGGCATTGCTTCCCATTCACCTCTGCTTTTGGCTGCCTGGGACCAAGGGACCCCCAGCACACACTGCAGCACGGCGGCCTCAGGTTTTGCACCATGCCTGTGCAGAGCTGAGAGGCACCGCTCCACCTGCACGCTGCATTTAAGAAATGCCTGTGCTCCTTCTCTGACAGCCTTCCCAAATACCTGTATAAACATTATTTATGAAGGCTGTCTTAGGCACAATGGACCATGCAATCGCATATTCGAGATGTTCTTTCAAGCTTTATAAAAACAAAGTTCCACACCCACATCTGGTACAACATCTGCTTGCAGGAAAACACGTCAAGTGGCAGGAATGCTATTACATTGTCTTAAGAACTGATTTCGTTGGCTAGCCTGGATCAAATAAAGCATGAAGAAAGATACTACAGGGGATGGCTTGCATATTTTGGGTGTTAACAGATGGGCCCAAGGCTCAGGGAGATCAGGAGGTCATAATAATCCTCATATATGTTTGTGATGGCTTTCAAATACCTGTTAATCAGAACGAGACCATTGTCCTTTCTCAAGGGTCTGGTTCACTAAAGCACTCTGCTCTGTATCACAGGTTAGGTCACCTGCTCATATCAATAATTATTTTTGATGTGAAGTTCTTCATGCTTATCAGGTGTAGTTTTATGACTTCACCTTCCGAAAGTAAATTCCTCTTGCTTCTGCAGCCACCATCCATTTGAAAATTTGAAGAAAAGTCTCAGTCCATGTGTATTCAGAGACCCTCCTACCCCAGACTCTCTACTTAAATACAGCAAAAGCTTCAACTCTCCAGAGCTGTATCATCCTTTTTTCTACATAGTGTATTCCTAAATGATGGTACAAGCTGTGGGAAAAAAAGTAGTAGCTGAAAGATAAAAGGAAGAGTGCTTTAAAAAAATTAGGCTCCTAAGTTTCAACATGGCTTTGAGAAGGAGTTATCATACTTAGCTTACCAGAATTACATTCAAACTTCCACAAACAATTACATCCCATGTCATTTCAGATTCAGCCCAGAATAAATAAAATCAGGTCTTTTCTGGAACATCTTTTCTGGAACAGTATGACACTGCATGTGATCTTCTCCCAGCACAGCCAAGGGCCATCCCAAATGTGCATGCCTGAGCCCCTGGCCCTCTGTCACATGTTACTTAACATCATACTTCCCAGTAACTCTTACCTGGATCCGAACTTTGTTTCCTCATTGCCAGTTTGTTTGGGTTATTTTCAAATATAATAATATTATAGATTAGTTGTATAGGAAAACATTTTTGGAAACTGTCTTATTTAAGATGGATACAATTAGAAATTATTTTATTGTGCTGGAGAGAAGGACAATGGACATGGAGATGCACCAAATGGGTAATGCTTGGTAAGGTTTATTTGAGTAAGAGTAAGGTGAGCAGGCAAACAATTTACTGGTAGATACAAATCTGATTTGTCTGTTGCTTTGAAATACTCCATGCTAATTTGATTTTAGTAGCTTACTAAATTACTGCCTTCTCTCAGTAACTGCTCATTGTCTCACACCTCTCATTTTCATAGACGACTTTTCCTTTAACTATAACGTGGTTGATCAGTGCTTCATGTCCACCAAACTGGTAAATCAAGTGCTCCCACCTAAAAAGACAAGATGTTTAAGAATATATAAACTTGCATAAGAGCAGGTCGCATGCCCAGCATAACAGGCAATTTTATAAGGTTTGCTTGGAAATGGGAAAACACTATTCCATGTCTACATGTTGTCTCTTGCTGCATGAATACAGTGAGTCTATCAGTAGAGAATTTCTTCCACAAAATAAACACATATTATCTTTAGATAATTTGTAATTAGGCATGGATTATTTGTAATAATGGCCCCAAAAGTCTTAGGCTTTATTTTCCGCTGGCGTAATTAAGGAAAATGAAAGTGGGTCTGAAATGCTACCAGTGTCCCTTTATTCAGTGAGGATAACTAATGTTAAAGCACATTTCAAATGCCAACGGAAGAACAAACCTTGATGAATTTATGATAAGAAGATCCCCCTGCTTGCCGACTTCCAAGGAGCCATGGGTGTCCGATTTGCCCAGAGCATAAGCTGCATTAATGGTGGCAGCTGCCAGTGCTTCATTCATTGACATCTTCATGTTTACACAGGCCAGATGCATCACCATAGGCTGTAGGCAAGGAAGGGGACAGTGGGAGTTACCAGGAACACAAAGCTGTTTATGCGTCAAATCCCTAAGCACTCTCCTTCTCCCTTGCACAACAGAAGGAGTTGTTCTGCACAACATAAATCTTGCCAACTCCAAAACGAGAACTCTAAAACCAGTAGCTTTGAGAGCATTTTGAATAGGCCTCTCAGTGCACATGAAGGACGGAACCCATTCTGGTTTCAAGAATTTCTGGTGAAAACTACCAGTACACACAAACAAGCACAGGCAGCTGTCTGTGTGGGGCATACAGCTCTCCTTGTGCATATGAAACCAGTTTTAAGTGTGCAAGACCTATACACAAGTTGTACTAGTAAGAAATTTCATAATTCTATGGTTTCAGTATTAGGATTATCTTACCATTGAAAAACAGTATGCATTAGGATTAAAGTCACTGCCAAGAGCAACTATAACACCTTCTTCCAACATTTTTCTAGCTTGAGGTTGCTTCAGCCTAGTGGGAAAAAGAAACTTATCAGTACAATTTGCTTAGTTATCATACCATGATTTACAACGGCAAAAGTCATCTCTTGGTTCAGCTACACTCATGCTGAATGCAGTTACACTGATCCTTTCAGAGATGAAAGCCCAAATTCTCCTCTTGCATCCCTACCTATCACCCTATGGACAACACAAATGGGAAGTGTGAGCCACTGCTTTTGCAGTAACAGCATGTGGCAGCAGCCAGTATCAACCATCAGGCTCCAAGCCACTGAAATTCTGGTATTTATCCAGACCTCAGACACTTCAGAATTTACAAGATGAAAATCTTCATTTCACAAAAAACCTAATTTTCTAGTTCTTACAGCTTCAAAGACAGCCTCCCAAATACGAGCAGTGGCACATGCAATGCAACAGTCCCTTCCCAGTTATTGAAACTGTGAGTTTAATCTGCACACATTAGAGATCTTTTTACATAGCAATTATAATGCAAAAGATGTTTTCAGTAACTTCAATATCTGGAATAGCCATTTCAAAATTGTTCAGCCCCTGGATTAATCTGTGTAGGTGTTCACAGGGTGGGCACTAGGAAATACACTCTCTAGGAAGTTTTAGCCACAGCTGCTCTAAAGCCACTCCAAATCTACCGTGAGACTTTTCAGTAATCTCACATATTTTTGAGGATTTCCAGCAGAAGTAAGACCTAAGGAGGCTCATTCAGCTCTCTGTACGTGTGATTGTCTTCACAGACCCAGACTGATCCTTAAGGCATAGATACATGTTTATGCTTTTACATCAAAAACCCCTAAAACCACACGCGTGGATCCGCAGTTACAAAAGTTTCCCTTCAATCTAGAGGCCTTACCTTAGCATGTAGGCTGTTGTTGGTAAAAGGACAGCAGCACACTTAGCTCTTGCCATCGCCACGATACCTTCATCACTAACTTCTTCCAGGTGGCTGATGGCCCGGGCTCCTAGTTCAGCTCCAAGCTAAGTAAATTTTCAAGCAAATTACTCACTATTCTAAATTAATTCAGCAAAAACAGTTGTTTCCAAACAACTGGAGGAGACAATTCACTATTAATGCAAAATTTACTGGAAGAGAAATAGTAAAGAATGCTTGGAAGAACAAGCAGAATACAGAGAAAAATATTTGTTAATTTACTGCAGGAAAAGTTGATCACTTTATCCACCTATGGAGCAGAAGCACACCATCAGTGGTGTTTTTAACAGCCTAATACACAAACTATGTGAGAGCCATGGATGAAAACATTACCAACTCCTGTTCATAAGGGATCCATCAGAAAATAGCTCACAAAACTGAATGATGCCTTCAGTGGGGAAGCCAAAGAGGCTTTTATAATCAACCAAGTTTTTGGTTTGGTTTGGTGGCATTTTTTTTAAATGCAGCAGAGAATAACCATGGGCAGACCCCACAAGGAGGAAGCAATGTTTAAATGATGGTGAAACATGGTCTCAAAGTGACTTTCTTTATCAAGATATTTGGGAACCTAGTCTTGACTAAACCACCTCTCTGAGTGTGCTCAGATATACTGATATCTGAGTAATGAGACCGCTGAGTGTGCTCACTGCAATTTGACTTCTTGCTTCTAATAGGACACTTAACGAAAAAAGTATTTTTCAAGTTGCATAGAAACCATGTTTTTGTCATTCTCGGGTTCATGGATATCCACCTTCCTGGTCTGTATCCCATGTGGAAGATAAGCAAAGCCAATGTTTGATTAGCCAGTGCACATTAGTCCCAGAGGTCAAGGCTTCCTCCCATGTCCTTAACTCCAAAGCTGCACACGGACTGCTCTTCCTATCATCTGATAGAAACAGATGCCTATGAATGGTCTATTTCATAAAGTCTTAGAAAAAACAACCTCAGTTTTGAAAACTGCAATTCTTTCACAGATTGGGTTCTCACAGGAGCAAAAATGAATGTTAAGAAAGACGTACCTCAGCAGATTTCATCGGATGGAGTTCATCACCATGGAAGTTAATCTGTAACCCTATATCTTTTCCAGCTTGAAGTATTCTCCTTGTAGACTCCAGATCAAAGACTCCCTTCTCACAGAACACATCTATATTATTAACATGTATTTCACCACTTAGTTTGAGTTCTTTCAGTTTAGGAAGGTGGTTATTGATAATGTCATCTGTGGCTTCAGTAGCAGTTTTCCCTCTAATGAAAAGAAAATGTTACAGAGCCGTATGAGTAACATCCTTGAAGTCTGGCACACATTCAAGCCATACATGCAATTACTAGATTACTTAGGAAATGATGTAAATATGAATCCCTCAAAAATCTTCGAATTAAAAAATTAAACCCAATTGTAATTCATCTACTCTCCAACATGAGTTACTTTCCATTCAAGGAATATTAGATTGTATTACTGAATATTTTTAATAAGGTTGGCATCTTGGATGCTAACAAAGATATGGGATATTTTAAAACAAATTCTTCTGCTTTCCTATTCATATATTCTGACCTCCTTATACTGTATTCTAAAATATAGCTATTTAAAATATGTAAACGAGTATTTAAGTATGTTAAATGGTGTTCATGCAAAATTTTTATGCAAGTATCAAAGCTCAAAGGGGATATGCAGCATAAGTAATCATTTTTAATTTACCTCTCCTCCTTTTATATCATTCAGAGTGAGGGACAGATAACTGTTTCTAATCAGAGGGGCTTCCCAAGGTTTGGTTTGCCAAAGACAGAATAATTTATGAATCCTCTACTACATAAAGATAACCCAGGAGAAATCACTAAATGCCTTAGAAATAGCAAATAATCCCAAAACATGCACTTGAGCTGGCATTTTCCAATTTTAATATCTAAAGACAAGGGATGTACAGCAGCTAAATGTCTGAGAAGCCCAAAGCTCATTTCAGGCACCGTAAGGCCTGCAGACACTGGCATTATGGAGTGCCACACATGGCTGAGTTGGGAGTCATGCAATGGCAATAAATTCGAGAAGCCAAATTCTGCCTGAATTTATAAACAACGTTATAAAGCAGAGCCCTTCTTCCATTCACTTCTGACTGAGTCATTGGGGTTGCTCAGCCTCTGACCATGCCAAGGCTTCTCCCTTTTCTCTTTCTACTCAGTAGCCTTTGGAGGAATTTCAGCTGAAAGAATTAGGGCCAGAGCCAAGACAAAACAGACGGAAACATTAAGTATTGGTTTCACTTTCTGAGGGATATAGTGCCCCAAAATGCAAAACAAAACTGCTGTTGTTTTAATGCAGAAGACTTCTGCTCAGGAAACCACTTTGAAAATTTCCTGCTAAAGTTTAAAAGGGCCCAATAAACACTTGCCAATAAAAAATAATTATAATTTTTAAAAATCAGACATTCCCCAAACCATGAGGTTGATTCAAAACGATGACTGGAGGGACCAAGGAAGAACTGCAGATTTCCTCCTGGTCAGAATGAAAACCCAAGCCAGAGTCTAAGTTTGAGGGGTAGCATAAAATTCAAGCAATATATTCTAGACACAAAGATTTGATTGAAAACAGAAGAGAGGATTTAAAAAGACACAAACGGGAAAATACAGATAACTCAGCATTTCCTTCAGGAAATTTCCTCAAACCCCCAACTACCTTTTCTCCTTACTTAAAATACAGTATCCTTACTACTACTACATTTTGTTATGCTTGATGTGCATCAGTGGAGACAGAAGTGTGCAGAGAATGAGAAGGCACACCTGTCTGTCTAACACATGAGAGCTGATATGTTTGTAAAAACACTGGAATTTATTTACTTGGTTTATAGAAATGCTCAAAGCATTTTGGTGGGAAAGACTATTAATCAGGATTTTGACTGAGATCCTGCAAAGGCTTTTTAGGGGAGGGAAAAAGGAAAGACTAAGAAATATATATATAATTTGGGGTGAAAGGTCAATTTTATTTTACCATTAAGTCCTCTAAATTTTAGTAGAACTTCTCAAAAGAAGTAGTTGGTGCTTTCAGCTGATTTTAGTTACTTTATTCTTAACCATCTTCCAGTTGCTGAAGATGACACAGGATTCATTTTCCATAGTTAAATTGACAAAAGATAATTTACCATCCTGCTCCAAATACATAAGAATTAGACAGCAAAAAATATTTTCTGGGTCATGTTTTCTTGAATGTCAGGAGAGGTTGGGGGTTTTTTTGGTGTATGCTTTTTTTTTCTTTTAATGAACATCTCTTGAATATTGCCACATAACAAGCCTGCCTCTATCTCACAAGCCTTGTCTTGCAGCAGCCTACCACTTAGTATGTCAAAATATCTAGCTAAAACTCCTCATTAATTCCTTCATACACTGAAATCTGGTAACATGAAGATGTTATTTTCATCATAGCAAAATAAAAATCAAAAGTGAGAAAGGATTTTTATGATATGTCTACTTGAGCCATCAGAATAATTGTGATTAAACACATTTCATTTAATCTTCTACTCATCTCATAGCTATAAGATGCATGCAAGTCTTCACTGAATGGAAGCATAATTAAACTTTGTTTATGGAGGTATATAAGGATTAAATATGGTATTTTTTGTTGTTAGCTGGCCAAAATAAAATCTCATGGCAGAGACTAAGTCTGAAGGATAGCAGCAAATGTAAGCAGAAGAACTTTCTGTACAGGAAACCCTCTAATCTGTGTTATGTTCAGTGTGAGCATTGGCTGGAGGCAGGGGTTCTGTGCTAAGCCTATTCTGGCATTTAGGAATCATTAAATAATGTTCCTCTACTTTCCTTTAAATTAAAATTTAGGAGAGCCTCTTATAAATACCGGCTTTCTCAAGTATATTGTATTTTAGGAGTGAGGCAGAAGAGACCATTCTGAAAATAACAGCCAATTTTCAAGGCCAAGCAGCAGTGCTTAACAAGAGAAAGACAAGTCCTGTTACTTGGGCACAGCGTGAGCTCCGCAGTACGTTGAGGAAATGCCGATGTCCATGGATTTCTTAGCACGTTCAATCACCCTGAGCATTTTGAGCTCGGTTTCTAAGTTCAAGCCATATCCACTCTTGCACTCCACCAGCGTGGATCCTGCTCTGAGCATGCGCTCAAGGCGGTGCTGGAAAGTGGTGAACAGCTCGTCCTCCGTGGCCTTCCGGGTGTGCTCCACAGTAAAATGTATTCCTCCCCCAGCCTGGTGGATCTCCATATAGGATGCACCTGCCAGCTTGGGTTAAAGAAAACAAAAAACATCCCCCTTACAGATAGCTATGAACTGTGCATGTTCCATCCGAGAGATACTGGAAAGTGCCTTGAGGTCTCTTTGCAGTGAGAGGGACAAAGAGAGGAGAAAAAAAAATCCCCATTAAGTCTTCCTCTCTCTCCCTTTTCTTCTCTCTTTCTTCCACTTAAGTGAAGAAATTGTGTAAGAAGTGGCACAAAGAGAATTACTCTGAATATTTGCTTTCCCCCGAGTCCAAGAGGAAAACTGATCTCTAGCTCAAAATTCATTTATGTGGAAAAGAAATTGGGAGAAAAAAAATCAAGATTTAAATGGCAATAGAAGGCAGCACTCCTATCTTACTTCAGTTTATGCAAAAATATATCAAGGCTGGCTGCAAAGGATGCAGGTACACTCCTCTCTCAGCCTACCAGTATTCAAAAATCCCTCCTCCCTCAGGTAGATTTTCTAACAGAAATTATATATTTTTCTATAAAAGAAAGATGAGAGTCACTAGGAAGTAGAAATAGTTATACATTTAAAAAAAAAAAAAAAAAAAGGAAGAACAAAAAA
>VZTD01001533.1:1512114-1556205 GCA_013397725.1 Rhagologus leucostigma | reverse complement strand
CCTGCCCCCCGCCCTGCCCCGCCTCGCCCGGCACCGGCCCCGGCCCGACCCCGGCTCCGGACCCGGCCTTGGCCCTGCCCGGCTGGGTCTGCCCTAACTTTGCCGCAGCCCGCTCCCGGCGCGGGATGCTGTGCTTGATTCGGTCCGGGATAACGTGACAACATCCGTGCATCGGGCTGGTTCGTGATCAGCTCCGAAGCACCGGGTTTTCCAGCTGGGGATTCCCGGAGCTCTCAGTCCTCACAGCATCACCTGGAGATTTCCCTTTGCCAGGAAAATAGGAGCCTCTGATGTGGAAGAGTTTGTTCGCCCACGTGCCCCGTTCCCGGCGTCCATCACCTCTCCAGCATCCATCAGTTTGCCAGCGCCCACCACCTTGCAACAACCCCCGAGGTACCATAACATCTCCCACCCACCTCGCCAGATGTTAAGGCAGACATTCATTTATCCAGGCAGATACTAATTTATCCGAGTCCAATAACGAAAGGTTTGTGCGATTCTGCTGCCCCCTACAGAACGAGGGATGGGAGAATCAGGGAGCCAATATTTACTCCCAACACGCATCTTTTGGTTTTCTTCTCTCTTCACATATGCATAGCGTCTATAGGACTCCAGCATTTCCCAGCTGGGAAATGGAGTGTCTTTCTGAACAAGTGGTCCCTCAAACACTTTTCCCGGGATGGCAATCTTCTTTAGACATCTTTTTTTCTTTTAAAAAGAGAATCGATTTAAAATGCTGGTAACACATCCATGTGCATATATATATTAGTGGTCAGCAGAAAGAGCTGGCTCTTTGAACGAGCCTTTCTGGTGAAGTCTTGTTTGCAAATGAGGCAAGATTTGCATCTACAGCCGAGTAATTTGTATTTAATATCAAACCTTAAAAGTGAGTAAAACTACAATAGTGTTGGCTGTTACCTTTGATTCTGCTCCACTGGCTTAATGCTGCACCACGACATAACCTTTGTCTTCCTCCTAAAATCTCACTAGGCATGCGGAAGATTGACAGGAGAGCTGGTAGAGGGTGCTTTACCGCCTCCAGGAGTTCCTGCTGCTGACTTTGGCATTGCCCAGCAGTATCACAATACGTTTGAAAGCAGCAAAGAGGAACCTTGCAACAGCATCGTAACAAGGGCAGAAGGACACCCCATTGTGGGGGATGCTTAAGCAGTGGTGGTGGGCTGAGAGCTGTTGCGTCAGGCATGAAACACAGCATGCTGCGGTGGAGGCGGAAAAAAGGGAAGATCAACACACCTGTGAGCTGTGTTGTTACACTTGTAAAGAAAAAATTCAGTTTCATGCTCTAGGCTTCTCCAAGAATCAAGGTCAGATCCCGATTTAAATCCCGAGAATTGGTGAAGATTTTATGCTTAGTAAGATAGGAGTGTATTTCATTTTAAAACTTATATTCTGTTTGCAGAAAACTTACAGATGTGCTTGTGTATTTCTTTATGCCCTGGTTCTTTTCTAGTGAAGAATTTTTTCTGTAATAGATCAGCATATGAAAAAGAAGGTCAATCCACTGCAGTCGGGTTTCTGACATGATGTGCCTGATCTATTTTTAAGAATACTGTCCAGAAAGGTAAGCGCAGGAATGGTTTCTAGGTTGCATCCTCAGGAAATTCTAGAGTTTGATTCAAAAAGTACAGATTCTAAATATTCTGCTGTATTTTTGAAATGTTGGCAGAATTCACTGGATGTAAACAGAGGACTGTAGGGTGCTAGAGAAACCCTGCTTAACTTAGAGCTTTTAAATCACCTTAATGTTCCAGTGAAAGTTATTTTTGAAAATAATTTTTAAATGTGGCATTTTCAATAATAACGAGAGAAAAAATTCCAGGAAAAGTAGAGATTAAAAAGTTGAGTATCAGGTTATTGATTTAAGGGATTTCATCTCTTCTTGCTGGTGCTTTACATGAGAATATGATATGCTTATACCTCAAGGACCCCTTCACAAATCCACTGTCAGAGCTACATTAGAATGTCTGTTCTTGTAAATAACTTGTAATTAAATACAAAGGGCCCAAAGATAGAGATGGGTCTCAGATCAAATATTGGCTAAATTTTCCTTAAATTTGTATATTAGTTTTTTTCATCCACTAAATAGACCTTTCCAGTAATACACATAGCATGATGAAATGTCCTGAAAGGGGACACTGTGCATGCCTTAACACAAGTTAATTACTAGTGAAATTTGCTGAATGCTATTTCCCTGTTTACAAAAGCAGCAGAGGTCACAAAACCCTCAGGATCAAACATAGACATTGCGTCACATGGATGAAAGTGACTTGCAAATGTGGAATAGATCCAAACTAAATTGCAAATCTGTTATGTACCTTTGGCTTCCCTCATGTCGGATTGAGCTTAACATCACATTTACAAATACTTTTTGCATAGTTTTGCAAAAGTGAAAGTGAATTTTGCAATGTTTATTTTTTCTGTGTAGAAGAACCTGGCACCTCTCAAACCATGGAAACACTGCAATTGCTCAGATGAGCTTTCTGAACCCTCTGTTCCCAGATTCATCTTTGGCAAATTCCATAATGGCCCAGGAAGGGGGAGACCTTTTGGGGAAACACCACAGTTTGCCCCAGGGGACACAATTTGGTTCTCCCTGAGCACAGTGTAACCTTGCTAACCTATGTGCCTTGGTTTCCTTTCCACAAAAACTGCAGATAGGAAAAGGAGAGCTTATGTGCACCTGCGTCCTGTTAGGAGTGGGATGTGGGCACCTCCAGACATAGAAACTGGTACAATTCCAGCATCTGGTCTTATGGCCAAAGCTTGTCATTTCCTTGCAGTCCGTGATCTGCACAATCCAGAACTGGAGTTTGCAGCATTTTGTCTCTTAGCAATGATAAGGATTTAGGGTCTTCTCAGGTAGGTTGTGTACTCTTTTTTGCATACTCCTAGGAACAGGAAGGTTTCCAAGTGAAAAATAAACAGCAAGCAACCTCTACTCAAATGAGTAACACACAAAAAGAAGCTCAAAACTACCTGTGGTACATGTCACACCTTACTATTTCTAGGCTCTTTTTCACCACCTAACTTTTTACCATATTCAATACATGGTTTTCCAGGGCATAATTTTCCTGATGGAGTGTCCTGCTACTTTGTCTCCAATTTCTTTTATCCTATAAACAATTTGAACAACGCAATCACATGAAAGCACTTTTTCTCTTTAATTACTTTATGTACCTTATATTTAACACGTAAAATCACAAACCCTTTTATTTGTGTCTTTAATACACACGTAAGGGAATGTTTGCAGTTCTTTTGCCTTTCTGACTTGCTCCAAAGAGATTAAAAATCTGTATTCATGGGGCTTACTCCATACCAGCTAAGGACCAGCTCCAACTATTTCGATATATTCAGAGTACCTTATCTTCACCTGCCCTGCAATTCTTTCCACACCATTTAGGACCAAGATCTGAGTTAAGCACATGTTTAAGTTGCTGTCTAACTTTATCTGCATGGGTTCTTCCACTGAAATGAACAGAACACTTGATGGTAGCAAAGAGAAACACATGCCTTCATTTTTGCAGCTTAACTAAACTAAGACTAGTTCTCAAGTTATGCACCAAGGTATTAGTTAAAGCGTTTGATGCCTGGTGCTATGCAAAAGTAAAATGGTCTGAGTTTGAAGTCTAAGGAATGTAACTTTCAAAAAAACATGTATAACAAAAAATCTCAAAAGAATGTAAACCTAAGTGAGAGGATCACACTTTTATTGATGAAAACTCAAGGCTCTATAAAGCAGCTTATCTGTCTGAAAGAGGGAGATAGATTACATGAGAAAAACATCTTTGTTTTCTTAGTTCTGAGTTCTTGCTTTTCCAAAATATAAGTTCACTTGTCTTTCCTATTATTCATCTTACTGTACATTTTCAGGGTTTTTTTTTTTACTTTTTTCTAGATAGTGGTTTCATCTAGATAAGAGTATTCATCAGCTGTGTCTTTTGAAAGGTCATAATAAATGTCTCAGTAGTTTGATTCATTTCTCAACAGCCCCCTGCAAAAACAGATGCGGCATCATGAAGTCGTTAACAGGATGTGCTCCATTGCAAACCAGAGATGCTTTTTTTGCCTCTCATTCCTGCCACCAAAAGTGTTCTAAGAACACATCTAGTTGTTCTGAGGTTTCCTAAGCTCATTGCCAATTTTAAAGTACTCATTTATCCTTGTGATAGTACTGATTTTAGTTTAAATAGCTCTTTTCCCTTTCCCAGTGGGACTGTAGAGTACTTCAGCAGAGCCGCAAAGCCTCCACACTGCCAAAAAGAAGGGTCTGGTTTAAGCAATGAAAGACCTTTGCAAGTACATCCAAAATAATTTTTCACTCTTTATGGAAACTTACATATGCAAATACTAAAGGAACACGTGGATAGCTACAGGGATGCCTTCCAACACGAGAAAGAAACAGGGAGGTATTTCTCTGCAGGATCTATCCTGACAGGCTGGTGTCCTTCCCCCAGTTCATGTAACCAGTGTTCTACCCTAAAGCAGCCCCAAGCAACCACCACTCCAGTTGTCTCTGAAAGGATGTGTGATCCCAGCCGACAGGCCTGGAGATCTGCACTCCACACACACCTACTGCAACCACAACCTGTGCAGCTTTTATCCAGAACATCTTCTCTTACTTCACAACACGCCAAGGAGGACCACAGGATCCTTTCCATTCTTCAGCAGAGACTCACAAAGCACACTCCCATTCTGCAGTCTCTCGTCTCAACTCTGTTAATGCCACTGAAGTCTGTGGATCTCTACAGCTGCCAGGAGGCTTTTCTCTGTGTGGCTACTAAGTTGATACAAATTTGTCCTTCCTTAATGACTGTACCGCCACACTTCAAGCTTCGTGCCTCAAAGCAGCAGAATATTTCTGAGAGACACTGGGGTATAACAGATCTCCACACCTCACCTGCAGTGAAGTCTTCCCAGCTAATTCCATATGGCTTATAAACAGGTTTAAAGATGAAATGTATTTAAATAGTCGCTTTTCATTTTAATATTTTCAGCTTTAAATTGAAACAATTACCTGTTGTTCCTCTAGCATTAGTTTTTCGGACACCAATAAAGGATTAAAGACCTTTTAAAGGGTTAACTTCCCCTGCACTAAAACACAATGGGAAAAAAGTAAACACCTTACTACAAAAGTACAAAAACCAAAACAAAAGTTTATTTCCAGAAATACAAAACACCTATTCTCTCATTTCTCCATCTTCTTCCTCTTCTTCCACACCTCTGATGTACAAAACATTATTGCACCTGTAAATAGAACCAAGAGCTCCTTTAGCTATAAATGTTATCATTTTCCCCACATAAAACATGCTTTGAACATTCTTCTTGAATACAGCCTGGCAACAGCCAAATTCTACAAAACAAAATGCTGCTGTTGACCTTGTACACCTTTTCCACACAGTACATTAAACTGTGCAACTTTATAAATGTAATAACTGGTTGACAATGCTGTACAAAAGAATTTTTACTTTTGGGTGAACGGTTATGGTCAAGTTTAACTTCCAAGCATGTGAAATGTTTTCAGTTGCAGTGCACTAGTATACACTGCCAAAGGACTCACAGATATACAATAATGTGGAAAACTAAACTATTTAGTCACCACAAAAGGGATACTAAATACTTCTTTAAATATATTCAAAAATTCTTCTTTCCTTCTCTCAGAAAGGACTTCAATATAAAAGACACATTCATAGCCTTCCCGTAAGAGCTACACCTGGCATCCTAATTAGACAAGAAACACAACACCCACCCATATAAGCTTTAATGCAAGTGGTGAGATGATTTAGAAAGCGCCTTCCTCCACCATAAATAAATACCCAAATTACCTTATCAAAACTTCACCCAGGTGCCCAGACAACGCACCGTCTATGTACTCCTCTGTGTTTGCAAGCTTGAAAGGAAAATGAGAAGAAAATCAGAACGACAGCAATAAAAGCAGCTTCAAAAAGCACATGACGGTTCTGTCCCCAGCCCAGGGCTCGGCTACAGCGACCGGGGATGGCCGAGCGGCCCCACCGCGGCACCGCCCGGCACCCCAGCTCACAGCGGTTATGGGCGGGAAAGCTCCTTAACCATCATCTCATTCCAACCCCCTGTCACGGGCAGAGACACCTTCCACTAGACCAAGTTGCTCAGAGCCCCATCAAACCTGGCCTCGGACACTTCCAGGGATGCGGCATCCATAACTTCTCCATCCACAACTTCTCCATCGGGGCCCAGCACCGCCCCCGCCCCAGGCACCTCACCAGGGACTCCCCGGCCCCTCACCTGCATGTTCATGTAGCCGTCCACAGAGACGAGGTAGCCCTTGTACTCCATCCCCCACTTCAGCTTCACCATCACCGGCTTCCCCGTCAGCCCGTTCAGGAACGGCTTGGGGTTGAGGGGCAGGCTCTGGCGGGGCAACCACAGCGTCAGCGCCGCCCGCCTCCCGCTCCGCCTCGCCCGGCCGCCTGGGGCCCGTAACGGCGCGGCTGCCGCCCCTCCCGCCTCCCGGGCCTCTCAGCTCCCGCCCCTCCCGGCTCCCGCCTCCGCTCACCATGGCGGGAGAAGCGCAGGCCCACGCGGGAACCCCTCGTGCGCGCAGCGGGACAACGGGAGGCAATGGGAAGCGGCTCCGCTCCGGTTTCCAGTTCCGGGGGCGCCGCTCTCCCACCTCTGACCTCTCACCCGCGCCGCGCTGTCCATAGGCTGGCGCGCCCCGACGCGCCNTGCGCGCCCCCTCGGGCTGTGCGCGCCCCCTCGGGCTGTGCGCGCCCCCTCGGGCTGTGCGCGCCCCGCTGGCCGCGTTCGGCTCCCTGCTGCTCTGCACGGGCAGGTCCCCACGAGGTGGCAGCGCCTGAGCGGTGCGGTGGCCGTGGCGCCGGGCGGGAGGGCTCTGACAGCCTCTCCTGCTGGTGCCTGCGAGCCCCGCGGGCGGTAAAAGCCTGGCGGCGTCCATCCGTCTGTGAGAATAAATCCGCGGACCAGCACCTTTTCGTGACTCCACACGCAAGGATAGAAAATCTCGGAGTTTATAAGACACATAAGTGCGAATTCCCTGTCAGTGTCATTTGACTCCCAGGCAAAGATGTTCCGGAGCTTTTCTTGGGTGTAGAGAGAGTCGTGAAACGTCAGTCCTGCACTAACTATAGTTTGTGACTCTTAACCTTTGACAGGCAAATGTCGAACCAATGTCTGTACCGTTTACCATTTTGTCACATCCTCACTAATGTCTTCGACTACTCTATGTATAAATTTATCAAATGCCACGATGTGTGTTTCTGTTCCCTCAAAACAGCATATTCCCTTGATCGTCAGTGTATTGGGTGCTAAACGTGGAAAACACACATTCAGGAAACTTAACCTAACAGAACTATTACGGGTTTTGTGCACTTCACCTTCCAAAGGTGAGTCTAGTGCCCTAGGGTTGAAAGCAAAGCCATTATCGCCTCCTCAAATCTGCGCGTTTGAAGCTGTTGACGCAACAAGCCATCTTCTCCAGATCCAGACTGTCCTTACACACAGTGGCACCGTGAATGTGTAGGAGTGAAGCAGATGGAATTGTAATTCCTGTTAACTAGCATAGATCAAAAATGCAGTTACAGAATCACAGAATTGTTAGGGTTGGAAGGGACCCCTGAAGATCATCCAGTCAACCCTCCTGCCAAGGCAGGGTCACCAGGAGCAGGTGACACAGGAACGTGTCCAGGTGGGTTTGGGATGTCTCCAGAGAGGGAGACTCCACGACCTCACTGGACAGCCTGTTCCAGTGCTCTGCCACCTTCAACATGAAGTTCTTCCTCATGTTGAGGTGAAACTTCTTGTGAAGATATTTAGATGCATATTTCCATGACCATTAGAAATAAATGTGATTTTCTTTTAGGGTGGACAACAGAAACAATGTCAAAATCATGCTAATTATCTTTCTGGTAGCAGGACTCACTATGGGCCAGCTGAAAGAATAACTAAGTTGTAAGATTTTTTTTTGGTGAGGGAGTTTGTGTTTAGACTATGTAGGTAAAATATGAACACAATGGGAAATGTTATATTTAGGAAAATTTTTCATGCCATTTGCAGTATAGAATAGCTGATTTCACATGATAACGTAAAATGTGGCAGAACACAATGAGCTTAGAGCAAGTGTCCTGAATAAAATCATACTGTGATACCATTTTTGCACTGTTCTGACAAGGATAAGCGTGTATGTCTGTGAATGGCAATATAACAGGCTTGGTATGTTATCTGTAAATAGCACTACTTATTTTTACATATGGAACCAATTTTGACCACGTCTCCTACTCATGTTGGGAAAACTTTTTGTGTACCAAGAAATAGGAGCATTTATATTCAGCTTTTAATACACTCTGTTCCTCAGGTGAGTAAGTATTCCAGCCCTGTTGTTATAAAATCAAGCATTTCCCAGGATCATCGATCTCAGTGTAGAAGTCAGAGAGCGAGAGTGCTTGACTTCTAGTTTCATAATTGGTCTATGAATTCACGCGTCAGTAATCTCATCAGCTGCAGACTGGGTCTGCAGCAATTTTGTGTGGTGGTAGGGTAGGAAGGAGTACTGAAAGCACAGAATGCATGACTACATCTGATGTAGTTAACTGAATAACTCAGTTAATCAGGAAATGAAATAGCTGCTGTTTTTCTTTCCCCCTTGTGAGGAATTTGCTGTTTACCTTGTTGACTGAATCATTCTGACTCAGAGACAGTCTTCTTACACTGATCTTCAGACCTTCTGCACAGGGGTGAAGTTCATCTTTTGTCCTCTTTGTATTTCCCATGTAATAGGGGAAGTAATAATTTGCATTCTTTTCTGCCTTTGGGTCAGGGTATTTAGGCTGTTGCTCAACAGGAAGTGAACAGGAAAGAGTTATTGTAATAGATTAATCCAAACTTTAGCTCCTGGGTGGATGGATAGGATTTTCTCTTACAGCTCAGGAGTGGGAATTTAATACAAATGCCTACACTCTGTTCTTAAGGAAACACATTAAGCAGCTGGACATTCAAGGGCAGCAGCATTTCTGGTGGAGGGGCAGGTTAAATGGTGTTGTCTGTGTAAGTGCAAATGCTCACTGCCATCACTAACGCACTGTGTTGCTGTAAAACCAGGCTGAGAGGGCCCCTGTACAATCGCATTGCTGAGAGAAACCTCAGTGGCCCAGAACTCCTTCCCGATTCAGCCAAGTTTGCTGAGACAGAAACTCCCTGCAATAACCTGTTTCTGCCTGCCATAAACACGTTATTAAGGAAACAGTCAAAGCTGCCCCATGTTCCAGCTTCTGGGCTGCACATTTGGTGACCATCCTGTGCCTTTTCCTAGTGATATGCCAGTGTCAGTTGAGATTTCCTCCACTGCACTCTTATTCCACATCAGGCGAGCTACTTCTGATACCACAGAGTCATGTCCACCAGAGCAGTAAGAGCATCACCTTTGCCATCACACCAGAGACACCATGGCATGGGCACCAGTTGCAGAGAACTTAAAGCAGCCATGAGAACACAGCCCTGAATTACAAGTGGGCAGAGCTGAGTTAACAAAAAGGAAGCTCCATCAGGAGACAGCAGCTTCAAAGGACAGGTTGGCATCAGAAAGGATCCAGTGCAGCAGCACGGAGTTAGCCCTGCTGTGCGGCAGATGAGCTTTGGCTTCTGCTTCTCTTGGGTTCATCATTGACAAAGACATGTAAGAACCTGTTGCTCTCCCCATACAAACCTGTCCCAGGTGAAGATGTGCCACCATCCTTCCTCCCCCTTGCCAGACTCCCAGACCAAGTCTGGTCTTTGAAAATATAAGGTGATAGAGTACCTCAGTCTAAGGCTGACAGCTGTTAAGTCGCTTGTGCAAAGCAGGAGCTGATTCCTGACAAGCTCTCTGTTCTAACTTCTTGGGGATGCAGTGGTTATGGCTCTTGTGGACCTAGGAGGATTTTGAAGCTCTGTGCATCCCTGGGGAGTTTTGCTGCTGTAGCAATGCTGTTAAAACGTGAACAGGACCTAGGACTTAGGCCAAGTATTGACATGAAGTAAATCTATTTTTCCTTCAGGAATAGGCATAATAGAAGATTTGCCATTAGGTATCGTACTGGAATGGAAAATTTGATCGTGCCCATAATTTGTCTCTTGTCTAAAAATCTTTTTCAATAAGTAACACAAATTTTTTTGTTCGTGCAGAAAACCTGTGTCGTTTATCAGCTCTTGGTGACTTGGGAACTGCTGTAGCAGTGTTGTGTGGGCTGTCAACAGCCCTCACATAGGGTATAGTCCTGACTTTATGGGGCTTTGCCAGAGTAAAACAGTTTTGCTTCAAGCAGTATTTTTCCAGAAATCTCTACCAGTGAAACACCTTTCCTCTCTTCTGATTGTCATTTTAATAACACCGTCTTTGATCAAATCTCTGTGTGAGGCAGTAACCATCCACCACAGACCTTCACCGTAGATTGTGGCTGGGAATCATGAGGTAGTGACATCAGACTTCAGAAGAACAGGGGGCTGTAATTTCTCTCTGAGATCCTCGTACACCTAAGCAAAGCACACTGTGCTACAGGGGTGGATATACAGGATCCAAATACTAGGAAGCAAAAAACTGGTTAGCCTCTTTCAGGCTCGATCCAAGTGACATGCCTTTTTCCACACACTGACAGACTTTCATCTCAGTGTAAGACTGTAGCCGAGAACAGATGCTCAGTCTTGCTGAGCAACACTTGGAAACAGCCGAAGGGAAGGACACAGGGGAACCACAAAAACCAGGAGACTTGCTGTTGGCCGTGCATGCCTGGCGGTAGCTAGCAACAGTAATGTGAGGGAACACAAACAAAACGCAAAAGTCTGTTTGGGATGGACTTGCCCAGCAAGCAGGAGATCATGCTCTGAATGACTCCCAGGGCAGGAGGCAGAGGTGAGCCTGGGAAGATAGAAATGAAGGTTTTCTTCTTGGGTAGAGGATGTATGTGCAGTTTCAGATCAGTACAATGTCTTTTTTCTGCAGCGATATCAGTATAAAATGAGACTGAGGGTGGAGGTGGGGGGCAGGTGTATGCTAACAAAAGCCCAGATCTTTTGTCCACACCATCAAAGATCTGCTGGAGTGGCTCTTCTGTGAACCTGTCACAAGGCTGGGCTGTGCCAACAAGAAGGGGCATGGGATGGGTATTGTACAGAAATTATGGGAACGTTAAAGCCTCTTTTTATCCATATTGAAAACCTTTATTTTTCTGTGCAAATAGTGTTCATGCAAATTATGCAGCTACACTAAAGAGAGGCCCTTTAAGAATGTGTCTCTGAAAACAGAGGCTCCTTTGCCAAGAAATAATGGGACTTCCTTAATTATCAGCTGTTATCTTCTGGGTTTGGCAAACTTTTGTTGCTTTATGTGCGGTTTTTTCTTTTATGCTTTGACAGTAATGAAATGGAATTGAAATTATGTACTGAGGAAAACAAAGTGATCTGTACAGATAATAAAATGGTGTACTTGTGTGTATCAAAAGGAAGGAGATCAAGTATTGTGCAGAAGGAATTTGGTAACTGCTGTCACACGAACGTCTTAATAGATACTAATAACTGGCTCCAAATCACAGAAGAGGTTTTAGGGCTGGTGTTTTGAGAAATCTGTCTGATCAGAGCTCAGAAAGTCTGGCTGGTGTTCGAGGCTCTCTGTGTTAGGTGGCAAGCTCTGCTGTGATAGAGGAGCTCATCTGCTGACATTTTTAACAGTGAATCATGTGGAGGGAGAGGAGAGAAAGAGAAGGAAACTAGCTGGATAGGAGAAAGTCAGAGAGATAAATGGTGCTGGAGTAAAAGAAGCAGGTAAGTCTAGGATTCCTGAATTTCTTAAAAAACTGTCTGAGTCCAAGCAATATTCTGGAGAGACGAGGCAGAGAAATAGAAGACCAGGTCTCAAAGAAACCTGAGTCATCAAGGTTGCCTGGCAGCTGCAGGGACAAATATGTCCTGAACTCCCTCCATTAAACAGTGAGGCTTTAGTGTGCTGTGGTTCTATTAATTTGGCCAGATGCATCTACTGTTCTGATAGCCAGAGGGAAGAGTGATTTGAGGTTGGAGCCTCTGCAAAGTCTACTAGGTTATTTGCACCCCTCCCAGGAAAGCCAGTGCTGGTCTTCAGGCAGCTAGGCCAGAGAGTCTCATTTCCAGGAAGTCTCCACCATCCTGTGCTCTGGAAATGTGACAGAGGTGATGTCTGCAATTCATGTTTGACTTGAACCTGAGCCTAAAGCCCACACCTCATCTCGGAGGCAGCTGTCACTGCCCTGCATCTGAGACCAGTGGCTTCCAGTGGCTGCTGCCTCTCTGCTAAACTGGTGTTCCTTTGTGAGGGCTTCTCTAGGTGAGGGGCTGCCAAGGGTCCTCTGTAAAGGCAAATGTATGTGTACAACCTTCCCTGTGGAGCAGAGTGGAGGAGAAGCTTTCATGCAGCCAGTTTGTGGTCAGCTACCAGAACCTTGGAGTATCTCACTGCCTGCCTGAAACAAGCAGGAGTCCGAGCTTGTGTAGGTGGACGGGCTTTTCTCAAACCCTGCAAACCCCATAGGCTTAGCCTGCCCGAGATAGGAAGGACTATAGGAACCTAGAATTAACTCTGGGGATGGCCAGTTAGTTAGGACCAAATGGCCAAGGCAGACAGCACAAAAGACTGCAGTGTGCTCATAACTCAAAATCCCGTGGTTCAACACACGTCATCTGTTACAAATCCAGGAGAGAGAGCATGGCTATAGCTGTTTACACTGGTCATATGCCAACCATCCCCAAATTACCAGTGACCTGACTTTCATACTTCTTGGGGCAGTGCCCAGGTGTATGTGCTGGCTGTGGTGTGTAATCACAGAAGTGCCTTTTTTGAGAATTCTCCAAGAGCTCAGTAAGTTGGAGTTTTGGCCAGTGAAGTTTCCACTGCATTATGTCAATGACAACTCACAGAGACCAGCTCTACCTGGTTCATTTCTAGCCAGGAGTTCACTGGTGTGCTGAGGTTCCCTTGTCACAACTGCTTCCTGTAAAGCTGTAAGTTGTCATTTCGTTTGGCATTTCTGCTTTTTGTTTTGCTGAGTACTCTGTTAGATCAATTATACAGCTGTTAGGTTTTTTCCAAAGAGCACAGAGGATGAGAGCTGGCTTCTCTTTGCCCAGCAGGTGTTTCTAAGGAGGCAGCTGATGTGCCCTGGGCTTCCCTGCTTGGGCCAAGAGCCCGGGGAGATACTGTGAGCAATTTCAGTGCTTCTGATGGTGCACTGACAATTCCTGATGCTCCTTGCATGCCCCAGATGACCTGGCGCTACTGCCACACTGCTCCCTTTGGGTCCTTTTCTGTTCACTGAATCTTTGGCAGCAGCCACTGTTGCTGTCTGCACTCGGCATGAGTGGCCTCAGCAGCATAGCATTGTCTTAGAGGTGTTCCCATCTGTTCGGTGCCTTCCTTCTCCGGAGCAGTGTCTTCTCTGTGGCAATGTGTGCTGCAGGTGATGGGAAGGCCCAGGTGGGCAGGATGTGCGCGTTCTTGTAGTAGGGCCCAGAGGTGGTCAGTAGGGGATCCACTCTTCTGCCCAGGAATGCGGTGACAAGCACACTTGCACGGATGGGTACTGACCAGGCGAGCAAAGGGAAGATCATGCCCTGATTGTATTGTTTACTGCAACGCAGGATAGAGACACTTAGCTAGTTTGGGTAATAAAAACAATGGAAAAAAGCCTGCTTCTGTGCCAACAGACGTATTGTGCTGTCTGAGCTGGCTCTCTCCAACCACTGCAAGCAACCCGTGATGATTTGGAGGATTAGGGTATCTTCAAGGGTTAGACCATGGCCGCATCTCGCAAGCAGCATTCAAGTCTTTGCTCCAAAACCCTTTTCTTCTTCCAGNTTTTTTTTTTTTTTTTAAAGTAAGGGGAAAGGAACCTATTTTTTTCCCAAGCACCATTCTTGGAAATGACCTTCTGAAATTTTCTTGAAACATATCAGCTTGGAGCAGATATTTCCTGCTTCCAGGAAAGCTTTTCTAGAGATCTGCCTCCTGTAAATGTTTATACAAACAGTTAAAGACTGCCAAAGTTATAAGCGGCAAAGACAGAGGAGCTTAGGATGGAAAACGGTGAAACCTTAATAATAGCATTGCCAACTCCACTTAATAAACAGATGCATTTGATATGGATTTTGTATAATAAACACTAGCTTAGATATTAAACTTTTGTACCATTTTTTTTGCTGCACAGCAAGCAAAAATGTAGCATAGCCATACACAATGCTGGGTATTTTCTGGAAAATGCTGTGTTTCTTAAATGATTCGTAAGGTTGTTTGATCAGTTGTAGGTTACAATGGACTGATATTGATGTTCCTTTCATATGATGCTTCACATAAGGCAAGTGACTACTTGTTTTGACAGACTGTAAAAGGTACGTAATTATAAGGGCTAGTTCAGGGCTAGTTCATTCCTGTGACACTTTATGGATTTACATACTCCTGTGCTTTGTTCGTAAAACACATCAGCTCATCTGTGGTTTTGTGGGGTTTTACTTTAAATGCTCAGGAAGAAGCTCTTATCGTGTTTTATCTCGGGGAAAGGAGATCTAGAGGGTTAAATGATACAATTGAAGATTTATTTTAAAACAGGTAAAAAGTTCAATGCTAAACAGTCTTGTTTAAGCTTAATTCACAATACTACCATGTTGAGACACCAAGAATTTTAATGGAGCTATGACTTTGCGTTAAGTATTTGATAAGATAATTCTCAGTAGAGTGAAGTGGATGGCAATTCCCATGCCCTCCTGAACTGGTCTGTCTGAGGCGAAGTGCTATTGTGGCGGTGGGTGACGGTGCTTCTGTCCCAGCGCTGGGACTCCAGCTCCCACTGGAAGACACTGGCAGACACTTTACCCATCCAGAAGATAAGAGTGGCTGGAAACCTGAATGCCATGATACTTTGTCACCATTTAATACTTAGCTGAATTTAGGTCTGTGAAGGGACTTTCCCATGGGCCATGTCAGCAAAGATCTTTATTATAAAGGTCTACTTTTTGTGGTGTTTGGAGGGCAGCATTTACCAGACTTAAGAACCCATGTTTTGTGAGGTACCTTTGAGGTTATACATAAAGGAACCCCATTCCTTTAATACGCTGTTCATACAATATGTTTTCTTTATGGGTCTCATAAGAATTTCAGGGAGTTTATTCTGAAAATTTGCATGAAATTGGATTTTTTTCCCCTGGGTAGTCAACATCAGTCAGCTAAATATAGATGGAAAATACTGCAGACCAGTGTTTCTGGTGCTGAGCAAACATATGAATATATAGTCGCTTATACAAATGAAAATACAACTTTTTTGATGTTGCCAAGTTGGCTCCAAACTCAGATAATGGACTAAAAGGTGCAAGCTCAGCACATTGGTTGGAGCTGTAATGTCTTTAGCAAATGAGGGAAACTGAATACCCTTTGCCTACATAACCTTTGCCTTCACTGGTTTTGCTTTATTCACGTTTGGAAGTACACATCATCCTCAGGAGTGTTTAAATAGCAGCAGGATGGAAGTAACGACTGTGCTTTCAGGGGCAGAATGCTCCTGAGTTCCTGATGCTAAATTATACCAAACAGTCATAGAGCACACATGACTCAGACCCGAGCTGCACATCCGAAATGTTGCTGTAATGAAAAGCATCACTTAATTTTTTTTTTTTAATTTATAGCACAGGCAAACCTATTTTATATATTTTTAAAAATATGTTTTGCTTTCCATATTTTGTCTGGTTAATACTCATATGTGTGTATATATATACATACGTGATGCCACAGAACGCGTGCAGACAGTACCATGCGTATTAATATTTATTTGTGTGCTGGACGTTATATGTACATATATTCTATATTATTTACTATGCACTTTATTTCAGACATCAGAAAAATGTGGGATTTCACTGTGTCTGAGAGCACTGATTACATTCACAATGGTGAACAGATTAACCATTTAGTTGCAGGTATCAAGGTTGTCACTCAAACTGGCAGCACCTCAGAACAGCTAAAGCTTATCAAAAATTGTCTGGATTGGAAATGACAGCCATACATGCATGAATGCGTCTGTATGGCTGGAAGATTGTTGAAGTGTGAAGTGAAGAAGTTCACTTCAGTTTATTTTTTATCATAATTACTGTATTTCATGAAGGAACATTGACTTGCCACATGATAAATACAAGGGGAAACAGAAAGAAACTTCTTTCTCTTATCATCTTATTTCCCAAAGGTCACCACATTTGGACAAAGCATATTTATTTCATTCCTTATGCATTTATGTAGCCATTTACTGTACTCTGTATAAGTGAAGCAGAATAATTTTTTGCGAGACTAATTAAAAGTTGCATGGTAGAAAATGTTTTTGTGATCACAGCACCGTAACGAAATTGAGCTGTCTTTACTGACGTGTGCTCCATTTACTGGGTTTTTAAAAACATATTTCCCACACTTCTAGCAGACCATTATTTTTTAAAAGCAAAAACATCGTAAAGTTTTTCCTCCCATGTAAATTAATACCCTTAATGAACATATTTAGAAAAATAAAGTGGCAATTTATCTCATCTTTTTTCTATATATTGTGTGGCTTTATTCTGCTTCCTAGCTCTATAGCATCTTACAAAATGTCCATGTCAAATCAAGAACAACTAAATGACCTCTGAGTCAACAGGATTGATGTGTAAAGTTTATTTGTCTCCAGCCTGGTGGTGTTACAGTCTCCTTCAGTCCCAGCATGAAGTACCAACCAGGCAATTTTACCATGTTCTACATTTTGGATCCCATGTGGAATAAACCTTTAGTAAATGGAAAAGGCCAGTAGTTTAATTATATGATTTCATCATATACTGTTAACAGAGTTGAGGATTGCACTGAGAAAGTCTGGAAGTTTTACCGTGACGAGTGGACAAACCCAAGCTTTTATTAAAAAAAAAAATATATATATATATGTAGTTTCGATCCCCCAAGTTAGCTCAAACCACTGTTAATTATTCCCAAACACTGCTGTAGGTGGGGACAGGACTTAGTTCTGTGGCTGATGTTTTTGAGGAGAAAATGGTCTACTGAAGAAAGGGGAAGATCCAATTTTAACTGGCACATCACTCCAAAGTGCCCATTTGGCTTCCTCACAGAATTTGGGAAGTTTTCTTCTTCAGGTGTTATGTGCCAGATTAAATTGGAAGCCTTGATACTCTCTGTGTACACTCAAAGACAACTGCTGTGTCTGAACGAGGCAGCGGATAAAGTGTTGATAATAGAAGCTCATGTCATACCCAAAAAGACTAAAACACATGACACCTTCGATGCACTTTATCATTACAGGCGTGGGGTCAGGGATCACTCTTACCCCTACTACTGGTCCAGCAAGTGGCCTTCAGCAAGCTGTGAAACTCCTGTTTGCAAAGCAGGGGTGTTTTGTGTTATTCTGACCCTTGATGTTATGATGGCACCCAGAAGACTTGTGCAGGACAACTGACAGTCATGAAAAGGGTGCCCTGAACCATGGGTGGGGGAAAGGAAGCATTGTTTAAAAGCTAGAGAATGAAGGTAAGAAAGATAACCCTTACTGCTCTACCTGCCATTAAGTAAGTGAAAAAGCCATTGCTAGGTTATATTAGTTTTTGTTGCAAATCTGTGAATGCCTAGAGCAGAAACCCATACATACATTATTTTCCCTTCCCGGTGGCTGACAACATGAGCGAAGACGAAATGCCTCCCTTTCCAACTGTGTGCAAATGGCTCTGAGATATGGATAGATATGGGATTGTCAACTCCAATTAGTTGAAGAAATGACCTACTGTACTTCTCTTCTATAGGTATTACAAAAGCCGTTCCGCCCATGAATTAGACATCGGTGAGAAGCTGAATTTAAGCCCACTATTGTATGGGAATGTCCACTCCGCTTTGCCACACTAAAGACATTCAGGCAGGCAGAACACCCTCCGCTGACTCATTAGGGCATACATTAGAGGCAAACTCGCTGCGCTCGCCATGAACCCACAGTGCTCTCTTGAATGGTAGCCCTTGGTGGACGCTTGCAGGGCAGGCCGGTTCCCACAGCACCCCGCTGATCCCCTGTGAACAGATTCGCAGCTCCCCGCTGGCTGCAGAAATGGATTGCTTGCCCCATCCTCACCCGCCACTGACAGCCCTCATAATAATAACCTGCCCGGGAGGCGAGGCACGGGGACGGATTTCTGACAACTCATTAGCCTGAGATACGGTCGGTTCCTGCCAGGGACCGTCACCACCGCTGCAGAGGGAGCAGGACAATGCTGGGCAACACCAGTCGAAAGGCCATCCTTTCCCAAAAATGTTACTTTCATCCTCAGAAAGGAGTGCCTGCAGGAGGTGACACCTTGGAGATCCCCGAGGAGGGAAAAAACAGGAAAACTGGAATGCCAGAAGTGCTGAGGAGAAAAATGAGGCCAGCAGGGGGTCGTATGATACTACAGTGAAACCACAGCTGCTCAGAGGAATGGGAGGCAGCCCTGGGCTCGGGCATGCACACATCGGCTCATTTCAAGGCAGCAGTTCAGCTCTGAGGTCCTGGGTCTGATTTCTGAAGTGCTGTCTCTCTTCCTCCTTTGGCTTCACCATGACATCTTGATCAAGGTATCAGCCTGGGAAAAGAAATCAAGAGAAGAACTGGGAAGACTATTAAATATTGCTTTTCACTGTTCTCTGCAGTTTGTCTCTTAAAATCCAGGTGCACTGAATTGTCCTGTGACTTTTGTTCCTGTCAGGAGCTACATGTGAGATCCTGTCCACTCCCCGTGTCACTAGAGTGGTAGACAGGGAACTTCAGAGTGTGGCAGAAATGCTCTGGATATAACTTGTCTGTGTATGAAAATCAGCAACTGGAAGTTCCTCAGCCTGGTTCTGCAGGAGGGATGTGGAGGGCTGTCCGTGATGAGCTGTTTTTTTTCTGGCAGTCACTGAATGCTATTGCCTTACCTCCAGCTTGGACAGTGATGCTTACAAAGAAGAGATCTTCACTCAAAGCATCCAGCAAGAGCAATGTTAAGTAGATCTGTCACTACAGGCAACAGATGCCCTTGCTTATAATGAGACAGGAGCAAGACTTGGGGAATCTTATTTCACCTTTGCTGCATATATCTTGTGTGATATCTGAGAGAATTTTCTACGCAAACTGAAGCCCTGAACTGTATGTCCTCTAACTGATGTTTTCAGGTTTAATCATTTGACTCAAAAAGAGCAAAAGCATTTATTTATAAGGTCTTTGACTGGCTGCATACTGGTAGAAAATGAAAATTTAATGAGGTTTTTTGCAAATTTTAATGTAGAAACATGAAATGGCTTCATTAAGAGAAGCAATTTTCAGCACTACTGCAGAGAAATGCCATCTATCAAGACTGGAAACAGTCACTCTAAAGCAAATGCCAGCAAGACCTAATTTGACAGCAAAGAAGGAAAAAACACTTCAGGCCATAAATAAGTAAATAAATACGAAGAATCATCACAGTGTGTTGTTCCCATAGCTCAGCTGCTTTAGAAGTAAGAAAGAAGACTTTCTGAACCACAGCTCTCTAAGTACTCAAGTGTTGTGGTCAGGAAAGGCTCAGTGCTATTGCTAAAGTATTGAGGAGTATGTAAAATCACAAAGAAGCAACTTCTGTTTCAGAAGGGAGGAAATGGCCGTGGTCTAAAACTGGGTTATTTTATTGTTTCTATCTTCTAAGCAGCTTGTCTTGCAGGCAGGACTTGAACTATGGAGACAAGGAAAATTTCCAGGCACACTGGCAATGTTCCAGACCCACTAATAGCCCCCCTTAGTCATGAGAAGCAGCAACACATAGTAAATCATACTAAGGACCAACGAAAGGTTTCTACCAGCTCTGTTAATGAACTGGAGGTAGGAGCATGTCATTGACATTAGCCGAAAATGTTAAATTTGGATCTGTTGCAGGCAGAAAAATTGCTCAAAGACAAATGTGGAGATTAAAATGATCTGGGCAGAATTCATACCAAATCATTCAATTTCAGGAACTATAGCTGTTGAAAAGAAAGTCAAATATATTGCTCTAGGTTTCAGATGCAGTCCAAACCATGCAGTCTGTCCAGAGATCCAGAGGAACTTACCTCTTGTGAAAATAGAGGCCCGGCAGATGTATGTGATGGTGACATCATCTGCTGGCAAGTGACAACTGGTACTGTCTTTGGCCTAAAACAGAGCTATTGATGGGAAAAGGTGCAAAGAGAGAGAAAGAAACTAAATTAATCCAAATTAAAAGGCTATCTGACATGGTCTAGGGCTGCAGTAAGATACTGCTAAGTAAACAAGGCACATGTTTGTTCCCAAGCTGTCTTGAGAAATATGTGAAAAAACCCCTAGATGCAGAATTTCATGGGAGACTGAAACAGCAGAGGAATGAAATGGGTATGGATGTAGATGTGTGCTTTGTCCAAGACAAGGAAAATCAGAGTCTGCTGTTGGGGTAAACCACAGAAGTGTCTTGTCCTTCCCACAAGGAAAGTTCTGTTGCTAGAGGGAAAAACTCTGACTTTATGAAGTAGGAATTGTGATTGGTGGTGTAGGCAGGAGTGCAGCTGGGGTTTTGTATACAGTAAAACAATCCTGGGAGGGAGGCAGCCACATAAGGCTCCTCTTCTGGGAGATTCACCAGTGATACCAGCACCCAGTTTTCTGGACCAGGTTTATATTCCTGAATTGCTTTAAGCACGCAGTACAAAGCAGAGAACAAGCTTTATTATCTATTTTTCAGGAATTCTGGCCCACCAAACTAGTATTGAAGAAGCTTTCCTCAACTACAAAAAATTCACTTATGCAGAAAAAAAAATGGCATGATTGTGAAAATGCACATTCTGTTTATTTCCTTCCAAGTTCATTTTCAGCACTGAATTTGAATTGGACTCAACAAGACTAAGGAAAAAGGAAGACAAATCTCGACTGCGCCAAAAGAGATGTAGTCTAAAGGATCAAAGATTTCAGTGTTGCATCTCAGAGCCACTAACAGAGCTGTGTTGATCATAGCCCCCAGTGACACACATCTTAAAATCTCAAATAAAGTATCTGCACCAGTATTCTCCCAAGTGTGGTCCAGACCACAGGTTTGCGAGTGAGGTGAAGTCCAATGTTTGAAGACAAAAGTGAATGGTGAAATGCAGGAGTCTGGAAGGAAGCAAGTGAGGACGAATTCAGAGAGGAGTGGAGGAACCTTCAGAGGAGACTGATGCTTAAGGGCCACCACCTCTGCAAACAGAACAAACAGCTGCTCGTCTAATATTCCCTGGGGCAAAGGAAGGAGCGGATGTTACTTTCCCTAGTGTGTGAAGAGCTCCAGTTTCTGGGTGTGTGTTCATTTGGAAATATTTAAGACAAGTTAAAAAAGGGTTTCAGAAGATGAGTCTTTCCACTTTATGATATGGAGACTATATAGAAAGTATTTCATAATGTTTGGAATACTTTTACAGCAAGCCATTTTGACATGTTCCACTGAAACTACTTTTCAATGGGAAAACAAATACATAAAGAAGAATAGAGGATGTTTTTCAAACTCTCCAGAAGATGTTTTTGGCTTTTGTACACTTCCTTCCAAGCCCACTAAGCACACTTTCCAAAAGTCAAAGCATTTCTTTCACTGCAGCAGGCTAAATGAGTCCAGAAAAGCGGCCAGTCCTGAGTTCTCAGTGCCATTTCTGACCCCTCTTATAATATTTTAGATACCTCAGATATTTCTTCATCCAGCTCTCTGAAGGCAAGGGCTGTTAAATCACATCTGTAAACTGAAGCATGGAGAATTCTTTACATGTGTAAAATTCCTTCTCATTATATAGAGAGAAACAGTTTACAGACTGCTCTAAGTACAAGGCAAATAATTCACCAGAACAATAGGAGTAGTATATACAAGCCTCTTAGCTTTGATGATCTTGTTAGGCCACGAATGTCTGAATGGCTTGCCTGGTTTACTTGAAAGTGACTAAATTAAATGCTGTCTTTTGTTCATTAGCTGGAAGATTTTTTCTGAGCACTCTACTCCAATTCTAAAACATCTGCAGATAAATGAGAAAAAGAAAAGAAGGCAAAATAGCACGTAAAGGGGATTTAATTCCGTCTTAAACAGAAATGCAAAATAAGGAATTCTAGCTAGCCTGGAAGATCCCTGCTCAGAGATGCTGAGTATTGGATGGGAAAAACACAAACATACATGAACATACATTTCTCAGAGCACTCATGCTACCCAGAGCTCCAAAACTGGGAGTCATCCATGATCATTTTCAAAAGACATGATAAATTATTGTTTAATACCTATATTGGGAAATGTCAAGGGAGACATCAGACCAGAATCTGGATTTCAGTGTTCTAGGCTGAATTTACACATATGAAGATGTTCTTCTGGAAAATTACTGTGCTCCCTAAAGCTCAAATTCCCCTCGTGAAGCTAAACTTCAGATATATGAAACATGCTGAGTTGCATACATCCATCAGTGCATGGATTTCAGTGCCATCTGACATATTTTCAAACATATCAAGATCCATGTATTCTTTGTGCACTCCTGCTGAGACTGCAAATCCCCCGATAAATGCCTGCACCACAACACTGAGTGAAAAGCTTTCATATTTTATTTCCTTCAGTGCTCACTGTGTCGGCACTGTACCCTGGTTGGAGGCAGTGGTTGCCTGGTGCGTGATCTCTGAAGTTCAGAAGTACAAGATCTGGATCCAGGGAACAACCTAAGTGCTGTGCTGCAACCATGGGGCGAACAAGGTTCTTTCCCTGGACAGTTTCTTTGTTTTCCACCTGGAAGCTTTGCTCAGCTGGCTTTTGCCAGCTCCCCATAAGGGCTGTGGATTTCCTGATCTCCCTCTCGGCAGGGAGGCTGGGTCCTGATGCACCTTCACAGGCTGCTCCATAGAACTGCCTGCTCCAGTCAGTGCAGATGTGCAGCGCCATCCCATGGGATGTATTTCCTGAACGGGATGGCCAGGCCCATGCTCAGTGGGGGCTGTGGGCAGACTCCCCTCCCCGCTGCTGCTGAGTGCTTTCCCAGGCACATCGTCCCGTCTGCGAGTGCTGACACCCATCGCAGGACCCCAGGCATACCATGTTCTTGCACGCTGAGACACAGATGTTGAAAGGTGTGTTTTCAGAGTTGCTAGCCATTTTTGTCTGAAGCATCTGCTCTACTGTGTGCTTTCTTGCTGTCTCTTATTCCCTCAAACAAGGAAGAAGCCAAGGTTTTGGGAGCCAAGTCTAATCCTGTTTACATGATGCTTTCAACTCCTATACTACTAGTTCAAAGCATGTGTCCAAATTTAGAAGCAAGACTAATACAACCTCAGGCTTAGCACTCATCAGATCTCACTTATTAAGCATGTTCAGGCCTGGTCAGTACCAGATGGAAAGTTGTCAGAAAATGATATGCCTTAGCTAGGAGTGGTGTCAGAGGCTGCAGGTGATGCACTTCTCTCAGTAATCAGCTACTGTCCCAGCCACACTTTGCTTGGCAGTCTGGAATGTCCAGAGCAGAGTTTGATTTCATTACGTGCATAGCACTTCACACCCATTTTTCCATGTGGAGAAGGAAAACCAGCCTGATTTTGAAGACCAGCACAGGAATACTTGGCATTTAAATTCTGAAATTCCTGTTCAGAGAACAGAGAAGTACTTTGATGCTGCGGAACACATGTGCTGGCCATCAGCATGGCACTATCTCCTAGTGCCATCCCTTGAATATGTAATGAAAATGAGGAGGGTTTGGTCTGGAGTCCTGCAGGTGCTCATTTATCATCAGTAAAATACCAAAATTTTTTTTGCTGGAGATAGGACATTGATTGAGTATCAAGCTCCAAAGAGGAGAACAATTCTTTTCTTTCCTGCATTCTTTGTCCTGTTTATCCATCTGATTCCTACTCTCATCTGGCCCTGCTGCTGTTACACACTTCTCATGTTTGAGTGAAACTCGCCCTCAGTTTAAATGTCTAGCATGAGACCCACGAACGACCTTTGTAAGACTTCAGTATGAACCAGATTTATCATTGTATACCTGAGAGCTGAGTTTAGCCCTAAAGAAGGCTTTGCAAAAGCCTAGGGATGGTCATTATGACACAAGTGGTTGCAATAAACCACTTTACATAGAAGACACAATTTTGCCAGTGGCAAATGCTCTGCAGCTGGAGAAGGGTTAGTAGATATACCTGCAAAACTTTGCAGCAGACTTTCTGCTACAAACTGTATTACTCCGTAGCTGTATTGCAAAAACAAAGCTTAGCCCATAAGCTGGCAGAAGTGCCCGCAAAGTTCATCATGTTTGCCACAAAACTGATGTGTGATCCAAAGCAAGGCGGGATCAACACTTTGAAGCAATGGTGTCTTTCTGATTTCACCTGAATTGTTGAGAAGAGATAGAAGGTAAAGGGGCAGTTTACAGATTTAAACCTAAGGCAGATTCCTGCCTACAACCTGGTACCATCTTTTAACTCTTTGTTAAGAAACATTCTCACATTCATCATGCATTTTGAAAGTGTGAACCAGCTTGGCCTTTCAATAGCCAGTAAACAGCAAAAAATACAAGGTCAAAATCAAGGGGTTTTGCAAACAGTGTCTAATTCTGTTGATATAATGCTCTCAGATTTAGAAATATCACTGCTTCCCTTGCAGCCCATCTCTGTGGGATGCCACCAGCACCGTGGGATTCTCCCAGATCCCTGGAATGCCCCTGGCACCCTTTTGACCCACAGGAGGTGCACACATGGAAAGGTCCCTGCACCCCAGTCCTTGCCCAATCCCCTCACCCCTCAGGTGGACTGCCCTGGCCTCTCAGCCAGCCACACATGCTGTCTCCTTTTGTACACCCGTCAGTCAGGATAACGTCCTTGACCAGGCAAATCACAGCCACTTTTCAGCTGGAAACAATGCTCGAGCCACAACACGGCATTGTGCTCAAAGCGGATTACACAAGCAGGGCTGTCTGCCTGGCATGATATTATTATATCAATAGGACTTTTCTTTCTCCCGGAAAACGTAAGCTCTGTTATCTTTTAACAAAGAAACCCAATGCCAACCTGCTGCCAGTCGGCACTTTTAGCACAACACTGCTGCTTTTCTTGGAAAGCACTAACAGCTATGGCTTTTTGTGACAAAAGAGTCAGGGGCTCCAGTGGGGAGAGAGGGGAGAACTTCATCAGTGGTCCAGATTCCTCTTTTCAAATCTGGCAGTGAGCAAACCATAAAACGGAGGTCACATGAGTAAACCCCTGCCCAGATACAAAATCCTGCTCCAGTGCAAAGCCCCTGTGTATCAGTGGAAAGCCCCCAGCAAATGAGTGCATGCAATGGAGACAGCCCATGGATGGTGGGGTTCCTGCCCCTGTGGTATCAGTGGGGTCTGCATCTGGAGCTGATGGTGAGGCAGGAGGAGGTAGCAGTGGAAAAGTGGCACTTGCCAAGAAAACTCTTTTTCTGTGTTTTTCACTGCTCCTGAATGAAGTGGAGACCTCCAGTGCTGGCCTACAAGGAGTTAGCGACAACCAAAACATTCTCTCAGGTCAGCTGATTCTTCTCAGCCCTTGGGTTTGCTACATTCAACAATTTCTGGATGCATTTCTCCCCTGAAGCAATCTTGCACCACCATTGCCTTACCCTCTCTGTTATCTCTGGCTCCAGCTGGGCTATTTATTTCTCATGACATAATTCCATTCAAGTTTCAGAGGACTTGATTCCTGTAAAGCAGCATTAAAAGGCTGTCACTGCTGTGCCCACTAATTGTGGATAAAAACAAATGTTATTCCATCTGGCTACATCAGTCTGTCATGTTCGCCCATCTGTGGTTTTGCCCGACAGTTAAATTAATTTATCATTAGAATAAATCCCTTTCAGAAAAAGAGAAAGGAAAAGTAAGGCCATTTGTTGGGTTGAGTTTAGTTTAATTTGAGATGCCTGCTCGAATATACCAAAGGAAATTTGTGAATAGCATTCCCAGTCCATGGTGGGAAATACGCCTGTCTTCACATATACTGAATGTGTCTGCTTGCAAGGAAGGGCTGGAAGACAAACCAGGTACATACTCAGCTATCACAGGAGCATTGTCCAATGTATGGTCTGGTCATATTTGTCTCTGTGCATGTCAAAAGGAATCTTACTGACATCAGTACAGGACTTTGGCATAAATCTAGCATTAAAAGGTGCCCCAGTAGAAGAGACTGGTTTACTGGTGCCTGTCAGCATCTGTAAATACCTATGTTTGCGGCATAGAATCCATGCTCTTTAGCATAGATTTTCCCCATCTTTCTCTATTGTTCATCTGCGGGCTGTATTTCCAGAGAATAATCTTCTTTCCAAATTGAAATTATCTAATCCTAAATCGTTCAGTCCCTGCTGACCTGGCAGTCCATCTCCTTCATCAACTTCAGTCTACACTGTGCTGCTCCTTGTACAAGATGAGACATTTCCTAATTTGATGCTCAGTTTCCTTCTTCCCAGAAGTATCTACTCTGCCTGGGCCAGTATTTGTGGAGCTGCTTGTGCACCTTGCCTTGTGGATAGGAAGGGGCTTGGAGCCCTCACACAAGCCAGAAGTCCTGGTTGCCTTGAGATGGAGCATGTGTGCAATGCAAACGAGCAGCAGTACTCCAGTGGGTCCCCGTTCCTCTGCAGTGCTTGTAGCATTCCTAGGCACGCACCACCTTCCAGATGGGAAAAGGTGACCCAGAACTGGGTCAGAGATGCTGGGTGTACACTGGAATAAATCGCTGAGCCTCTGAACATGAATGAGCCAGTCAGCTGTAGTTCATTACCACCTTAGTCATTACTTTGCAAATATTTGAACTTCTGCCAGAATTCATCAACATATTTCTGGATTCCAGGAGTGTCAGGAATTCATACCAGCTGTTCATTAGTCACTGCTCACCACTCAACTTACTCATGCTAGGGAATGTCGGTGTTTGCTTAGAGAATTAGAAACCATACTGGTTCATCCACAAGGCACCCCAGTCACAAAGGTTCATTAGTGGAGCATGTTAGTCAACTTTTGTAGGACACCCATAGGCGGAAAATTATTTGCCCAGACAGTCAGCTAATGTTTAAAAAAAATACCCCAAATGCTTCAGACTCATTTCCCAAAACCTTGTACTCCCTGCTGCGTGACTGCCCTGAGTGGCTCTGAGCAGGGGATCTACTGGGGGCTGGTGCTAGGCTTCTGCCTGTCACTTAATTGCTGCGCCAAGCTTTTTTGAGTGTCTACTTGTCATTTCAGGGGTACTTCGGGCCTAAAGTCCACATTGCACAAGGCCCTGGAGCAGAGACCAGAATAAGCTCCTGCCTCATTGCACTGCTGCATCCAGCTATGTCTCATGAGGTGACCTGACAGCCTAACTCAGGTTCACTTGTCCCTCCTGAAGGTGAGACTCATACACTGAGGTGGCTCTGAGTGGGATCCAGCTGCTTCTCCTTGAGGACATGCTCCCCGGGGAAGCGGTCACAGCACAAGTCTGACAGAGTTCAAGAAGCTTTTGGACAATACTCTCAGGCAGGTGGTGTGACTCTTGGGGATGGTACTGCTCAGGGCTAGGGCTTGGAGTTGATGGTCCTTGTGGGTCCCTTCCACCTGAGCATATTCTATGATTCTGTGGCTCCCATTGTATGAGAGCAGCTTCAAAGCTTGCCATCACCCAGTGATGGGGCCACTGCTCTTGGAAGGGAGAAGGGAGAAGAGGTGAAGCAACATGATCAAAACAGGGTCCTCAATTCACCACAGAAATACATCTAAGTCCCCAGTCTGGGACTCGACGTGCAAGCCTTGCAGAGACATATTCCTCAAAGACTTACACTCCTGCAAGGCTTTTTTTGGGACTGAAGAGGTTGCAGCAGCTGCTCCTTTCATGATTTGGTCTGAAACAAATACATGGCTATCTCTCAGTGACTCTGCTCTGTGCAGCTTAGCCAAAGCTGCTGCCTGCCTTGAGTGACTGAAGGGTGGAAACGTCAGCTGGGACACGGCCTCTCCTGTCAGCTGGTCCTGGATGGGTTCCCACGTCAAAGACAGCCCTTTGCTGGCTTTGTTTAGGGCCAGCATCTTCTTTCTTCTGTTTGTTCCTGCAGCATTATGGATGAAAGTGCATAGCCCTGGCTTACCAATGAGCACTGCCCAGGGGAATAAACCTTTAAAAATGGGCACATGACCCAACTCGGCTTCCCTAACTTTGCTCTGGATAGCCTGGTGCCAGTGGAAGGGCATCTTCTGCCCTGAGCCTCCTAAGAATATGCAAGGAGAGTGACATCCAAGAGATGTCTTCTTGTAGGGGTACCTGCTCCAACAGGCAGCATTACCTGGTTATGGTATTTGGAGCTAGATGTTTGTAGGTGTTGCTCATTTACGAGAGATGGGTTTGGCTCTAAATCAAATGTTCCCAGCATATAGAAGTCTTTCGTTTAAGCTCACTCATGTCCATCTTTGCTGAAAGATCTCAAGTGGAAAATTACTGAGGAGAAAATAAATGGGAAATGTGGAGTTCAGTGTACCAAATATTTGTGCAGATGAAAGGAAATTGCCTCTATTATGGGGAGATAAAGAAGGTACAAACACAGAATTTTACTAAATGGTTGATTTTCTCCAGTTAGTCCAAAGGAAAGCTCTAATTTCCCTAGAAAGGACAAAAGAAAGAAAAAAGCACAGCCCAAGGGAAGGGAGGAAAGAAAGACATTAAAAAGCATAAGACAGTATTTCCCATTATGAAAGGGGCTTTTTGGAGACATAATGCTCAGACCTACATTATTACAAGATTTCTTGTGATTTATGACAAATCTTATAGCTGACAGAAAATACTTGACATAATTCAGTTAATATTACAAAAGGTCTTTGGAACAAGCTAGCACAAGCTTTAAACTTTCAACTTCAGATAAATTAAAATTCTTACACGAAGAGCCCATAAAGACAGCGCGTGTCCCAGCAACACCATGAATGTTACGGTTGTTCTGTGGACATCCGCAGAACAGTTGCTGGGTTTAGGGGATTGTCCTTTAGTCTACTGTTTTAGAATAATCTTGAAAATTAACTGGGGGCAAGAAACCGAAAATTCATATGCCTTCTTACTTTGAAAAATATGAGCAATCATGGCTGCTCACTGAACACTAGAATCTGCTGTCAGTTCAGTGTCAATCCCACTGGACATTGCTTTTCTCAAAATACAGAGCTTCTGTGTGTAGGAGGCCACAAACAAACCCACACAATTACTCACCAAAAAAAAGCATCGTCCCAAGATAGAAAATACAGATCACTGACTGCAATCTGAGTCACTGCTGGCTTTTCTCCAAGCCTTGTTTTGAACCTGTACTTTTGGTTTGGTCTCTGTCTTCCTTGGCAGGCTGGGATAGTTTGATTACTTTCATTATGTCTCTATTCCTGTTCAATAAATGTATAAAAAATAGTGAGTTCCACATCTCCTTGCCTTTCAAAGAATAGTGAAGTTTGCTCAGATTTAGTGATGTGTTGCTGCAGCGATGAGGAACATACTGTATGTTAAAAAAAGCAGGAGATCAAAATGAGTGTTGCTTTCTGTTGGAACACATTAGAACAGAATTTTTAGTGAAATGGCTTTTGAAAAGGGGTTTCAGACTGGTATAAAAATTCTTTTATTTAAGCCCTGATAGAAAAAGCCCAAGCCACTTACATTTTTGCTTTTTTCTTTTCTCTGACCTTTCTACACTAGAAAGGAGAAATAAAGACTACAGGGTAAGGGAGAAACCTTACCTACAGGTTTAGGTCAGCAAACATGAGTGCAATATTGCTTTATGCATTGGAGGAAGGGTAGAGAAAGAAAAATGGCCCCTTTACTTCATTTTAAACCATATAAAATCCCAGACCTTGTTCTGTATCGATCCAGTCTAGAAAGGGAATTCATGTCTTGAAATGTGCTTAGAAATCATAAATTATTTTTTTAGTTAAATAAGAGACATTTCTGTGGACACTGAAAAGCTTTGGCAGAGGGATTTTTCAGCCTTCTGCTGCATTCTGTGAGAAACATAAGGTTCTCACAGAAACTAGGCAAAACACTGTTAAGGGTTTTTGTAAACTATTTCTCTATCTTTGCACCTGTTGTTTGTCAAGGAATTGTTATGATATCCTAACAAGAAATATTTTGAAATGGGTGTTCGGTGGATTGACCAATCACCCTGATGGGTGGTTGGTCAGAGGTCCAATAATCCTTCGCCATGTTGGCGACTCAACTTATAAAAACTGATTTATAATTAATTAAATAAGCCATTTTCTCTGGACTCTGGTGTTGTCCTTTCTCCTCGTCCCGGACTCAACAGCGACACATTTCAAACACATCGACAGGTTTTTATGGACCGAAAAATCCTTTTTCATCTGACCTCACTAGACACTAGTGCTTTCGTGGCAGACCTCTGCTAGATACATGTATTGAGCTGGTGGCTTCATGCTTTTTTCCATTCCCCCTTTCGTCTCCTACTTCTCTCCTTTGTTCTTCGGTGACTTTCTGAATGGCAGCTTGTTTTTCTTGGCTGCCTCTCAGGAACGTCAGCCGACCTTGGATCAATGGATCTCATCTTCTTTGATTTCAAACCAATTTTAAACCCATTAAAAATCTGAGCCGTTTGTCCTGTGGTGTTCCTGCTCCTGCCTGGTCTCCAGAAGCTCAGATGTATTTAGGCAAAGGCAGTAAGGTGCCAAAATACCTCCCAGTTTGTGGTCTGAGCTTTGTCCTGGCTGTCCCCTCTGTTGCAGGGCACAGTGCTGCAAGTGCTCTGGTTACACAAGGCTGCTACAGCCAATGGCCTGACCCTGGCATGAAAAAGGGACCTGGGGGTGCCCTATGTCCCTGCCAGCATTGTTAGAAATCCCCTTCCCAAAGCAGAATTTTTCTGGGGTGCATTGGGAGTGGATGGGATTCAGACCACAGATTTCAGATTTCAGCCTGTAACCTCCTGCAGACATTTCTGAGCCAGGGATCTTTAGTGGGGATTAGGATATCACTGGCCTATAGCAGCAGTCGAAGTTCATCCCCAACACCCAGATCTGCAGTGGTCTGTTCAGGACACAAGGAAAATTTTGTTACCTCCTTGAATCCCCTTGCATTTGGAAAATCCTCCCCTTGCCAATGATGAAGTGGAGCCCTGGTCTCCAGCCTGGCTGTCAGACTGTTTCCTTGCTGAACTTCTGGCAGCTTACATCCATAGCCCTGCCCAAGTCTCTCAGTCACTCCAGCTGTTAGAAATGTCTAAATTTATCCTATATGAAATGTGAGTAAGTGACTTCGTATCAGCTCCTCTCTCTCCAGATGTTTGAGTATGTCATCTGTCAGGAATGTATTTTAAATTTTGTCCAATTCCAAATCACAAAGCTATAAAAATATTTCCATCCCTAATAACTCCTGAATCTTTCTGAAATTTCCTCTTAAGCATTGCTTATCTCTCTTCCTCCTTTTCCAGTGCTTTCTGCTTCCAAACCAAGGAGAACATTATCTCAGTCATAATTCAGTCATTCAATGTCCCATCTCTGAGAATGGCCAAGATCTGGTGAAAAGCCAAGTACTCAGAATGGAAAACTATGAAATTAAATGATTTGACCATAATTAGAGATGTTCCCCAGAGTTTAGTGTCTGGTCTGTGTCTTAAAAATATTTTTGATCTTGTCTGTTTCTACAGACTCTTCATTCATATGCAGCTATGTACATGTTTATTTGCTTCTCTTAAAAGTCTTAGGTCTGCAGGGCAGAACATTCTGTTTTATAGTCTGTTAAGATACTGAAACTGGAAATGGGAAAAGGAGTCTATCATATGTCTCACTCTTACAGTGCTGGGATATCCTTGTATTATCCATTATTATGTTTTTTATGGAGTTGGAAATCCCCTAAACTTATTTAATTTGTTCTTTCATTCTATCTTTCATTTAATTTTTCCTGGCATTCAGCTATGATTTTCTGTTGTGTGCACAGCTGCACACTGTACTGCCTTGAACAACCATATTGTGACTCGTTTACTATCAGTATTTCTCTCCAGTCCTTGTTCAGCCAGATCAGGCTTCACTGTCTGTGCTTCTAGCAGAGGTCTGTCCTCCCTCTTTGTTTCCTCCTGTTCTTGTAGGAATCCCACCAGCACGTCAACATCTTTCCAACAGTGGAGTTCCCAAGTTGGTGAACAGACCTGTAGGTCCTTTCTAAGTAGTTTTTCTGTTACAGAAGGGGTCTTAGGGCAAAGGGAACATTAATTCATTGCCTGGGTTATTGGAGGGCAGTCAGCCTAATCCCCCTTGCATCGTAAAACTCAAGCTAAAGGACTAGGGTTTAGCGGTGCTTAAATAAGTAGGAATGCAATTTCCAGTGGGACTGGGGCCACAAGCAGACAGAAGTTTTGCAAATCAAAGTGTCCTGTCATCTTCTTTTTGGGCATCCTGCCACCTTCTTGTCTGTATTTTCCTGAGTGAGCTGTCTGTGCTCACTGTAAGGAGATGGAGAAAGCTGGGTGCCCAGGAATGGGACTACAGAGGTCAGGACATTGGATATCCAGGACATGAGCAGGTAATTCATCATGCTAGATGGATCTATATGTCAAATCAGCATCTGCCATATCCATCCAAGTGGTTTTCTTTGGACTGTAATGTCCCGATCATGCATGTGGCTTATAGGACCAGCCTGAAGGACAGGTCACTTGTGGGATCCTGTTTGTGCCCCTGGGTGCTGGAATGCTGCTGATGCTCACCTGGAGCAGAGCTCCTGTTTAGTAGTCTTTGAAAGAATCTCATTCTTATGTGCCAGAACCACTCTGCAAATCCAACCAGTAAGCAGTAAGTGGAGATTATCAGGGAATTTGTTTACAAACTGCACTACTACTCCTAAAAAGCCAAGACCACTCCCATGTTTGTCTGACAGAGATTTTATGGTCATAATGGTGGGAACATGCCACTGCATTGCTGGACTTTGTTGTTTTCAGATGCTAAGCACAACAGTCACTTTGTCACTTTAGTCACTGTGCTTGCCCTGTGAAGGAGGGGTTTCAAGGCTCTCAGTGGACACTTTCTAAGAAGTCTAGACTCATTTCATAAAGACAGGAAGCACAAAGAGTGATTGTCTCATATTTTTTCATTCTGCAGATCACTTGGCTTTTGGACTCATGCTTTATAGCACAAAAGGATACTATAATGACCCAGAAGAGTGCAGTCTGTCATGCTTGAGCATTTCCTTTATTGTCTAGTATTCTTTAGGGGTAATTTCTTACACACAATCTTATACTAATTTTTTTTTTAAAAATATACCAGCAGAAGAGGAATGAGAGAAGTGGGTGGATATGGATGACAGATCAGGGAAAGGAAGACAGATATCAGATGTAGGCTACAGGAGTGTGATTGGTTTTTTTAACAGGAGGGAATTAAAGGTCATGATGGCAGGAAGTAAAGGCTGGATTTAGGCTGTACCATGGAAAAGCAGAACAAGTTTGAGACTCAAGAAGCACTTAGAGTAAGGAAGAAAACAACAAGAGAAGATCAAGAAAGAAACAATAGAAATGAAATCTCATTTAATTTTATTTTCCAGCCCAAACAGACCATTTTTTCTGCTTAAAGTATACAGTATGTGTTTCAGCTGATAAGTTCATGACAAGGAGAAAAAAACATCTGTGTCAAAGCTTTCATTGACTGAGAGGTGCAGTTTGGAGTAGTAGAAAATATTTTTGGGCTAAGGACATAGGTTTAGCTATAACAACAAATAATGATGGGGAAGTGCTAGGATAAACTTTTTCGTAATGTCCACAGAAATTTTTAGGACTCATTTGTGTCAGCAGCAAAAGTTTAAATTCAAGCAGCAATAGTATCAACACTGACTGCTGATGGTGTCATCCCAGTTGAAATACCAGTGAATCCAGGATGCATCAGTTCAAGCCTTTTCAGTGCCTACAGATGTTTAGACCACTGTCTCCCGCCACACTGCTTTGGTTTGTGGTGGGTGTTTTGGGATGTGCTGCTTTTCATTGCTTCTGCTGACACTGTACTTCTTTGCATATACATTTACTTTGCACTTGGATATGTATCACTGTAAAGGTGGGCCATTCCTCCTAATGTGGTGCCCAAAGCACCAGGTGATAAAGCCATCCTCACATGCACAGTCTCTGTGCAGCAGCATGCTGTGAAACTTGCTAAAGAAACCTAAACAAGCAAGAAAAAACACTGAGAATAATTCAGCCCACAATAGCTTTTTGGTTAGGACATTTCCCCGAGAAGAAGGTTCAATTCTGCCCAGGACTCAAACCAACACCTTGCTGTTCATTGGTGAGGCGTTCTTTCCCTCCTTTAGCTCTTTTGGGAGCCTGGCGTTTCAGCATGCTGAAAATGGCAAATAGGAAGATTTTCAGGAACCATAGTCAGTCACAACATCTAAAGATATGAAGAAAAGCTGCTCAAAAAATCAATGATACTGAGATTTTAATTTCAGGAATAAGAATGATATGATTAGTCTTGGTTTAATGAGAGGTCATCCGAAAGGAAAACAATCACATTTCTTATGAGATGATGAAATGAAAAAATATCTACTAATTCAGTCCTTTTGTTTTTCTTTAAAACTGTGCTTTCATGGCCTAGAAGTGCTACAGAAGCACCCCGCCACTGAGACAACTTGGAAATCCAGGAGGACTGACGTAATGTGTGCCAGGGAACTTCAGCAGTCTGTGTCTCTAATGAACAAGCTGAATCTTCCCAATGTAAACATCAAAAGCAATCAAACCTTAAGGAGGAGCTGTGCCAGCTGACCCCAAGCAGAGATCATCTAAGGCTTGACAGCAAACCTGGGCAGGGAACCAAGCCAAGAGCAACAGCAAAAAGAGAGCAAACCCCCTCTTTTTTGCATGTCCTAGTCTGAGCATGCAAACGCCTCCAAAAATACCATAAAAATGTCCCAATTCCCCACTGAATTAGCATACACTTATGAGCAAGATGGTCAGGGCTGTTGACAGAATGGTCTTATTCATAGAAACTAAGCATCTGGCTGGTATCTGTCCCTTTTTGTGTGCTTTTTCCTCCCCTTCCAAGCACAGTCACAGCACTGAGTTGTGGCACTTGAAGGAGTCGCCAGTTGCCCAGCAAAAGATTTTAAGCCACTATATATCAAAGTTACGCTTCAGGAGTTTAAAGCAGTCACCTGAAGAATTCTTGCTTCTTGAAATGTCTTTACAGGAGTCCATAGGCCTTTGCTAAAAGACATAGATGAACTAATGCGTCTGGCTGCATGTAGGTATGGCAGCCTCTTCCACTCCCACGTAGGACCCAGTGCCCAAAGCCGACTTTCAGAAGTGATTTGGGCATTTAAGGCCTCGCGGCCCTATAGCAGCTATATTTTCTGTTCTTCCTGTGGATTTACCAGATCTGCCCGGTGTATGCTGGTGACAACAGGCTGTGCAGAGTGAAGCTGGCTCAACTTCTCTTTCTTCTCTGAGAGCTCCTCCTAAACCTCTTGGGTAAAGGTACACAGCCAGCATGTCCTGGGGTAAAAATCTGTCACTTTACTACTACGTACTGCAAAATGTCTTCAGATCCCCATGTTCCTGCTGCATGTTGTGGGATCAGAGGCATACACACCAGGGCCTGGAAATCTGAGCTGCTTTGAGAAGGATGGAGAACCCCCAGAGGACTCTCTCCAAGATGATCAGGCTTTGTTCTGGCCATGCTGATATTTCATGCCTTCACTGCTGCCTGCAGCGTGGCTTAGAGGTACCAAAGCTAGCTGTAAGCAACAGCTTAATACAGGCTAATTTAGCTTAATTGCTCTATTTTCAACCAGAGCAAAAGTCATGAGGCCGCTGGCATATTTAACATATGCTGGAATAAGGCAGCTGGGAATAGTGTTACTTAGGCTGGTTCCCTGGCTATCTTCCCACTCCGTACGTGTTCTACGTCGGAGAACACTGAACAACCAGGACTGTCATATTTAACTACCTATAAAAAACGATGTTTAAAAGCTCCCTAGTGATCCAAGCTCGAAAGCAGCCAAAGGGTGGCTAGAGTAAATGTAGACTCACATGCACGAGTTACATGAATCCATAGCTCTGCTACGTTATGGTGCCACAGCAGTACAGACACAGCACATTCCACATTTATGGAGCTCTTTCTGTTTAAAGAGAGAAGTGCTCTTCCATTTCCACTTCCACTGAAGCTAATTCATTCGACTACATGATATATTCCAGATAATCTGCTAGATGTGTGTTAGACGTACAGAAGTAATTCTCTTTTGAAGGTGTATTTTCCATCGGCCAGCACTCAGTGATGCTCACACCCAGTAACCCGCATCATGAAGTCCGTCTGTAATGAAAGTACCTCAACTAGCACGAGCTCTTTCTAGCATTAGATCTTTCCACAGCACCCCGTGGTGCATGGCCAGTATCTTCCTCTGAGCCAGGACTCTGGCTCCCTTGGATTATTCCTGATGTCCTAGATGCAGATACTTTCTTTTCCAAAGAAAGGAGGGAAAATAGACCTTCTGCAACATACCTCTCTGTCAAGAGAGCTTTCCCATCAGTACAGGACAGACATCATTTCTGTCATATTTTTGTGGAGTCTCTGCTACACAGAGGGGAAGGAGGAGGACAGCCAGTCATGTCCCTGCCCTCCATGGCCGTGCTGTCACACTCAGGACTGTAGCTCCTTCAATCTTTGCTGCTGGTTCATTGGTACAAACTCCCCATCACTTCTGCATGGGGCTCTGCCTGCCTTTGGAGGCTGCACTGCACGTCCTGCAGCAAGTAGGGTAGGAGCCCTTGCACTGCTGCCCAAAGGGACTCAGGCTCAAGAGGGGACCAGTGCTCACAGTACCTCTTAGACCCTGGAAGGAACATTCTATTCCAACAGCTCATTCAATCAAGTGCAATCATTTAATCAATGTTTTTTCACATGTTGTCTGACAGTCATTTCTGTTTCTTTTTCAGTGGAGTCCAATGGGATCATGAAACAGTAATGTGCTTTCTCTAAATGCTACCTTTATTGCTGTGTTTGATAAATTGCCATTATTTAAATTGATCTGGAATGCCTGAAGGGGGTGATTTACAACCACCTAACCCTCCCTAAGTTTGCCATGAAACCATTGCCAAATGTTTGTTTGAGCATTTCTAAACTGAGTTTGTCAGATTTTCATTGCTCATCCTGTTGACCAGGCAGACAGAGGCATATTTTTCCCATCTTGCTTTCTACTAAATCCATCTTTCCTCTGCATGAGTAGTGATTGTAACTGAAGGCTATTAAACCTCATTTAATTTGAATGTAGTGTGGTTCTTTAACAGTCCCACTGGGGAAGCAGGTTCAGCAACAAGTCACTGTCTGGAGGAAACCCCAATCATCCAGTGCCTATTCCTGGCTTGCTTAGTTAGATTTTAAGCCAGTTTTCTAAATTCATTCTGTGTTTGCATCTGAGAGTCCCTGCAGCTGTCTCTGCTAAATTACCTTTCTGTAAGGTGCAGTGCGACAGGCTTGTTCCTGCACTTCAGTACCAAATTCCCATTGATCAGGCCACCAGGGAAGAGCTGGATGCTTTGAGAGCCCCCAGGTTGCCTGGACTGCTCAGCATCATAGAGTTGAGGAGGATTACAGTTGAGGTGATGCTCCTAGATTGAACCAAAAAGTAAAGAGCAGATGCCAAAGAGGGTGGCATGGCCTCACCAACATCTATATCCCATACATCCACGGTCCCGCAAAAGAGTCCTGCTGACAGATGTCCTGGTTGAAATGTGGGACCAAACCCAGCTGTGTCGCCCTTCTTTCCCACTGGAAAAAGCACAGAGAGAAGCACAGCATGATGGTTTCTGTGTCCACACACATAATAACACCCGCGGGCAGAGGACCCCTCCCTCAGTCGCCCTGAACCCCAGCTTTGGGGGTTTGGCTCGCCTTACGTCAGTGGTGAGGCAGAACAATGCCAAGTGTCATTCCCCTATTAGGAGCTGAGAAACAAGCTGTGCTATTCCATGGCAGGCCAGGTGTTTCTTGGAGGTGAAAGATGTGCCGACTCTTACCCTTGATCGTTTTCCAGCACAAGGCAAACATCCAGACCAGCTTGTGGCTTGCAGGGTAGTGGAGAGGTGACAGCAGGTTTCCTCAGCGAATCCCTTTCTCTCTGTATCCCCAGCCTGCTCCTCCATGCCCACATCCCACTGCTGTGGCTGTTGCTGGCTGCTGGGCTTCCCTTTGGCACTCTGCTCCCAGCTTTGGGATCGGGTGCCAGGGCTGAAACAAAAGCCAGTGTGAGGGCCTGGGAGGGCTGTGCCCAGCCTCGTCCCACCGCCAGCCCCATCGCTGCTGGCCATGGCCAGCTGTCTCACCATCCCAGTCACCTCTCGCCGCCTCGGCTGCTCTCCCTGGCTGCCAGGAGTGTTTCTGCTGAGTAGATGCTGAAGTTGGCAGAGGTGGCATTCAGGAAGCAGCCAGCAGGTTAATCCTCCTAATAATTTGTAGCCTGAAGGACAGAGCAGAGAACTGACATAGAAAACGTCGATGCTGTGGGTTTCTATGGCATTTAAATTTCATCCTGGTCTTGATATTTGCATATCAATTACCCAGGAAAGGAGCGGAGGAGGAAGGGCAGAGGTTATGTGGGAGCTAAGAAAACAGTGACAGCAGTAGTCCAGGAAGCACAGGTCTTATTGCAAAAAATTATGCTGACTGCCTACCAACACTTTTCTTTCTTTAGTAAGTCCTCCCCATCTCTTTCTGTCTCTTACTTTGTTTTTTTTCCTCCTGAATCCCCTATAAATGGAGCATGGGCAGATTAGCTGGTTCCCCTTCATTCCTGCTTGTCCAAAATGGACCGTAAAAAGAGAGGGAGAGAGAAAGGGGGGAAAAAACCCCTCAAAATGCCTGGAGCCATGGCTTGTGGATAAAAACCAGCTGCACATGAAAAACAGTTGATGTGGGGTTTGAGCTATTATGGCTTCGAGAATGAAACACCAACTCACCCTTCCAGAAAGATGGCAAAACCTTTAAAAAGTGTTATTGAAAATGGGTTTGAGGCTGGGTTTTTATAGCAGTGGATGTAGAGAAATTAATGCACTTAGATCCAGCCTTGTGCACTGCCAGGCAATCCCCAGCAGCACTGGACTTGGGACTGACCTTTCTTCCTGAAACAAATCCCTGTCAGAAGGCATTTTGGTGCTGCTAGTCAGAGAAGTGTAGCAGCTATTGGACCTCCTGAATACCCGGAACAGCCTTAACCCTCTCGTCCCTCCCATGAATCCCAAGAGAGGACTGTAAGTGGAAGCAATACCTGCTTTCATGACCAGGTGATGAACACTTACTGGAGCACTGGTGTGGGGAGACCCATTCCCACACTAAAAGGACCAATGCTACACACAGAGGGACAAGGATTCAAATCTTTACCAGACTACACAGTAAACAGGTTTTTCTGTGATTAATGAAGGGATTTAGCATTATGCGCCAGCTGCAGAAGTCTACTCAAGAGACTGTCACAGTCTCAGTTTTGCCCTCACACAAAATGTGAAGTGCAGTGAGTTTCTTCTTTGTTTTTTCAGGTTCTTGACTTTGCATTTTTTCCCTGTGGTAAGCAGGAATAGGGTGCTTTCCATCCACATTACAGACTTCTGAAGAATAGCACTATCACTGCATAATCCTTCTGGGACTTGACTTCCAATTACACTGAATTCCATAAATCCTATGAAAGTGCTCCCATTCTTACATGCACACTGGTCCAGCATGCAAAATACTTGGTTCCCAAAAGTTCAGTCAGTCAGTCACTGGGTAGAGGGCAAAGTAAGGGCACTTTGGCTCTCTCATTTTTTCCAGTTGTTTGTAGGGTGTTGTCATGTATCACAACTCAGCTTTAACAGGAACTTGCATATCACAGAGCACTTGAACAGATTGCCCAGAGAGGCTTTGGAGTTGCCCTCATTGAAGATATTCAAGAACTGTCTGGACTCAATCCTGTGCAATCTGCTCTAGGACGACCCTGCCTGAGGGGGTGGACTAGGTGACCCAGTGTGGTCTCTTCCAATCTTACCCAATCTGTGATTCTGTGACACTGTGAATATGGAGCTTTAATCAGTAATGGTTGCTCTGGGTTTTCCTTTGGTTTATTTTCGTACAGAAAACTTAGGAATCAAGTTGTTTCAAAATCTCAGGAGTCAGTGAAAAGTTTTTGTTGCTTATTGGATGATGGTTGGAAGATTTTCGGTGATTTGCAAAAAAATGGAGAAGTACAAGAGTTAACAGGGTGTTTTAATAGAAAGGATTAAAGATGTGGTACCAAAACAGAGAAGAGGGAGGTGACTTCAGACCCCATCCAAAATCCACTTATCAGATGTCAACTTCCATTGACTTCAATGGGCTTTGAATCAAAACCATATTTTTTATCGAAACTAACTTCTATTCCTTTCTACAAAGCTCTTTTAACATGTTTAAATGTGTGCATGGTACACCAACCTCCATTCATGGCTAGAGGAGCGGATCATCTCCTGAAAATTGCTACAGCCACAAGATCTGGATCAGCCAAATTTTCTCTGTAATCAAAAGGACGGCTAATCCAGTAGATCCTTCACAGAAACAGTAACATCACCATTTCCTACACAGTAAAGGACCAGTACTACTGCTGAGCAGAGCGAGATAGATCCAGTCCTGCCCAGAGAACACCTGAAAGGGTCCCTCAATGAAAAATAATTAACAAACTAAAAATAAGCATCTCTAGAGCTAAAGCACGTAGGTAATTGTTCAGCTGGAATTGCTGCCCTGCAGTTATGCTGCTTGGCAGAGACTGCTGCGATCCAGCCTCTCATCTTCCCACCACATTGTCATGCTCTGCTTGCGTAGCGCCTCCACTCCTTGCACAGCACTGAGCAGGCCATGCCCAGTTCGTGGAGGAGCAGCGAATGAACCGGCAGGCCCAAGACAGCACACGTCACACCACTTAAAATAGCCAGGCATGTCTGAAGGACTGCATCGACCCCAAGGGCCTCCTGTTAAACTGTAACAGGAGTTCTGCATACTTACACAGATGCCAATAGAGAAAATGCTGATCTTTGAACAAGCCTCTAGTTAAAAATAAGTTTGATCTTTAGAATTTTTGAGATTTTTTTATGACAAAAGTCTAAACCAGGTGGCTCTAACTGGGTGGTAGGTGAGGTATTTTCCCCTGTGGTCTGCTTCTAGAATTAGCTTCATACACTGACTTGAAAGTGTTACTCCCAGCTCATCCTTACCCTTGGCAGGGTGCTTGGGGAGGAGATTCCCTGAGGATCCTCTCTCCTCACACGATTCAGGGGCTTCAGGGATTTCGCACTGACAGATAAGGCCAAAAAGCTTCTGCTTCCTCTCCCCAGGGATAGCATCATGCCCTTGGAGACCTCTACCAAAGCAGCAGGCTCCTTCCTTCAGGTTACCTGCTCAGCATCTCTGAGAAGGCAGAGGCCATCCCCCCAGGCCTGTCATCCCTGATTATTTCCTTCAAACTTACTGTGACATGTCTATTGAAGGAACATCATCACTCTTTAAACACTTCTTAGGTATAATTGAGAAATGCATACACCAGACAGGTCACATTCTGGGCCTTTCCATCTACCTGTCTACCTACAACCACACTGCAGGAATCATAGAATCACAGATTGGTTTGGGTTGGAAGGGACCAAGTATCGTCTAGCATCAACCCTCTTCCACGGGGAGGGACACCTTCCGCAAGCCCAGGTTGTTCAAAGCCCCATCTAACCTGGCCTTGAACACTTCCAGAGATGGGGCATCCACAACTTCTCCGAGCAGTCTGTTCCAGTGCCTCACCACCCTCATAGTGAAAGGTGATGATGAACTATCAAATGACAGCTGTAAACATCTCTTGCTCTTCTTTAATTAGTAGTACAGCATGAACCCAAAAGCTTATGATCCCAAAGAAAGTTTGGGGAGAGGTGAATATTCACCTCGCAACTATGTGATTTTTCTTCCTCTGGCAGCTCAAGAGGGAACACTGACAGACAAAGAAAATGAAACTGTGCTGAAACACCTCTGTGCCCTTCTAACCCTCTGCTGAACTTGCAGCAGCCCTGTGAAGCAGCAGACAGCAACACCTGCCCTGGGAAGACGCCCACAGATTGTGGCGATGCACAGCTCCACAGGATGTATTCACCGAGCCACTGGCTTGGGTGCACTCATGGCTGCAACTGTGTGCAGGTCCCACGGAGCTGCCAAGAGCCAGGAAAGGAATGTCAGGAGGATACGAGTTCCCCGTGGCCCAAGTTGCAGACTGTGAGGCCTCCAACAAGCAAAACAAATTCCTCTAGGAAGAGCAGAGCTTCTAGGAAAGAAAGTGCAACTCAGTTATTTGGCTCAAGAGGACTGAGGCACGCGAGCCAGGCAGCATCTCAAAGGAGTGGGCTTATGCTATCAAGCTCTCAAATGTGTGGATACCTAAGTTGCCTTTTGGATGTCATCTCTGAGGTTATCTGGAAACTGTCCTTTATTCTCTCCGGTTTTCTATTCCTTTAATCCTTTTCAGCAATATCCGACCTCCTGCCTCTGACAATGCTGTGAGTTTGTCCTGAGCACATGCTCTTTCCCTCTCCTGTCCCCACAGTTACACACCCACTGTGTGGCCTCTCTCCTCTCATTTCCATTCACTGGGCACTGCTCTTCTGTCTTCAATTTAAGCCCGAGCCTGGTTGCACTCTCTCCAGCTAGTGATAGCACCATTCATCTCCTTCAAAATTTTTGTTCTGCAGTTTTTCAGTCCAGATCATCTCCTTCCCTCCTGCCTCAGGGATTTCTCCAGAGCCATCCTCTGCTCCTATCAGTCTTGTCTTCCGTCCTATCAAGAAAATTACTCCTGCTGCTTATGGACCTCAGCCTGCTCTATGCTCCTGATGCCAAATGGGTTGACACAGTAGTGTGAGCTCTTGCTCAGGTCCACCCAGACTTATCATCCTACAGCAGACTTATCATCTGGCACTGTTGACGTAGAAGGAATTATGAGTTGCAATGGAGATAAATTCCCCACCTGTGGCTTGCACTTTTCATTTCCCAGCCCTGCATAATGTGACTGCTGCAACCTGTCTGTAACAACACAAACCCCTGTATGATTCTTTGGCAATGAATCACTGTTTTGAAAGATGAAAGGCAGAAAGCCTCTGGAACATCCTTTTCCTCTGTGGCCACTGCCATGAGGAGGCTCAGAAGTGTGGGAGCAGCCCACACCATGCAGGAAAAGCCCCTGAGTAGCTCGCAAGTCATCATGGGGGCTCGACAGGTGCCTGGGGACTAGAAGTCCCTGTCTAGATGCTCTCACCTGGAGGAGAGAAAATGACGGTGGCAAGGTGAGCAAAATGCTTCCCTGTGGCATGTAACTCAGCACTGAAAAATTAGAAGGATGACAAGGCTCAACTTTCCTGTACCTTTTAACGTAAAGACGTAGAGATAACACTGCCTAGTCAGATGTTTGACTGCTATCAGTAGATTATGCACTAAATACCTTTCAGTGAGCATTTTGGTGATGGCATAATCCTAGCAGCTCAAAATGTGCGTCACTTTTGAAATGCGTCACAGAAGGCAGCGTGGTAGTCTTAGGATACTGTCATGCTGCTTTTTAAAACAGAATTGTTCTTAAGTTGTCCAAGTTCAAAGTGCAGAGAATGACATATGCAATATTTTGTAGCTCTTGCAACATGCTCACCTCCCAGATGAGATGCAGGTAAGTAAAAAATAATGACTGCTCCGAAGTGCTCCACCCTTGCTCTGCTAATGGTCCTTTGCTGAGACCTAAAAAGGTCTGGTGGTGAACAGTAGATGTGACTTTGTCTTTTCCTATTTCAGAGCCCAAAACTGCTGTTGAGGTATGGGGACCAGTGCTACTGAACCCCTCAGACCATATGGGAGCTAAGCCATAGACTGCCAGCTGCCGGGAAAGAAGGTAAAACCTCTTAAGTTTATGTGGCTCCATCGTTCGGTTACCAGAAGAGCCGATAAAACAAGAAACGTCTTCAAAGCTGAGCGACCCGGGGTTACTTGCCGTAACTTAAGTCTCTCCTTTGAAACCGAGCCGGGCCGGAGGAAGGCTGCGTTTTGCAGCTTCACTTCCACCCTCTCCGCGCCGACAGCGCGCCCGGGCTCGGAAGCCGAAGCCT
>VZTD01001533.1:1389710-1511429 GCA_013397725.1 Rhagologus leucostigma | reverse complement strand
GCTGCGGAGCGCTGCGGGTGGCAGCGGCGGGGCGCTGTGGGCTCCGCAGGCGCTCTGGGCGGCGGTGCCCCGAGTTGTCGGAGTGCGGAGGAGGGCGGGCAGGGTTTTCAAAGCCCCTTCCCGCAGCGTAAACACTTCGCGCTCAGAGCTGCCCGCGGCGGGGTCCCGCAGCAGAGACACTCGGGCATAAACAGTTTGCGTAACGCTTCCTCGGCCGGGTGCAAGCCGAGTGCCGAATGTCTTTTTTAAAAAGAAGAAAAAACCCTGATGGGAAACAAACATTTAATCAGGCACAAGATATAAACAAAACGTCACAAGGCATGTGTTGCTAAAATGCTTAAGCAGGAAGCATATGATTTTCCATGNGCGGTGGGTGTCGGTACGCGGTGTGCGCAGAGGGGTGCGGGAAGGCAGGGGCCGGGATGCGCGTTCCCCCCGCGCCCCGTGCCGCAGACAAAGAGGGGTCCGGCCTCGCCGCACCGCGGTGCGCGGGGCCGCCCCTGCCCGCGGAGCCTCGGGCGGGGNGCCCGCGGCGGGGTCCCGCAGCAGAGACACTCGGGCATAAACAGTTTGCGTAACGCTTCCTCGGCCGGGTGCAAGCCGAGTGCCGAATGTCTTTTTTAAAAAGAAGAAAAAACCCTGATGGGAAACAAACATTTAATCAGGCACAAGATATAAACAAAACGTCACAAGGCATGTGTTGCTAAAATGCTTAAGCAGGAAGCATATGATTTTCCATGGATGTTTTCCCAGGTGAGTCATGGTATTCACTGCATGCTCTTACTCATTACTGAAGATCCCAGTCCGGTGGCATGTACAGTATATAGAATGGGAAGATTTAGTTGGGCAGATGCATTAAGTGCAAGTAAGAAAAAGCACCTTTTCCAGTGGTGTGGCAGAGTAGTCGTGAACTTGTGACTACCAGCATAGAAATCTCTATGCTCTCAATTTGTCCTTTTACTGAATTCCTGTGGCAGCCAGCATTACACTAGAAAGCTGTCACTTTTCATAACATGAAGTGCTCTGCATCGGTCATGCAACTCTTTTCCAATTCAAGTGAAAACAAACACCCTTTCAAAGGGGGTTTCCTCTCCCCCCTTTCTGCCCCTGGGACCCACGCCTATGTGCCAGCAGCATTTCTCAAATCCTACTGAAGTCAAGGTCCCTTGCCCCAGATCTGACCCCGGGTGAGGAAGGGACCCTCAATGCCTGGCCCAAAGACAACTCCAGTGACTGGGCACGATCAGGCCTGGAGTATACCCTGAACTGGGAGCAGTCAAATACTCTCAGCTCCCAGGGTCTCACATCGGATTTGGTAGCCAACCCCTCCCAGCTGGGCTCAGGCATTGCCTTGTCCCTGTCCTGGGGCCAGCTACGCCAGCCCTACCAGCAACTGCAGTCACGGGGAAACCTCCCATTGACCAGGTCCTCCTCCGCTGCATTCCTGGAGGCAACAGTCTGGTGTGCAAAAAACAAAAGACTTGATGAACACAAACAGTAATCTCAACCTGTCTGATGGTGCTGACTGAGCCCTGCTCTTCCTACCACTTCCCAAACCTGCTTTGCAATCCCACAACTGAGGGAACCACAGTAAGTGTTCATCTATTTGTGTAGCGGCCAACTGCACTGTGTTACACGTAGCCAAAGAATCCAGGAAAGCAGCCAAAGACATAAATTAGGCCAACTACTGGCTAGCCTAACTGATAATATGATAATAGCACTTAACTTACCTACCCCTCAGGAGAGCTACGTAGGTTAGTTAATGTTTATACAATGCTTTGAAAAGGATGTTCAGGAGTTGTAAGTGATATTACATTAACCTTACAGTTCTATTTGTTTACTTTTCTAGAGCAAACGTATTCTGCACAGTTACTATAGGTCATCTCCAACACAGCTTTACCAGCACACTGTAGGAAGCTAACTTGACTGAGCATTTCTTGTTCACTAAAAATTTTCCAAGACTGCTTATCCAGTGAAATCCAGAGACTGGATTCAGAAGTGCCTTGTACTGGGTGCATAGCAAGCAGCGGTCCACAGCTGTTCTGAGGGAATGCTGTAGAAAACCTGTATAGAGCTTTGGTGGTAGAAATGTTTTTTATCCAGGGTGCTTCTTGAGGAGCAGGAGAAGTGGGGAATACTGTCAGGCTTGGAAGGCTTAGCACTGCTAGTGCATAATATAGCTTAATCGCAACTATGACACTATAGGCAAAAGCTGAATAAGCCCCAGATAAAGGACTTATTGGATGCTAAACTGAAATGACCTTCAGTCATAACAAAAATGCCAAGAAGACGACATTAATTGGTGCACAAAGCTGACTGTGTATGAGTGGCCTGGTGATAAAGAAGACATTATGCACCTCAGATGCTTTGACCTGCACGTATCCAAGTCATCAGAGTTTTTTTTTATGTTAAACAATTCACAAAATACTGCCTTGACCTACTCTTACATGTATTAATAAAAAGTTGGAGAGCCCCTAATCAAGCATTCCTGCACCAAGAGTTACACTGATTACATGTGAGAGTTACATGATTACATGAGAGTTACATGAGAGTTACAGTAAAGCCCATGGTGATTTTATTTTTCTTTGACACTTTAACTGTGGATTTTAAAATTGACAGGACTTCCAGAAAAGCTTGAACAAAAACCACAGAGCCTCAGCTGTGTGGCAGCTTGCCAGCATAATTTCAACCAAAACTTTTTTTTTCTTCTCTTTACACACACCAGCCACAGCCTTTCCAAACTTGAGCAGTGCTACAATTAAACACTGATGTCAGCAGCAGTTTCTGATTGTGGGAAGATTCAGGGTAGGGCTGGAGTGGTGGGAAGGGGGTGAAGACTTGAGGTCATTGCTGGCAGGTGATATTCCTGTGGGTTCTCACACCCTGGACGCCTGATGTGCTGCACGGTGGGCTGGGTCGCAGCAATGCTGTCCCCCATGGCAGTCTCCTGGCCTTGTGGCAGCATTCTGCCTTGGCGGCAACCTGCCTTTCTTCTGCTTTTCTCCACTTCTCCAGGGCCACCTGGATCCCCTTGGAGGTCTCGGGGCATGGGTGGCATGGCCCTGAAGCCTCCACCCTGCTCTGGTCCCTCAAGGCGAGAGGGCAGGGTGTACTCATCTCTCCTCCTGCCTGCTCTGCTCTTGGTAGGGATTTTCCCAAGCGCAGGGAAACCTTGAAGGGTCTTGGGGTGGTTTTTTTTGCTTTTAAAGATGACACCGAGCTCCACAGGGGGGAGAGCTGAGTAGCAGTGCCGCACTGTCCCGCAGCCCCTCCAGGGCTCGGTGGGTACCAGCGGCACACGGTTTCAGCGCGGGCAGCATCCCGCGTGCCGCGAGGCGCGTCTGCTCCGACGGGGTGGGATGCTCCCACCTCAGGAGCCGCCTTCAGCCCCTCGCTCTCTGCCCCGCAGGTGTGGGCGGCGTGGCGGCAGCGAGCAGTCCCTGCGAGAAGGCCTGCAACCCTCGGATGGGCAACCTGGCGCACGGGCGGGCGCTGCGCACCGACACGTCCTGCGGCCGCCGCGCCGCCGAGCCCTTCTGCGCCTACAGCGAGGACGCGCAGCGCCGCTGCCGGCGCCCCTCGTGCGGCCGCTGCAGCGGGGCCCACGCGGGGCTGGCGCACCCCCCCGCCGCCATGGCCGACTCCCCGTTCCGCCTGCCCCGCACCTGGTGGCAGGCGGCCCAGGACGCGCCCCGCGAGACCATCCGCCTGGACCTGGAAGCCGCCTTCTACTTCACTCACTTGATTATGGTCTTCAAGTCGCCCAGGCCGGCTGCCATGGTGCTGGAGCGCTCCCAGGACTTCGGCGAGACGTGGAAGCCTTACAAATACTTTGCTGCTAACTGTTCGGCCACCTTCGGGCTGGAGGATGATGTGAGGCAGAGAGGAGCCATTTGCACTTCCAGATATTCGAGCCCCTTCCCCTGCACTGGAGGAGAGGTAAGTCTGCCCGGGTTGGGACGAGAAAGTCCCTGCTCCAGCCCCCTTTCTCTCTGCAATCTCTGCACCGGTGTTTACGCTTCGTATTTCACTACACCAGCATCTCTTGTCATCGCACGTATTGCACAAAGGTTAATTAATGTAATTCATTCCTAGGTGATGTAGGCACCGCCCCGCCTCTTGCTTTGCTGAGTTCGTAGTCCCTCTCTTTTCCAAAAATTTCCTTTCCTTTCACCTGGTGAACCCCCCTGCACAACTGCAACCTAGGCAGGTGCTGCTAATTCCTCAGGAATGCCGAAGGGAACGTCACTCTAGACATCTTTCCCCAGATTTTGCAGGCGTGTGGTTTTGAGGTGATGCAAATCAGTCTGACCAAAACGCAACTATGTTAAAATTAATAGTCACCAGAATGACTTCTGGTAGTGAACTGCCTTCTCTGAGAAGTGGGCATGTAACCAGTCAAAGTAGCTACTCACTACGCGCTGAAGTATGGTTCCCATAAACTAGGTTAGCCAGGTAATTTTAAAACTTATATCTTGTCTTCTTTTTTCCTGTACACACTTATGTGAAAAGAACTTGGAAAAAAAAAAAAGGAAGAAAGACATCATATTTGCTAAAAAAAAAACCACATGAAAGTCAGATGATTTTCAATATCAGAAACTGCAGATAACGAATGATGCATTTGGAGGCGCTACCAATAATACTCTTCCCTTTGTGCGGTTCTGTCCCACAGAGCTGGAGAGCTTCCCCTCGGAGCCGCGGCCATGGGGCCACCCTCCTGGGTCCCCGCTTTCGTGGGGGCGCACCCCCGGTGACCAGCTCTGGACTTTAAAGGCTGCTCCCTCTAGTGGCCTAATTTAATGAACTTGCCCGAAAGCGTAATAAAAATTCCCCTGTGGCCTAACACAGAGAAAGGATAAAATCTGGTTAGTGGATCAGGAGATCACTTATATCATTGTAGTTTCTGCTGAGAACTGGTTTTGAGGTGAAAGCCCGATCCTTGGACACCAGCATTCATGTTGAGAAAAATCATGTATTCAGACCTCTTTGCAATCATTTGTGGTCACCTCTAGCCATGCTCTGGCTAGGAAGCCGCTCTCTGCAGAAATACTGAGAGCTGTTTTTTTCACCAAAGTGCATCTCTTAGCTGTGTCTCGGGAGGCAGCCAATGTCTTGCTCTAGGAGAAGCTCTTCCCTGCTCTCATCAGCTCAGAAACAAGGATCTCCAGACCTGTCAGACAGATCCAGGATGACTATTCCATTACATTTTAAATCAAATGGTTGGTTAGAAAAAGTGCTATCTTTCTTTCTTTTCCTGACATCCTTTGCTTGTGCCCCCCAAAAGCTGCCTAAACTTCCTTTCAGAGTGCAATATATAAAGGGGCTTACAAGAATGGTGGAGAAAGACTTTTCAACATGGCCTTTTCTGACAGGACAAGGGGCAACCATTTTATTTAAACTGAAATTGATTTAGATTGGACATAAGACATTTTTTGATTATGAGGGTCATGAGGCACTGGAACAGGTTGCCCAGAGAAGCTGTGGATGCCTCATCCCTCAAAATGTTCAAGGCTAGGTTGGATGGATGGGGCTTTGAGCAACCTGATCTACTCAAATATGTCCCTACCCATGGAAGGGATGCTGGACTAGATTATCTTTGGAGGGCTCTTCCCATCCAAACAATTCTGTGGTTCCGAATCAGGGCTAACTCCAAAGTGAGACCTACGAAAGAAAGGATGTATGTACCCCACTGGGAATTTCTCAAGCCCTCAGTACTTGTGCCACCCTCTATGTCCCACCACCTGAATCATAAACCTATGCCAGCCTGTGATGGAGGGCAGGGACTGAAATCGACAGCTCTTAGGCCAGCCAATGGGACTTCTCCGGGGCGTATGACTTGCATGCTCCTTTTTCAGCTTTCCAGGGATTTTTACTCAGGGGTGAGAAACCCCTGTAGGGCATCCTACAAAGCAGTATGTGCCTTATTGGTGTTGGGTCCCCTGTTGCTAGCATCCTGGTGCAGTTTTCCTTGTGGTCGCTGCACACCAGGATGGGGGCTGTGCCTGGGGAGAACCTGTGCAAATCCCAGCCTCGGGCCAGCTCCTCTCTGGGTTGGTGCAATGTGTGGGGACAGTAGAATCAAGTTCTTGTGTGTAGAAACCAATGCCTGTCTCAAGAAGAAAAGTGATTTGGTGGTGTTTGATGCATCTGCAGTAGCATGCTGCAAAAAGAGGCTGTGTACCGAGCTTGCTCGTGTGGGATCTCTTCTTTTGGCATCACTTTAGTCTGTGTTGTTGCAAAGAAGCTATAAAAGTCAAGAGCATTTAATTGTTCCCGGCTTTAAACAAATATTGCATCCAAGGGGCTGGAGCTTAGAAGATTTTGCTCATATGGTACTCTTCAGTTTCCTGCACTTAAATACCACTTTTTACCTGCAAAGTAATAGCAGCAGCCCTCCAGATGGCAAGCCTGCATGCTTAGCAAATATCCCATTTAATTTATTACAGTGTGCTGCATTCCAGCAATTACTAGTAGCTGCCAATAGCAACATGTATCTGACCTAAAGAAACATCAGAGTTTTGTGTTCTATTTGGAGTTATGTTGTGCTTTACTCCCACTTTGGTAGCACCTAATTTCAGACATATGGAAACAGTAATTTCTCTTGAAACAGTGGTTTCAAATATGCGGTCATCCAAAATGTCCATGTCTGAAGGGTATTACTCATTACTCTGAAGGATATTACTCATTTTCTTTAAAGCACAACTACAAATTCTGTGAGTGCCACGGGATTTCTTTTTTAACTTTTTAGATTTTTTTTTTAACTGTGATGTAACAACTGTAACCCGTGATCCAAACCGTGTGTCACACTGTCTGTATACTGCTTTCTCACACTTCACACATTTCAGCGCCACATGTGCATTTCTGGGCACAGTGTTAAGGGCTTGCAGGATTTTGCAGGGTGCTGGGGTCTCTCTGCATGCTTCTGGCAGCTCATTCACTGCTGTCTATCCCCTTGGATGAGCAGTTTGTCTCAGGTGAGGCCTCAGGTGGTGGTGACTCACCCCAAATGTCACTGGAGGTTGGCACAGACCTACGGCTTGTAGGGCTGGTGGTTTCTGGTTTTACCCTCTGCAAAGAGCAGGCAGTGCTGATCCACCTGCATTTCTGCCGATTGTTACGGCGCCTGCAAGCCCCAATTCAAGACATCAGTGTGCAGAACCCCACAGTACTCAGGGGCTTAGGGCCTCTTTTCAGTATATCTCCTGTCTTAATTTGGGTCAAAGGTGTATCTGCTTCACTTTTTATTGAAAAGAAAGATCAGAGTTTTTGCATTCTGCCCTCATCATCATGACTCATTCCTTAGATGCCTACTTCAACTCTTACGACAAAAATCCTCCCTCATCAGAATTTGCCATGATGTTGATCTTGAGGAGATTTATGATAGTGCAGAAAACAAGCTGCCAAGCCTCTAGGTCAATTTCAAAGATCCAGACCTCAGAAATGCTGGAATAGCTCCTGGAGATGCCTTTCATCCTTCTGTAGCAGTGTGGCTCTGGGCTTCCCTTTGCAGTGGTGGGACTGGGGTGGTAGAGAGCACTGGCAGAGCAACACGTTTGGAAAGCAGCACCGTGCTGCAGTCACCTAAGCCGGGTGCAGTCACCTAACCTCAGCAGTGGGAACCAGATGAGGTAATTATGTCACACGCCATATGTGGCACTTGGAAGGTCTATTGATGGGTAGAATCAACTCATCAGGGACTTGGCAGGTCCCTGCTCTTCTTTGCTACCTGTCCCTAATGCTGCAAGTCCGCTGGACATGGTTATCTCTGATGTGGATGCGGCTCCAGCCTGAGGCAGGCAAGAGATGGAGGATCAGCAGCCCAGTGGTGGGATTAGGAAGGAAAGGACAAATCTGGGCAGAACTGCCAAGCAAAGAGGTTGAAGGCTGTACTGATGTTGGGAACACTGTACTAAAATGCCGTGGGTTTGGTCTAAATGGTTTTCTTAGTGGAAGTAAGCACGGGTTCACAGGTCAGCGTGTGCCCAGAGACCTCAGGGGCTCTGCTGAGCTGAGCCCCATACCAGGGCAGCCTGGCTGTAGTCTGACCTCGTGCAAAGAAGAAACACTGTTTCAACAACCAGCAAAGTAGTCAGTGATTTCTCTGCAAGTATACAGAAGACAAACAAACCAACTGAGCCTCTCCTCAGTAGGGAACAGGAAAGGAGGCGGATGGTGGTTGCCTACCTCCTGCCCCGGCATCTCAGCCTTGGTACAGCCAGCCTGGGTTTCCAGCAGGCTTCAAGCATCTGCCTGTTTGAGGTGAATTAATTAATATAGGGAAATAATTGTTTCACAACAGCAGTTTGTTTAGCATAGGCAGAAACCTCTAAATGTTAGCCTTGTATCACCAGTGTTTTAAGAGAAAGGCTATGGCCAAGTTTTAGCCTGAATCATACAAAAATGCTACAAATGCTGAGTATTTTCATTGTTTTTCAGGGTGTAACCCTTCAGCCACATTATTGCGAGGGAAATGAGAACTGGATTCACCAGCCAAACATAATCTGATCCAAGTAAACAAGATGCAGAAATAAACTCTTTCAGCTTCATGCTCAGACAGGAATACTGATTTTACTAGTATGCACAAAAGGCTATCTTCCCTCCCATAGTTCAGATCATATTAATATTTCCTTTTTGACACTCTAATCTTAAAATTATCCTTGGCTAGGGATCACTGTTGAGGGCTCATCCACAAGGGGCACTTAGCAGATGTTAATTCTTTAACTGTGAGTGAGAGTGACTGTCCACTCTGCAATGCAATTATCTCATTCACTTTACATTCCCATCTGTGGTCAATTCAGATTAGCTCGCCTGAGTGTCCCCATTTAGACAAGCTCCAGGATAAAAGGGCTTACTGAAGCAGAGTCTCCTTGACAAGATTTTAGTAAATTAGTAACTTATTTTAGTGTTCATGTATTTAGAATACTGCTAATAAATCACTTGGAGACCTCAGCTATTGTTGCTGTGTGCTATTTATAGAAGAGGCATATTTGCAGCTTGACTATATTCCAGCAACAAATTCTGGCATGCTTTTAACTTTTGAAACGTCACATTACCAGTGTTTTGCTGTGGGATGCGTGTCTTACTGAGCATTTTATTGATCTCGTGCCTTCCGTAATGGAAAAACCTTCGCATGTTTTGCCTTTCACTGTTAGTGCCTGCAGCCTGCCTCTCTTCCTTGAGGATGTGGACACCAGTCCTACTGGTTTTACCTGAAATTAGCTGCATAGAGCAGAAGTAAATTGTGTCTTTCTACTCAGAAGTCTGACCACGACAGACAGTGAGTGGTTGTAACACTCTGTGCTGACACAAATAGGAGTTAAAGACAGTTCAGTAACTTTTATTTTTGAGTCCTGATTTTGGGTTGTAGAAACTTCTGCCTGGTTGGGCTTTTTTGACCTTTTAGGTCCGAATAAGCTTGGTTTTCAAGCTTATCGTTGTTGTCGTTAACTGAAGCTAAATTTTCATTGTGCTGAGATCCTTCAAGGATCTTGTGGGTAACAGGAGATTTGAGGGCTCCACAGAAAACCTGGGCAAATACGCAAGAATAACCTCAAAACAGCCTGGAATGTCAACCCATTAGAGGGCTGCAAACATCATTTTTAATTGTCCTATGCCACTGATGTCTGCACAGAGAGAAAACAAAGGCCCAAACTGATAAGAAGGAAAGAGGGATCCTGGCAGGCATTCAGCAGTGCTCAGGACATGCAAGGACATACCTAGGGAAGTATGTTTTCAAGTCCCATCCCATCTCTACACTTTGTAGAAGTGCACTTTATAGGAAAAAGACCTCTTTAACAGTGTCTTCCTGATCATCCTATCTTTGGAAAAACACGAATTGTTGGGCTCTGTTCTGAAATGCCATGTGCAAAGGAGAGTCTGTTCAGCTAGGAGTGGTTGGGGTGATGGCCAAACCCTGTCCAGCTCTTTGCATTATATCACTAAATCTAGCAAGACATGGGGACCATTGTTTCATAAGCATAAGAGTAATGATTTCTAGGGAAGTAGTTAATGAGATTAAGTAAATGAAACTAGGCTGGAGTCAATAAAATGACATAGGAGCCTAGAAATCCCAGGCTGTGGCAGCTGGCAGTAGCAGCACACCAGCAGGACACCATCTCACCACCTGCCACCTTGCTGATGGCTGTGGTGAAGTTCATCCCTTGCTTTGGTCCTCAAGCTTTCCTTCCTGGCAGGAAAGCCCATCTTCCCAAGAACTCTGGGGGGTTTACAAGCCAGTGCAAGTTAACAACAGTGGAGGAGAGGAGATTCTCCCTTTAAATAATGGTGCAGCGAAAAGCGAATCAAGGGAAAAGGGGAAACTTTAGCTTAGTTTTCACCTGTGCCTGGGAGGACAGGAGACAAGGGCCCTTCTGGGCACATGTGGAGATGAACCTTTGGTCTCTGCCAAATTTTACCATGAAAGATACTTTAGAGTTCAGTCACCAACAGGGCTGAGCAACGCAATTGTTGTTTTCAGGGCACCAGCACCTGCCTTTTAAATTTTCTGTACGTAGAGTACCGGGCATGATACTGCCAGATCTGTGGGCCAGGTTGTGACAAATCCCTCCCCCTCTCTCACGGGCCATCCTAGAGGAGTGACACGTGCCCTTATGAGGCCTCCTGGATGCTCAGCATCTCTGAAGGACAAGGGCATGTGAAGAGCAAGGTGCTTCTCCAACCTGCCCCATCATCCTCTGCATGATTTCTTCCATTACAACTAGCCCATAGGATCGTCTCCTTTTCTTCCAGGATTTCCCAGTGCATTTGGCACTTGGGGGGTGGCCCTCTGCTTGGCCAGCTCTTGAAATGCAGCCGCCTCTGGGATGGAGCATAGCCAGCGTTTAACAGTGCATATCAGCAGTCCCCTGTTTGGAACAGCAAGTTTCTAACAACTTCTTCTGGATCGACCTCCAATTATGGCTAAAACAAATTATTCTTTGGAGGGAGCTTGACCAGTCTATGAAAGGGGGTATATTATAGGCTGCCAACAGCAGGAGGGAATGGGTCCCAGGGCTCCAGGAGACCCTTTCCAAACTTCTTACGTAGGATGTGAAGAGCACTGTACCCACATGAAACAAGAGGAGTTTGGGTAGGCAGAATTTAATTCTCTAAATTGGCATCTGGCCTTGTTAGCGGGACTATTGCTTCCCTTGAGAAAAGTGCCACGGGATTTTAACGGTGCCTCCGGAGCCTCTCTTCAGGCACTGCACCCCACTGCTTCATTTCACAGTTTATTTTTGGCATGAAGAGAAGGCTAGCTCACTTATTCAGCTTCCAGTTCTCTGGCTGGAAAGTAGGACTGCCATGTTTCTCTTTGGGATTCCTGGATACAACTGCTTACATGGGAAGCGTGTAACCTAAAGCAATGTATTGACATGTCTCAGACGTTTTGGATGAAAAACTCATTTGAGATTAATTGCCATGCAACAGTGGGTGTCGGTGTGAGATACGCAGTCTAACAACATTCAAAATCCTACGCAAGTGGAGAAGTTCTCAAATTCTCCCTGGGTAGCATTTTACAGGAAGAAAAGAAGTTAATAACCAGAACCAAATTTACTAGATGCATATGCTATGAGTATTTTACCACCAGTCTCTCTGCAGCATCCCTCATTCCAGTAATCAAAATCTATAGCTATGGGTTGAAAGAGGGGTGCTGTTTCTTGTGACCTTTTGGACAATGTGTAGTTACATACAATTCAGACAGGTGTTCTTTTTCCTAAAATTAAGTCTAGCTCGTGGTAGCTGGATAGTTTAAGCAGCCGATCCTATAGACACAAAGCCTTTTCATTATAAACAAGAGCAATTGAAAAATATTCTTGGGATTATGTTACTCTTGGGCTGAAAGAAATCCCCTTGATCCTTAGTACCGTTGCAGTTACTGAAACACTAACCTGCTGCCTTTCAGGCTTTTGCAGTGGTGTGTTGTGCTCAGAAGCTGTTAAAGAGGTTATTCTGCAGCTCTGGGGAGTGAGCCAGCTTTTCTTACAGCTCTGCCAGTGAAGAAGTAAGTCCAGTCCTTTGTCTGGCTCTTTGGAGGTAGCTCCAGGTTTTTTTGGTCTTCCATATGCACAACAGGTACTGCCGGCAGGCCAAGGCTGAGAACATAAATCTTTTATGGGGATGGGGAAAGGAGGGGAATTGCTGGAGGGAAGAGTATTTAAATACCATCTTTCTTGCTGATGGGTCAAAGGACTTCATATCATCAGCTGAGATGTGCTGGTTCATTTTCCTGACTGGGCTAGCGCAGCCTCGGAAACGGTGATTCTAAAGATGAGAAAAAGGCAATAATTGTTTTTCTTGATAGTTCATAGCCAATGACATCATGCATCTGGAGGGTTTTGTGAGCCAAGAAACTGAGTGTTTCTATCTGTTTGATGAGCAAAAGTAGTGGTTAGGCAAAATAGAGCCATTGTGGAATAAAGTATCAATTACTGGAGAAGCACTATTAATCAGAGACTAAGAAATCCAAGAGTTTTGAACTGTAGAGAGATTTTTCTGATAAGAACATTACTTTTGTGATCATTTTCTGCATGAAGACAGGAATAACCTAGCAGTGTTTCATTTTCATCTAATGAAATTGTGTAGTTGGATGTTGAAGAGAAGCTGAGAAGATGGCTCTCATCTGATTGATTATTGCCAGAGATTTCAAGGATCTTGGAGAAATCCCAAAGATCTTGCCTAGCTTTCCTTGTGCCTTTTCCAGCCCCTCACTGGCCAGCTGCTGCATGTGAGTAGGAGCTCTGCCTGTACAGCTTCTCGCTTTTGAGAATGGCAGAAGAATGCTTTGAGTTTCCCAAAAGATAAAAGTTACCTTGGTATAAATTAATTTGCGAGGGCTGATTATTTGAAATAGCTGGATTTGCCTCCTGAAGTCTTTGTAAGGTTGCATAACTTTTGGATGTTGAGGCAAGGGATTATTTGCCTTGATTTATGTGCTGTAGAAGACTGCAGAAGGGCTGGAGGCATGGGCCAAGCACTGTCTTATGTCAAATTATATGAAGCAGCCTTGTTAAGGTTGCTGCAGGAGTGCCATATCTCCAGCATCTCAAGGAGATCAGAGATTGCTGGTGGTGGTACACAGTGGGTTTCTGTCATGGTTGCTTGGGGATGTTGATCGAGTGCTAAACACTGTGGCCTGCAAGATTCCAGTGCTCACTGTGATCTTAGTGTCTCCGATGGTCTCCTCTCTGCAGTGGCAAGGCAGGTTTTCCAATTTCTGTTGCTGTTTCACCTCAACCAGGTAATGCTGAAGTGTGCACCTCTCCACAAGAAAAAGAGACTCTTCTTCCCTGCAGTCCACTTGGTCTGACAGGCAGAAAAATATAGAAGGGTTTTAGAGGAGCTGGTGGTAGTACCTGCCCAGCTTAGGCTGATGAACTTTCCATACCATGTGATTTATTTGCAGCATCTGCCAAAAAGAAGATCAGTCTTTTTTTAGCCTAGGGTCATTGCAGTGAACATAGCACAGAGATGCACATGGGTTTCTCTCCTAAAAGCTTGTTGCTTGGTGTGGTGATATATGAAATAAGTCTGTTTTGTCAGTAGAAGGTACCAGCATTGTGGCTCTAGCAGCCTTCTTCACAGGGAGTAGTAGTCCAACAGGCTTGATTTTGTGAAGCAACGAGATTGTTTTCTTAAAACTTTCAGGAGCTTAACACCTTTAAGGTGTATCTCCAAAAGGTGGTTGAAATTAGACAGTGGTTTTTAGAGTGGACTGATGGGCAGGGACATGGATACACATGATGTGCAATGGCATAGGGCCCATTTCTGTAGGGAACTAACTTCGCAAGCAAAATACTCCTCTGCAGACACAGCTCTCCCCTCCAGGAAGAGCCAAGGAGAGCCTGGCAGATTTTGACCACAGTGATGCAGAAAATTCCAGAAACTAAAGTACTGACCATGAGGGTAAATGCTAGCACAGGGTTGCACCCTCGATACTGAAAGTGGGAGGCAGAAGAAGCTATCTGCAGAGTATCTGTCTCTCTCAGAAGGCATTTGAGGGCAGGAAATCTGCTGGTTGTTGCCAGCACTAAGTCTGGGGTTTAGACCGTGCATCTGACAGTAGGCGTGCCTGAGCTGTTCCTGCACTGGCAGGACTGAGGGACCCTGTTAAACCAGGCAGCTCCTGTGTCTGAGGCTTCCCACTGTAAGAAAAAAAAGGTCCCCAAAGGTGTCAGGGGAGGTAGGACTGTCCTTGTTGAAAGCAGACACTGTGGCAGGTTGACAGTTGGCACGCGTATTGCATCATTATTAATATTTTCAGTTACACTGTTCTGGAAACCAATCTTATTACTCCCTGGGAGCTTTCCATAATGTTTACCAAGAGAATTTACTACTTATGACTTTTCTATCTATTGAGCAGGAAAGCTCAATTGCCACAAAAAAATTTCCCTACTAAGCTTTTCTGAACAAGACCAGCCAAGGCTGAAAGCAATTGCCACTTTTGGGTAGTGCCTACAGGAGAGTTCCTGGGCTGTTAGATGGGCTGCTCCGGCTGTGGAAGGAGGCGCAGGGGGACGGGGTGCAGGCAGGCAGTGGCTGGGGAATGGCAGAGGCGTACCAGGCAGTGACATAGCATGGATCGTCTCAGCTTGTGCCATGGTTCGAAGTGACAGCCGAGGCCTGTGGGCACAAGCAGATGTGAGGCAATGCTGGGCACACAGCTGGGAATCTCAGAGCCAGGATGTCAGAGACAAGAGCTTACTTTCACCTTAGCCCCAGCACCAGGCAAGCAGTGTCTAACCTCAGCTGCTGTCGTGTCTGAGGGAGATTTTTCAGGAGGCAAAGGGTTGAGGTCCTGGATCTGCTGGCAGAGCTCCACCACTGCATTTACTGCCTACATTTTCAGAGCCTTGTCCAGGCACTAAATAAATCAGATCACTTCCAGTGATGTGGAGATTCCACAGGGCCCCAGAATACAGGCCAATTAAGCACATTTATTTAGTGCCTACATACCAAGAGTCACTGCAGAATCCTAATGCAAACCTTAACTTTTCTGTTAAACACTTACTTAGACATCATATGCCTTTTTGTAAAGTGGTGCACATTCCTCATTGCTTTTGCTATCTATCTGGATAAGACAACAAACTTTTCTTTCTCTTTATTCATACTATTTTTTCTTTTGTTCCTGTAAAGTGCATTGAGAGGAATAAATCTACCAGCAAAAATCAAGTAAACCAGTACTGAATTTATCAAATGCCCCTGATCTAATTACATAAATCACTAATATGGATAGATCATTGTTGTAGAGTACTCACAGATACATTTTCATGCATCTGGGTCAGACAATACAGGATAGAGTTCATCAGTCTCTTTTGGAAAGAAACCACACGTCATTTCATGCGATGTTACCACCCTGGTTTTCATTTACAATCAAGTAAAAATGTGGTTATGTTTTTAATATCTGCTTATTGCTTTTATTTCTGCCGTATTCCTGTTAGTTGGCTTGTTCCCGTGTGTATATGCTTCTTGAGTCCCCTGTCCATTTGTTCTCTCTATTGGTAATTTATTGACGTTGCCATTTCGTGAACCATCTCCTGCTGCCTTCCTGGCTGAGGCCAGGCTCCCAGTTGGAGGTTGGAGGGTGGCACCTCTGGCCGGGTGCAGGGACCCAGGGAACGGGCACGTGCATGGCAGCTGCAGGACCCTGTCCAAAGCCTCTGTAACTGTGCCTGTTTCTGAAGGTCTGTGAGGAAGAAGCTTTTTGTGGATCACCCATGTTTCTTCAGTGTCAAAGGCATTTGTATCCCAAAGGGTCCCACTTTATTGCTCTGGGCATTTGCGTCTTGGCAAAGGTCCGGGCCCTTGCAGCTGCGTTTGGTGGAGGTGGGCCTGTGACTCATCGAGAAACTTTTGCTCCTGGCAAATCTTTTGTTGGTTCTGTTGACTTCCTCAGGCAGCTTTGACTTCACAGCCTATTTTGTTGTTGTCAGAATCATTCATTAGCATTTTCCTTCCCACTGTGGAGGTGTATATATAAAGATGTCCTTTCATTGCCTCTCATTTGTAAACTTCTTGCAAAGGGACTTTATGTATTTATATATCAAGGTCACTGTGGTGCAAGTGGTTACTCGAGTGCACCAAGTCCGTGGCTGCTGCTTTATTTATATACAGAGCTAAATTACTGCATCTGCAGAGTGGTGAGGAGCTCAGGCTTCTTCTGCCACTGGAACCTGTGAAATAATCAACAGAGCAAGAGTTGCTCATGACAGCCCATAAGGAAATAGAAACCCTGTGGAAATTTATTAGAGGCTGTCTATGTAATGATGTGACCAAACTGCAGACAGCTGCAGTGGTCTGACTGAAGAGCAGAGTATTTTTACTCCATGGCACTTGCAAGGCACTGTGGGACAGCTGATCCACTCCTGCTCCCCTGGGAGTGGAATGGGCTTCCCCTGGGTGTGGAGTGGGCTCCCTCCTGCCGCCAACAAGCATAGCACTAAGAGGGGCAGGTGAACCCAACCCTCTTGAGGCATAGCAGTGGCATTCCTCACTCAGAGACTGCAGACTACAGCTCCTATTTGGCTGTGTAGAGAGACCACCACCATGCCAAAAAAATTCTCTCTGCAACTTTTAAATCACTTCTCAATTGATGTTGCTTCATGCAGAGGTTGCTTTTACAGCACGTGGGATCCAACAGCATCATTCCACACTACACAGGAAGAACATTACCGCAAGGACTAGATATTTTGTTTCTTAGTGGTTCTATTTGCCTCCTGGTTTGTGGCGTGAGTTATTGCTAGATACTTAATTTTAAATGGAAGCTGAGATAAAGATTCAGTTCCTGGGACTGTATTTAAGAAGAATCCCAAATATCGTAAGATTTATAGTGAGCTAGCAACACTGGGAATGAAAACATCTTTCTGATAGGATATAATATGGATGTAAAGCACAGAACTGCTGGGGGGCTTCAATGTATGACTTCCTACTTGTTTACAAAATATAAAATTTCAATTAGTGCATACATTTCAGAGCTGCTGATGTAAAGATCCACACTTTGCTGTCATATGTGGGGCTGACTACCGCATAAGTCGCATTGTCTGCCTAGCGTCGCGATGCTGGGGTTTGGTATTTTGTTAGTAGGCCTCATACACAGAGACAGACTTGAGTGGGAAAGATGGAGGTCTGGTCACCATGGGGTGCTTACTGGTGAGGCTTGCTGCCGGCAGAACAGAATCCTGGCTGGACAGTGGCACCAAAGTCCTACCCAGTGGCACCAGGGAGACAATGGGCTTGCAAACCTCATCAGATGCACACACACGTTGACAAAGCGTTCTTTTCCAATTGTTCCTACACCCTTCCCCTACACTGTTAAAACTAAGCAGTATTTTGGTTGAGGAGACCTCTGACTGCCATAGCTGGGAGTTGCCAGCAGAACCAGAGGTGTGAAAACCTGGTCAGGTCTGCTGTGCAAACCATGGTTCGTTAGTAGAGAGGATTCTGAAGCCCCGTGCCCATCCTATTGGTGGGACAATTGCATGGAAAAGCCCAAGAAGAGGTAAAATCGGGAAATCTGGCACTGCCCATGTGTGTACGTGTGGCTGGGCTGCTGGAAAGCACAGGGGTGCAAACCCATGACAGCTGTATGAGACCAGTGTGGCCCCAGTCATGTGCAGACTCCTGAGACCAGCTGGGATAAATTAGTGATGTTAAGGACTGAACAGGGAAATCTTGCTGGGAAACGCATCCTTAACCTTACTATGCAGTGTCTGAGGGCTTGTAGAATCCCAGCTGAATCTGCTGTGTCAGAGCAGAAAATTGCTGTATGTATGATGCCCTACATGTTATAATGACGAGTTAGTGTTTTATTAAAGCAGAGCTGCCAGGGCCTGGGATGGAGGGATGGGGATGTTTCCTGTCCTGGCAGCACTGAGACCAGGCTCACTCTGTTACACAGCTGCAGGGCACAGTGTAGCTCCCCAGGCCAGGGCTGCTGGGCACAGCCAGAGCAATACAGGACAGCCAGGGCGGGAGCAGCTGAGAGACTGCAGCCCCTGGGAATTACAGATAGAGCTCATGTTTAGCATCACTGTTTTCATGTAGCCATAAAAAGAAATGTTTGTAGCATTTTAGGGTCTGAGCAGGAATACTGGCTCCATTGAAATCAGCAGCATAACTCCCCCTGAATTCCACACAGACAAGATTTAACTCTGTCAGTGCAGAGGCACTCAGGGTTATTGATTTCCTTGCTGCGATTGTCTTTATTGGAACCACAAACATCAGTCACGTGCATTAACCAGGAACAGATGAACAAGGAAAACTTAAAACATAAGAGGAAAGTCTGCAGCTCCATCTACCATAAATTGTTCCCATTTATATATTTTCTTCCCTGCTCTCATCTGAATTAGGACAAAGAATTCTCTGAGATGCAATTTATGTAATATCAAGATACCCAAAATGCTAGTTTTTACTGAAGATTCTTGACCCAGCATTTTCTATCAACTCCACTAAAAGGAAATCAATGTCTCCAGTTTGGATTTTTCCCAAGGAATTTTCTTTCCGTATCTGAAAGCATCTTGTGTTCACAAAACCACTAACAAGTAAATGTGATCAGAATGGCATTGATTTAAATTTGGGTAAATAACAAGCCTTGGGTAGAGGTGCAGGACTTGATAGTTGGAGATCGCTTCGGTTTCTATTGATAGCTGGTTTATATTCTTATTTTAAGAAAGAAGAAAAGCTCTGTATATCCCTGAAAGAGAGGGGGGAAAAAGACCTCTTTTGAAGTGTGTTACTGTTTATTAATACCCCTCATCGGACTCAACACTTCTGCACAAGGAGCGCGCTCACCAGCCTTGTCCTTTGACCACCTCTCCCAGTTAACCTTCTCCCTTACCTGTGTCTTTCTGGCAGAAGATGCGCAGATGCCTTTGGGAAGGAGCGTTTGCAGCACGGCAGTGCAGAGCTGCAGCCATGATGTGTTTGCCAGCGTGCAACACCCAGCTCCGGCGCGGCCGAGCCTCGCTGTCACCGGCATGCTGGTGGCAACTGTGCTTGGCAGGCTGGCGGGGCACGCAAAAGCATGCTGCCGCCATTCAGTTCCAAAACAAGGGCTAAATCTCCTTCCAGGCCGACACAAAGCTTCCTCTGGCTGGACTCTGGCGGCTCTGGAGAAAAGCCAGGTCCCAGCCAGGAGCAGTGCCAGCAGTGGTGGGGCTGATGGAGGCAGCAGCTGGTAGGCAAAGCCTGTAGGCAGGCCAGCTGGCAGCACTGTGGTCATTATTTCCAGGATCTGTGGATCCTGGTCAAATAAAAGGGAAGCCTTCATCAGCTGAAGCATATCAGCTGCTTTCTTTGGAAGGAGTGGATTTAGGGGTAGGAGGCTGTGCTCCCTGATAGCGACAGCAGCAAGTTTGTCCCTTGCCTCTCACCGGGCAAGAAACGATGGTCAGCTTTTGCTGCCGCATACCTCCTTGCTGCCTGCAAGAGGCTGGCCGGCATTTTGGGTGGCATGGGCGGTTTCAGTGGGGCAGCAGGGTAGTTTGAGGTTTTAAGTCACTGCTGGGAGTAGTGCGTTGTGTCATCAGGCTGCATCACACCCTCAAACATTCGAGTGATTTGATCAAATGTTGTTTGTAATTATTATAGTTCATCGAGCCATCAGTGACTGTTCAGTGAAAAACTACTTACCTATTCAGAAAGTGTGACTGTAAGTTGAATGTACCAGTTGCTAATACATGTGTCATAAATGTGTTATTTTATGTCAGTGGTAGTCATATGAAGTATATACTGTTTCTGATTTCTCATTGTAGGCAGCTAGACCAAAAACTTTAAAATAAACCTTTTCAAGAAAATTGGTTATTTTTATCTAGGGCTCTCAATATTCAACTTGAGCCAATATTTACCTATTCAATCAGACTGAAGTTAAAATAAAGAATGAATGATAAGTATTTGTTTAAACTTTGGAAGCCCCCCTCTTTCCTTTCTTTCTTATCTCGGTTTTCTTGATTATCAGCTTGCTGTCACTAATTGCCACACCTAATCACTTTTCCACTAGGAAGCAGCCTGGGACTGATAGGAACCAAATATTTGGAAATATGAGCTGTATTTGTTAAAAAATACACCCGTTCTGGGAGAGAGAATGTTAATGAGGAGTACCCCACATGAGCATTACCTGGCAGGGTGCTGGTCCCTGTGCTGGGCCACAACACGTAGCAGGGGCACCCACCTCTGATTTAAGTTAATGGCAAAATGTCGCTTGACACCCATAAGGTCCTTACTTCTTGTGGAGAGGAACATAAGGGTTCATGGGGAATCACCCTGTGCGCACTGAGTTGGAGGTGGATTTGCTGCTCCCACCCCTTGTAGAGGGGGAAGAGCATCGTGAGAGCCTGGTGCATGCTCCCAGAGGATGCTGTCATTGCCATTCCAGCCCACAACCCACCCTGGAGCTGGCTGACATCCTCCTTTCTGCTTCACCTGCTGTGTTTCTCTGCCCAGGTGATCTTCCGAGCCCTGTCACCACCTTACGCCGCGGAGGACCCGTACAGCGCGGAAGCCCAGACGCAGCTGAAGATCACCAACCTGCGGGTGCAGCTGCTGGAGCGGCAGGGCTGCCCCTGCATCCCAGCTGGCCCCGCCCCGCAGCCCCCGCCATCCCTGCACTACGCCATCTATGACTTCATCGTGAAGGGCAGTTGCTTCTGCAATGGCCATGCTGACCACTGCATCCCTGTCGCTGGATTCAAGCCCATCAAGGCGGCTGGTGTTTTCCATGTGGTATGTACATGCACCCAACAATGTCTGCGCTGCAGGAAAGCAGAGTTTTAAAATTAGTAAGGGATGGTATAGAGTATGGTACAGGTCCAAGTATGCGATATTTGATGTGTGATGCCCTGGATTCCAAGCACAGTGAGCAGAAATGGTCTTTACAAAGGAGGTGGTCTCCATGTGGGGCTGAAGTGCTGAACTTCCTTTGTGTCTTGGTGTGGGACTCTCATCCTTCAAAGGTGCTCCACAGTAGTTTATTTATTTCAGGTAGATCTTTAAAAATAATTAAATTGCTGACAGCCATCTCTCCCCAAATGCTAACTTGCAATAACGGAAGATCTAAAAGATAGAATATGTAGGGCATTTTGATAATGAAGAAGGAGGAGAGCTTCTCTGAAGGTACTAGGCATCACGTGACTACCACTGTTTCTGGAGGATCCAAGGATATTGGGTTGGGTGTTGAACCACGGGGATAGAGATGGATTTTGACTCTCACTCACAGGCTTTCTATTGCACTGTGCAATACCTTTCTCTGGAAAAAAACCCTGTGCTCTGGTTTCAAGGGGACTCCCATCACAAGAGCTCTGAGCTCAAATCTCTAAGGGCCCACCAAGACCTAAACTCCAGGGAAGCAAGAGCAAATAACCATAGGGCAGGTGATGGGCACAGCAGTGGCCAACACGTTGGATGCCTGTGGCATGGCATGCCTGCACCCAGCCAGTCCAGGGACACTTGCTGCCCCCAGCACGTCTTATCCTTTCTGCCCATCTAGGCTGGCTCTGAAAGCCCTGGCTTTGCTGGCGGAGGAGCAGTAGGGAAAGTCGGAGCAGCCAAACACACTGCACTGAATAATGTAAGAAAGAGAAAGATCATTCAAAAAAAAGAAGGCAGTTAGTCAAGGTAAGGGGTCAAGGTAAGGAGTCCAGGTCTTCAGAGAGCTCTCATTTCACTTAAATTACAGTCTCAGACATGAAGCAGACAGCATGTTTCCTTTCTAATAGAGCTAGCCTTGCAACTTCTTAAAAGTATACCAGTTTGAAAGCGTGCAGCGCTGTGATTGATAAGACTGTTTCAAGTAGCACTGCTCTGCTTTCCGCAGATGTCCCCTGAGCGAAAGTCTTTGAAAGGAGCTGTTTGCTCAGGATTATTTTGGTGGGATACAATTGCATGGGAGTGTGCCCTGGAGCACCACTGAGAGTTGTAACAGAGCCTGCAGCCAAATAGTCTTCCAGTACGGCTACAGCCTGTGGCAACCACAGCATGCAGGTAACAGGCAGTGCTGTGGAAAGGAAGCAAGTGCCAAAACTGCACTGAAAACAGAGCAAGAAATAGCAACAAACCCCTGCGCTGGCCCTGAGGGGGAAATTCAACTCCAGTTATAAATGTTTATGTGGCAGGAGTCCCAAAGGTGACGTTTCTACAGTGAGGCTGACTCATTTTACTGTGTCATACACCTCATCCTGCATGTCCCGTGGGAGATGTGCCAGTGTAGGGGTGGCATAGCCCCATGGTTTGCAGGGAGGGTCATGGCATGGTAAGAGCTCTCCTCTCCCAATACCATTTTTTCCGTCATAGAACTGGGGCAGTTTTGGCTGAGCCTAGTCTGTGCCAGGCTCCTGTGGCGTGAGGCTACTGCTATTCAGGGACTGCAATGGCACCCACCTCGTGCAGCCCAGCCTGGGGTTTGCCAGTGCATTGCTTCAAGACTGGAAGAGAGAATTATTTCCAAGGTGATAGGAAGAATTCATCACACACGTGAATGAACAGAAAAGAGATGAAAGATTGCGATGTCTGTGGCTGTTTAGGTGGTAGAAGTCAGAAAACTTCTGAAAAGACAGTAGGATTTCAGAGAGGGAGCATTTTTATACATTTCACCTGAAAAACACACAGAAAATATAATTCTGAAGAATTACGACCAGCCATTCAAGAGGGAGATGGAGACTTCAAGTGTAGTCTTCATGTAACTCTATCGACCAAGAGTTTTATCAGAACCATCATTGCAAAACTGAGGACAACAAAAGCAGGGGAGCACAGTATCATTTCACAATATGGTTACAAAATCTGGCTCTGTTTTTACGCTTGTTTAGACAAGAGCACTCCTGAAGAATATGCCCTAAGTTAGAGAGCTAACAGCAAAATTTAAGTATGCTTAAGATTGTTTAAAAAAAAAAACAAACAACTTTTCCAAAAAATCTATGTGCAAGTTTTCTTAACCCCCCCACCTGTTCTCAGCCTACAGCCAAAATCCTAACTGCAGCCTTAGTTTCAGTCCCTGCTTGGCCAGCAGAAGACCCAGATGTGATACATTTATTTTTCTCTTGGGCTGCTCTGGGCAGTAAGCAGGGGTATCCTGGCAGCACTGCACATGGGTGCCAGGTCTCAGCCAGATCTCACAAAGTGACCAGAAGCATTTCAGCCACCTCACCCAGAGACGGTCTGACAAAACAGCGTGGGTATGTGGGAATACTGAGGGCTGCTGCTCTGGCAGGTTTCTGCAGGGTCCTGACCCAAGGGGCCAGGATGGTCAGCTTGGCACATGGGCCCATCTTGCTGCCTCAGATTTCCTCCCATTGGATGTATTTTTTCTTGAGATCTTGGCATTTGTGTGTTGAGAAGGTGGTGGCTTTGAAGGTAAATATTGTGAGTGGCTGAAGTGGGGCTGCAAGTCCTCTTGGCCATGAGATAATACTGACCTGGGACACCATCAGGGTGAGGGGTTGGGATGCAAACAGAGTGGCTTCATGAACAAAGAGGGGCTCCTTCCACCCTGGCAGAAGCAGCTCTAGCTCCATTCACTGGGGTGGGGAAACCTCCGTCTGCAATCTGTCTGAGTCGAGTCAAAGCAAAGCTCAACTTTACAGAGTCTGATAAGAGATTTGTTTCTGTGCCCTCATCACCATCTAGCTGCAAAACTCTCCATGATGCTCCTCTCTTGCTGGCAATTCCCCCACCTACCGTTTCTCCTAAAAGAGAATGGAAATTTGTGTAGGAAAACTCTGGTTTTGTTTGAGTACCAGAAATGCCATGTCGGCCTTTAGATGAATTCTGAATGTACAGGTGGAACCTCTGCTCTAGGGGAAGGTATATTTCCATGAGCTCCCCCCGGAAGACTACAGAGAAGACCTGGCTGCCTTCCTAGGATGGCAAGGGCTGCTCCTCATAGGTAATATGATCCTGACTGTCCCTTGTTGTACACTTGTGTGCAACAGACAACTTTCAGGTTGATATAGATACACTTTCTCTCTTTCCTACTTCTCTCAATTTTATTCAAAGAGTCACTACCCAAATCTCATCAGCAACAGCCCAATTCATACCCAGGAAAAGATATGCACGGACAAACAGACCTCCTACCATACTGTGCTAAGCAGTTGATCACTTTGTGAGCTGCATTACATGGCAAACCACAAATATGAGCAGACAAATGAATTTACGTATATAGGAGATCCCTCCTGATCTTCAGTGGCCATGAGAAAACTGGTTTTTGCTCTGATCTGTGGCACAGGAGCTTCTCACCCTTTGCCAGTACCTCTGCACATGGAGCCATTGCAATGCATGCTTGGCCTCTTACCAGCTAAAGCATCCCTGTGGCCTGCTTGCAGCTACGGCAAGTGTCATGCGAGAGGCAAGTGTTGTGCAAGCCTGGAGATAAGTAGGATCTTGCAATTTAGGACTCCAAAGTGGGGAAAGCAAACCCAGAGATACCTCACCTGTGCCGTGCAGTTCTGTCTCAAGGTGAGAGCTGGAGTTTTTCCATCTCAGAGACTCCTTGGCCCTCCCTGCATGCGGATTCCTGCAAGTTAGCCAGCTGATCTCTCCAGGCTCGTTCTGTAGTTATGAAGGTCAGGATCCTGGGTGGACTAAGATACTCTGCTAAAGCCCTTCTGTGTAGTTAGGCAGGGTGAATATTCCCCCCCATTTCCCATGTGGCCAGCCCAATGGCTGTTATAAATTGTTATCATGCTACTGACATCAAAAGATGTTCAAGGTCTTCCAGAGCAACGCTGACAGAAGCCTATTGTACAAGGAATTAAAAAAACCCACCGCACAGCCCCCATACCCTGGACAACAAGCTTTGTATTCTTTCACAAGAACAAGATAGGATATGAGAATTTTCTCATGCATAAATTTGGTTGTCTGGTGCTTTGGGAAAAGAATACCTCCCCGCGTGCTGACAGCCACCAGTAGGCATTGGTTCTAAAACTGGCACGGCAGTTCGAGTGCAACACAGTCTAAAAGCTATGGTTAGAGACTCAATGTGAATGCTGCCATTTTCCCTTAGGCTGGTATCATGCCCATTTTCCATGAAAGTAAAAAAAAAAAATAAAAAGAGAGAGAGAGGAAATACAGTTTTAGCACTTCCAAAAAGGAAATTCTGTTAAAAGCAGTTGCCCCTCCCAGCTACTTACACTGTTTACGCTATCAGGTCTTTGGAACATCGATTTTCTTTTAGTGTGCATTTATGTTTGACTCCATATAGTGGGTGAGTTCTTACAATATAAACCAATTCATACCAGGTGACTGAAAGCGTTTTTCCCCCAGCCCAGCATTCTTTGTCACTGCCCAACATTTTGGAACATGATAAATATGGGGAAAAGTATTTTATAGAATTCGACTAAAGAAAAAGCCCTATGTATTTGCAGTCTGAAAGGAAGTGCTGGAAGGTTATAATTTGGCAACAAAAGGCTCTGGAAGGAAGCATGCCCTAGCAACTGTCTTTGTATAGAGCAATCAGTCGCTCGTTTATCTTACAGAAGGCAACTTTTGTAACACTGTTTGTATTGTGCCCTCTAATGACTGACGTTGCGACAGGGCTGTCAAGCTAAGAAGGGGAACAGTGTGAAAGTGAACTGGGATATAAAGACCCCATGACAAAATGAAAAATGTTATAAGAAGGCCTTGCTGCTTAAATAAGTCAGGAGCCGTGTGAATGCTTAAAGGAGTGAGTCATGCTGGGAATTGTGTTTGTGTACTTAGTGATGCTCCATAATGACCCTATGGGTACGCCTTACAGTTAACTATAAGTTGAAGTGAATGAAAAGGGAGGAAAATATGTCCTCTTTCCCCCGTCAATGCACAGGGATCACATTCTGCCTTCAGAAAGGTGCTGAAATGCTGGAGAAATCCTGAAGGCCAGGTGCGTCATTTCCCCAGTCTGCCTTGAGTCCCAGCAGAGCTGCTGGGCTGGTTTCTCAGCCCCGTCTCCCAGCTGCTCCGTGGCATAACAGGGTATTTGCATGGCAGACCAGTCTTGCTGGTGGCCCTCCTACAGCTCTTACAGACATTAATTTGCCCAGTGTAGACAGTCTATTGGCTGTTTTTCACCTGCTGCCACTTCTCTTCTCTTTATAGTACCCCTTCTTGTCCTATCTTTCTTGTATTTCTAGCTCTCGTAGTATTTCTTTATAACTAAAAAAAATACATGTCTACCTGTGGGCTGCAAGAAAGGACTTGCTAGTATTCACCTTTTTTGTTGTTTCCAATGCATAAAAATGTTTTCTGTCATACTGGAATTATGTAAAAGAAAGAAGATATTTTCTTCAGTGGGATAAAGCTAGGCTGGAGAGACTTTTTATAGCAGGGGTTTTTTTGGGGTAATCATTATAATGCTATTCTAAGAGAATAAATACATCAGCCTGAGACAAGGTTTTTGAATCACTTAGGTCTGACTTTTCATTAAACTTCTGTGAAAAAGGCATATGGTAAAGAAGGTACTAACTAAATGGTTGCACTGAGAAGCAAGCTGTTAAAGGCTCTGTTTCCCTCTGCTCACTGGGTTTGACTGCCCATGTAGCTGTTCTGCTTGTTCGTTAGTGGGTCTGCATCCCACACTCTGCCTGGCTGAGAGGGGTCGGGGCCACCATGAGACCTGAGGGGTCCTTGGAGAGGCAAAGTTTTCGCAGCCCATTTAAGTAGCAGTGCTGTAAAGGCACGGCACTGTCAGAATTGGGAAACCTGCTGCCTTCTCCAAAGCTTGGCCCCAAAGATTGGAGTCTGCATAGCTGCTTCTGATACAGAAGCGGTGTCAGCCAGGCTGTTGCATCCCCTACCTCTGCAGGTGTTCACCCAAACATGAATCCCGCTGAGATTACGAGTCCCCAGCCATGCAGCGAGCAGGGGCACACAGGTTTGCATTGCAGTGTGCATTGCAGACTGGGCTACTGAACAGCCTTGCCAGGCCCTGCTCAGGTGAGCAGAGGGCATGTGGGATCCACAGTGGGATCTGCACTTGGGAGGGAGCAGCTGATGGAGACTGGTTGTGATAAACCCTAAGGAAAGGAAACTGCAAAGCAGCACCCTTATGATAAGAACGGGGAACGTGTTCCTCCTGGCCCAGCTGGACAGCACCCACTGAGTCAGCTGGGGAGCCCAAGCCTACAGGCCTCTGTGCTGGTCCTGCACTTGCCTTTACACAGACAGAATCGTGCTATTCTGGTATTTTTTAGGCTTTTCAGCCAGACCATTTGTTTCCTTTCACCCAGGTGCATGGCACCTTTACAAGCAATCAATACCAGGAGTGTCATGCCATGCTCTGCCTCTAAGTCTATCTAAATAAACACCAGCTGGCTTCATTTGCATCATCTCCAGTTTGGCTCTTTTGCAGCTCTCCTTGCCACAGCATGAGAGCCCACAAGCCTTCCACTGCTGCAGCAGTTTTTTAATTATATACAACCTCTTTCTTTAGAGTTCACATACAGATTAATATTAATATGTTGGTGCAGAGCTATTCAGTGGTTTACTTATCAGCTCTGCATGCCAAATTAATGGTGGCACAGCAGGTCCTTGGGATACCAGTCTGATTCTGTTTTATTTTCACCCACCTTCCTTTATTCCAGCAATGCAGCATGCTCTATTATACAGTACTTGGGCTTTCGGAAAATCCGAGCTCTTACTCTTTAGAACCATGAAAGCTCCTAGGCAGGGCATTTTGCCTTGCTCTCTGCTGGTGTCTTGGGATGCTTAATTCTTTGGGGGTTTCTGAGGTGCTGCTAAGTTTCAGATGAGTTTTTGGATTATTAATGCTGAGCAGCCGCTGGATGATTGACTGGGTCCCCACTGATTCTTTGTATGGCTTTGGCAAGGAGCAAGCTGAATTTGGAGGGTGAGGCTACAGGCTGCGGGCACAGGAAGGGGAAGCACACATCCCCAGAGTAATCCCAAGTGTCCCCATGTCTGAGACAATTTCTGTTTGCAATTCTTCTCCCATGTCCTTCTCACTTTGGCCTCACGACTGCAAAAGCACCAAAGGACCCCCTGGTTTTGACCACGGCACCCTCTAACTCCTTCAAGTCACCTTCCCTTCCTGATCATGTATGTCCTAGGTCTGGTGGGTCCCTCTACCCTTACAGCTGGGACAGTCTTGTGAGGAAGGATTTCTGAAGGATTTCTCTGGCCACAGATGTGGTTCAGGCTAGTACAACCTGTCTAGCCCTGACCACTCAATGGCCGAAGGGCTTGCAAGAAACTCCCACCGAAAGTGGCATCAAAGAGTTAGGACACCATCAAAACTACCACAAGATGACCAGTACAGGTTTAATCATTTTCTGTTTCAATGCAGGTGTGTATGCTTTTAAATGTGTGTGAAGTGTATCTGTAACATTGGTTTGTGTGTGGATCTTGTCTAAAATCTGAGAGAGAGAAATTTATCGAAGAGTGGTAATTTAGGAAAGTGAGACATCTGAGAGTTTGAAGAACATTTTGTTGGTGTAGCAATAGTGAAAATACGAAAACACAAGACACACTTTGAGAACTAAGTATACCCTCCAAATTTGTTGTTTCTTTTCTATATTTACTTCACATTCTTTCCAAACATTAGCACACATTTAAGCTTATACCAATATGGTAAGCCAGACAGACCAAGCAGTATATGCAGTGAGACCAACTAATACCTGTGAGGAGGCCAGATAGCACAGAAAACAACGTTAGTTTCGTATTTTCACTTTGGCTTGGATGCTTGTGCGTTCTGACTCCATCTATACCTATCCATTGCGTACACAGCCCAGTTGCTGTTCTGTATGTTTTGATGATCTGACATTTTAATAAGGCAGGAATGAATTTAAAAAGTTTTTGAAAGATCTTGCTATTTGCATTTCTGCTGAAGTCTTTGAAGGACTTTCCAGGTCAGTTTTGATATTTTATCTGTACTGGTTACATTTGACTCCTGTGAGATAGCAGCTGAAATCTATTCATTACCAATGAATAAATCAGAAAGTCATCATTTGCCAGGAGTGTGTGTGGTGTGTGTGTGCACGTATGTAACAAGCAGGAGCTGTTTACAACAAGTTCAAGGTCCTCTTCTGTTTTGTTTACTGTTCAGGCTTTTCACAGGAACCTTTTTGTGGCAGTCTCGGCAGCAAGTCATGCAGTTAGGAACAGCACACTTGTAAAACCACAAGTTAAACAGTGTGGAAGGCAGCACTTTCCAGCAGTAGTTAAAGCCATGCCCCAGCTCCAGGCTGGATCACCAGGCACCCAGCCACCCTGTGTTCCTCGTGATGCCAAAAGCAGCCGGCAGCTGGTGCAGCTCCGTTGGCTTTATGGCCAACTTGTGGCATGAGCACAGGGCCACGCCGGCAGGGCAGACTGAGGGACCTGGCTCGTTACTGAGCAGCAGGAGAAGCTGAACCATGTACTTAAAGCAAAATGTGGAGCAGAGTAAAGCTGCAAGCACAGGTACATATCAAAATAGCTACAGTAGGTAGCTACCTGCCACACTCCATGGGAAAAGGCAGGGCCTTCAGCCTTGCCAGCAGAGCCATGCTGCTGCAGAGCTTGATTTTGTTGCATCCAGGCACTGCTGGGCTGCTCGTGCCCTCTGGCTACATCCTGTTTTCTCTGCATTTCCAACAGGGTGAGTAATGCCAGCGACTGACAGGGCAGCTGGCACCAAGTGTGCTGTGCTGGCTTTTCATCTCTAATTACCCTCTTACACTGGGCTGTCTAGCTGTTAAATTATCTGTCATGAACGTATCCGAGTATAGTTAGTCATGGACCTTGTGCTATCCTTGATTCTTCCTTTGTGGGGCAAAAATTCTGCCTAGGATGAGTAGATATTTATGTTTCAGGGGGTGGATTTTCTTTTTTCTCATACTTATTTGTGTTGGAGATGGCTGGGCACACAGAGCTAGGTGCTGAGATTGTAGGTGCTATTCCTGCAGTACTGCAAAGGTGTATTTATGTTTATGAGAGAGAAAAAGAGAAGGTTTTACAGTGTTTCCCAAGGATGCTTTGAATCTTGCCTTCTTTTAATCTCTCCTGAAAATTCATGCTGCATCTGGAAACTGCTAAAGACCCTTTTAGATCTCAATAGGTTAAAAAAAAAGGTACAATTATACAGTACCACGACACGCAGATTGACACATACTAACCTAATTGAAAGTGTAACTACAGAATATTTGCCCTTGGCTGAACTGGACATCATGCTATATCCCTCTTTCTTGTCGATGCAGTAGCATGTAGCTGGCATGCTATTTCCTGTGTGGCCATTGCTTGTGCCCCAGAGACTCTGGCCTTTGCTGTGGGTGATCCTTGCTCTCTTTCCCCTATTAGGTCCATGGGAAATGCATGTGCAAGCACAACACCGCAGGGTCCCACTGCCAGCACTGCGCCCCGCTCTACAACGACCAGCCTTGGCAGGCTGCCGACGGCAAAACCGGAGCCCCCAGAGAGTGTCAGTGTAAGTAGCCAGTCAGGAACGGTGTCTCCAGAGCCTCTGCCAGAGGAAATGCTTTCTCCACGCATGAATTCCTTTCTCCCGTGTGTCCCAGAGGCAGCACATCCTGGGGTGGTGGGTAGGTGCTTTCCAAGCAGCTCAGTGAGTGAAGAGCCACTGCCAGGCCCCTGCCCAGCACCCACCACATGTTTGTGTGGCAAGGACAGCCCCGTTTGCACAGCCCCTCACCTGGAAATCCTCACGAGACCATGATGTCTGTTGCTTTGGCCTTTCTCCGCAACCCAAGTGTATCTCCTGGAGATATGGCCTGCTGCTGTGGGCAGACTGCAACCTGCCAGGGTACCTTGGGGATGACAAGGGGCCAGATTTGTCCCCTCCATGGACACCACTGACAAACACATTTGCAGGAGGTATGACTTTCTTCTGCTTGATGTGGGCTCTGCTCACTCCCGGGCACTGGGGGCAGGAGAAGGCACAGGCTCTGGAGGTTTGAAGATTAGTTCTGCAGTGCCAGGGAGGACGCTTAGGGTGAGTGCTGGAAGCAGGGGAATGCAGAGGTCACAGGGCCGTCTGCTTCAGTAGCCACAGCAGTCTGGCCAGAAGGGCGCTGAGGACTAACCACACCACCCCAGGAAGGTTTGCAGGCGTGCTGAGTGCTGTCCTGCCCTGGCTATGATGCTCTCCATACATAAGCTACCATCAGCCTGCCTGTGTGCACTACAGTCATGCTCACTGCAGTATGGATGCTCCCCGAGGGAATGACAATGAATCCCTACCTACACCAGCAGCATTTGATGAGCAAGCATTGGAATAGATCTCACTTGACCCCTGACTTTGGTCATGTGGGCATGCAGACTTCCTCCACTGCCAGCACAGGGTAAGGAGGATGCTTGTCCTCTCTCACACACCTCTCCTCCACCTGCCTTTTTCCTCCACCAGCTGCAGGGAACATCCTGACAGCACCTTCATGGCAGATGTACAGGGCACTACTGATTTCTAAAGCTGAGAAGGATCCTTCCTCAGCAGGACTGGTGAATGTGGGAGTCTCTCTGTTCTGGCCTGACCACCTGTGACTGTCCTTGTACTGGGAAAGCTGTATTGGAAATAAAAGAGTTAAAGAAAATACTTTTTCTTAAATGTTATCTCCAGGGGTTGGGAAGTGTGAATGAAAATGTAGTGATACTTCACGCATTTGAATGAATAATACGTTCATAGGTCAAGTCCCCATTCCAAAAGTGGTTTTGAGTTTTTGTGTCTCTTTTCTATAAATCAGTATCTTTCACTGCCTTAATGAGTCTTTCTGTTCCGTTTGGCTTTGCCTCAGCGTGCAAGTGTAATGGGCATGCCGATACTTGTCATTTTGACATGGATGCGTGGCTGGCATCGGGCAATCGCAGTGGCGGCGTCTGCGACGACTGTCAGCACAACACGGAAGGGCAGCACTGCCAGCACTGCAAGCTGGGCTTCTACCGCGACCTCAGGAAGCCCTTCTCTGCCCCAGACACCTGCAAACGTAAGTCAGCCACCTTGTACTAGCGAAGGGCTTCTCAAGTGGGAAAGCGTCAAACCAAAGGTGAGATCTTCTTGCCCCTCCTTGGAGCAATCTTTTTGCTTCAGTGAAGGACAGGGAGCTCTTCAAATTCTCTTTGTGATACTATTTGCAAAAAGCAAAAAGCAGTGGTGATATTTGCAGGGTGAAAGTCTGCAGATGTTGTTGATAAATCTATCCCAAGGATCCCTGTAGCCTGAGGACAGGGGAAGAGAGATGATTCATTTACTTTCTCCTATCGCTATTTTTGGAGAGGAAAAGCTGCATCTTGTTTTCATGTTTTCCTTGTTTGGTGATTGTTGCAACCTCAGAATCATGTTCCTCAGCCAGCAGCGGTGCAGTCGATAAATAGCATCACCCACCAGTTCATGTTCACAGCAGCAGGTGGGTATGGAAGGGCAGACAGGAACACAAGTTAAGTGATATTCCAGAAGGTGGGACACTGAGGAGGCAAGACTAAAGGCAATGATTCAGGCACATGTGAAATTAAATCTTTCCCATGCAAAGAAGCAATCCAAAAGCCACACTCCCCAGGGACCACTGTGAGGATGGTGACTCACCATGGGGGACTCCGGATCCCCAGATCATGCTGAGAACGTTATACTAGTCAGCTAAATATGGGGTGCAGGCATGCCCTCCTCTCTGAGCCTGCAGCCGCCCACTGGCTTCACCACATTTCTCCTCGCTGACTCACTGTGAGGGGGACTTTCATAAGTGACAGAAAGAAATCCAACTGATACCCTGCCTGTGTCTTTTGAGGAGACATTGAGCACATCTCTCTCCTCTCAGGGAGAAGTACCTGCATGTAAAGGAAGAGGAAACCCTCCTGTGGCAGGGAGCTGCACCCCAGGCTGGGAGGGTGTGTGAGGTTTCGCTTTGTTCATTGAGGTCTGGTGGGGAACAACTGCTTTTGTCCCTCTCCCTTGCTGCATTTCATCCCCATGAGATTCCCAGCAGCCCCACCGGCCTGTTGCAGAGGTCCTCCTCCTCTCCACCTTTCACTCATTCCAAGGAGGGGCAGCAACAGCTGAACTGCCTGTTTAACAACCCAAGTTCTCTTTGTGGAAATGGAATTGACCACAGTTCTCCATTGCTTGTGTAACTAATTACTTCGCTGCTGTAGTACGTACACAATCTTTTTTTTTGAAACAGTGAATTTAATGACTTTAAAAAGTTTCATTACCTGCTTGTATGCATCAAAGTTCTAAGTCTTCTCTGAAACATCAGATACTTTTCCTCCTTATTGTCAGAACTTAGGCAATGAACTTTTGTTTTGGAGTCTCATTAGTAAAAAAACAGGTTTAAGTCTTGCATTTAGACCCAAAGCAGAGGCTATATGGCTTTTTCTTACTCATGGGTTCATCCTTGCTCATTAAAAAAAGAACTAATAGGATTAATTGACTGCTGGTAGATAATGCAGGACAGAAGATTGAAATAAATTCTGCATGGGACCCTCAAGCTCAGAAACATCATTGTACTGTGGTTCTGCTACCTTTGCTAGGGTTATAATTCCTGATATTCTTTACATGCCAGTTCCCATCAGGGGAGCTGAGGCCATTGAAGACAAGTGAAATTTTGGCACTGAGTTGAGTGCAATTTTCTGGACACCTAAAAACACCACCCTTCACCTTGAAAGCAGTAAAAGTGGCCTCTATCTCCTTTGTCACCTCATTCAGTCCACTGAGGAGATGGAATTTCATGAAGGACTCATTGTCCTTGCGTCCTTGTGCCAGAATGCCCAGCCCATAATCTGTGGCTGTTTCCGGGGTCCAAGAGAAAGTCGAATGGCACCTCCTGGGCTGGCCAGCACAGAGCCTCCTTCCTTGCAAAGCCAGATGGAAACAAGAGGTCTCAGGATGCATCGCTGCAAAGCAGCCCCAGCTCGAAGGGAAGGCTGCCAACCCTGTGCATGTGCCTGTGTGCAAGTTAGGCCATTGCTAATGAAGTCAGGCAGTACATCATGTCATTAGCTATATGTTAGCCACATTCCATGGTTCTTGATTTAAAAGTTTCTCCCCGCCTTTATGAGCCAGAGGAAGCTGTGGATATTAGATGATTAAGGGTATTTTTGTTGACATATGCCAGTTCTCGGTTCTCTTGGCTTTCTGCATTCACCTCCGAATCAGTGGCCCATGGCATTCCACTTTCCACATTAAAAAAAAAAAAAAGTGTGCCTTCATTACTCTTTAATGCAACAATCCAGCTTTATGGACCACATGAACTCCGGTATTTAAAAGCCAAAGGCAACATATACTTAACAAGAACTGTAAGATACTCTTGAGTATAGTGAGAAAAAGTATACATTTATTTACCTTCTGTAAATCTAAAAGTACATCTACTTCATTGCTCTTTTTTCTTTTCTGCATTTATGAATTGCAGAGCATGATACTCCCTCAAGTATCTGAGGAAGACAACTTCTCCTAGCACAAACTGAATTCCACAAATATAGGGATTATCTGAATGCTTTCTTTTCAGAGACCCAGTTACTACAAACTCCCAGATGATTTCTCTCTGGGTTTTCAAACCCTCACAAATGCACTCCTCCCTAAGACCCCTTCACCTCTTCACTTCTGGTCTCCTGCTGCCAGGAATGCTCCTTGCACCCAGGGACCCAGCATCCATGGGGGAGATGGCAGCTGCAGGGCCGTAGGAAATGACTAATGACTGTTAAATTAAATTACGTAAGATCAATTACAGTCTATGCCTGGAACATTTCCAAGGACCATGCCATGGTCTGCAATAACAAGGGACGTGCGTGGAGCCCTATTATTCTTTCTTGGGAAGGCCATGGCATTGCCTGCTTGCTTCTGGCTCAAGACACCATTATTGTTCAACCACTGAAAATTTTAAAATACCTAGGTCAAAGCAAATAAAGACGTTGTTAAGCCATAATCTTTAAGGATACTTCAAAGATTCTTGTAGGCAAAGATTGTATATAATATTTGCTCAGGAGTAGGTGTGTACCTGATAAAATGAGACATTCTGATGTTTCAAACACCAATCTGATGACTCTTTACCCCTGCCGTACCTATGAGTCCTTTTCTTTCCATCCTCATGAGTTTTTAAGCCTCAGCTACAGTACAGTTGCAGACAATAAAATCGAGTGTTATAATTGCCAGGTTTATTTTGCTTTTCAACTGAAGGGTTTTGGGGGTAAATATTTGTCATTTCCAAAGGTTAGCTGGCAGCCAAAGAAACCACAACGGTATCACCAATCCAGGGCAGGGAAATCCAGTTCTGCTGGCATCCCACCCACTGATTTTCCATCCCAGTCAGCACATACAGTGCCAGGACAGGCAGCTGTTAATTCATATGTGCATGGAAGTCACATGCAGAATACTGCTATGTAGTACAGGCTGGTAAATTGGCATTTTTAGCAATGCTGCTTACAAATCAAAAAGAAAGCCAAAAGGTCAAGCTTGTGGAAGGTTTCTTTTGATCCAATGCTGGGGCCCAGCCATTCCTTCTCTTGCAAGAGCTCCCTTGGCCATGGAAACCCCCAGCCTCTCTGGTGAGGTGGCCATGGCACAGGAGACAGGTGCTGTGCAGAAGCCTCACACTGAGAGTCTTACACTCTGCACCTGTGTATCCACAATGAAATGCCATCCAACACCATCTGCAGCTGCTTTATCTGCCGCTGAGGTGCTCCTCTCACCTTCCTGGATGTGGGTCTCCTACTACCTGTGCTACAGTGAGGTGCAGATTGTGTGGAAGGAGGAAGATGGGGTCTAAAACCAACACAGCACAGCTGCCCATGAGGGACCAGTGGCTCCAGCTTTCAAACATTGTATGATCAGTCCTGCAATCTTTTTCTTCCTGCCCTTGCCATAGTATGGAAGCATTCCATCCTGTTTCCATGCATTTCTTTCAAGTGTGGTACAACACGCTCACATTTGAGCTCTAGAGCCTCATTTCTGTGCTTGGTGCGTAGTGATGGGCTTCGCTTTATGTCTGCATTGCCCAGCAAGTTCCCACTGCAGCCCATCACAAACATTTACCGTGCTGAAAATTTGCCACCTAAACTGTTCAGATTAATGCCACTAAGTGTCATCTTGGGCCTTCACCCAAGGTCCAAGAGCAAAAACCTTCACTTTGCAGGCCACCATTGGAAAGCAGATTGACACCTTGGTGGCTCATTGAGAAGCAGCCTGGAAGAATGGGATCCATGGAAGTGGATATGCAGGCCTGTTAGAAATTACCAGCCTTTAAAACACATCTCTTTGTGGCTTTTATTAAAAAGTGTAGCCAACTACGTTATCATTTTCAGTTGTCTTTTTAATTGCCTATGAGTTTGCTGCTCTTTTTCATAACAGCTTTTGTAAATTTAATATTCTTGCTTCACCGCAGTGTTGCCACTGGTGTTAAATTTTCTATTAGAAAAAAATTGTGTAAAAGAATTGTCTAAAACATAAAAGCTCCAACCCCAATGGGGTTGTGTGTAAAATTCAGCTGAAACCTGACCAAAACAGGACCAAATCTCTTGCTGAGCAGTAAGTTTATCTCATTAACTGGAGGAGAATTGAAGAGCCTTAAGTGCCTGATATTTCCCCTGAAGGGCCTGAGGAATGCCAGAAATACCCACCTCATCTAGTAGGAAAAGAGAGCATTTGGCTATACGTATCAGGTGTAAAACACTTCACAGACTTCAGGAGAAAGGTATGCAAGTCTCAGTGCACGCTGTTGAAAACTATGCTATTAAAGGTACCAGAGTTCACTGCCTGCAGCTACTTATGCAGGTTGTGGAGAGGCTTTCTAATCTTTTAATTTTATATAATTATATTTGTTTGGGAATGGAAAGGGTGGGGAAAATTTGGGGATTACTTTGGCAAAGATGCTGGAATCATAGTCACCTCTAAGTTAACTGCCAATATTAATCTATCCTTTAATATTTTGAAACTATACTCCAGGTATGTCAGATTCCTGAAACCACAAAAATGTTGTCAGAGCAAAATTAAACGTATGTGTGCAGCAATAAGTATTTTAAGAGAAAGAAATGTTGTGTTGCTTGTAGTGGCATTCCTGCTCTCTTGCCTTCACAGTTGCAAAATAGAAAGATTGGTATTAGAATTTAGTGAAAATATTCCCTACAGATAAAATTTTCTCAGGAAACCAAATTTTTATGTAAATGAATCTTTGGGCAAAGGTCTTTCAGCAGGGAATTTTTTGCCATAATATGTAAGGCTGACTGTACCATGTCCTGGTTAGAGAACCAAACCCTGAGGGCAGAAGAGCACAAGTCACCCAGTTACTGGTCCTGCGGGTCACCACATCTCCTGCTGACCTGGCCACATGGTCAGAGGTTTGGCTCATGCTGTTGATAACTGTCTTTCTGTTCTTTGAAAATATTAACATCTTTGGGGGAAAGTAGTCTTGTAAAAAACATAAATTACGTTTATGCAAAAAAAAAAAAAAACCCTAATGAGCAGGTAAGGAAAACTTCACACCTCCTGTTTTAGGGGCATCCTTTCTGAGAACCCAGTGTGTCCCAGTACACTTCTAGTGCGTTGTTCTGATGCAAGGGGCTGTGAGGGAGGAAAGAGAGCAGCTGGCATTTCTGACGTGCACTCTGCAAACCTGTATCCTGGAGAATATGCAAAAGCCTATCTCTGAGCTGTCAGTTTCTTCATTCTTTTTTCCTAATGTTTTTAAATTATGGCTTTAAAAATCAGACAGAGACAGAGGGGTGCTTTTTGCTCAGCCTCCACTTTAATTAGAATGAGTGTTCTGAGGGGGTTTTTAACCTCCTGGGTGCAAGACAGTCGTTATTACTTTCAAAAGCAATTATGCTCTGATTCATTTTTGCAGTGAAGCACCCACAGCTGCTTGAACATCACAGTGAGGCAGTCACATCCCTGGATACTTGGCCAGATTAGAATCCAGATGCTGCAAGGAAAGTAATAAAGGCCTGTTTGGCAAAACATAACACGACACCAGGATAGGTTGACTAATTAAAATCGCTCACAAAAGTTAAAATTCTACAGATTCCAAAGGGAAACTCTGCTCAGATTTATATGGGTAAGGGGAAAAAAAGCCCAGAAACCCCAGAGGTCTCCCTAGGCTTAGAGGCAGTTTTGCAGGCATCTCCTGCACCTTTGTGATGCAGAGCTTGTGCACTCACAGATGCTCCGTCCCTCATGGTGTCCCTCCCCTGCAGCTTGCTCCTGCCACCCTGTAGGATCCGCCGTGCTCCCCCTGGGCCCCCGCACCTTCTGTGACCCCAGCACCGGTGACTGCCCCTGCAAGCCCGGCGTGGCAGGGCCCCGCTGTGACCACTGCCTCCCCGGCTACTGGGGCTTCAGTGCCTACGGCTGCCGCCCCTGTGACTGCGCCCGCAGCTGCGACCCCCACACCGGTGACTGCCACAGCAGCAGGTGAGTTGAGGGGTCTTGGCCACCCCCTCCCAGCCTCACCATACCTCTGTGATCTCTGTTCCAGGGAAGGCACTACTTGCACAGGGCAAGCAGGCTGAAAAGTATCCATTATGTAAAATACTTGGGGTTTGGTATGGCCAAGAAGTGGGGATAGAGTGGGAGCTGAGGCTATGGTTCCCCTGGGTACCTGGCACACTGTGGCAGGGCACCAGCAATGTTGGAATTTTTGCTCTCAGTGCTCGTGTTAATGTATCAGGTGTTTTCCACAACCTTCACAGCTGTTTCCTCTCCACAAGCAAAATGTGGGCCTCAGGGACATCTGATTGAGAGGAGACCAAAGGCTTAATATTGCTGTTGTAACTCAGCTTATGTTGACTGTGCTGGGCTTGGAGTCAAGCTCTGACTTTTAGAAGACAGCACATTTTAATAATACCCCACTCTCCAAATCTGATATGTTGCTTTTTTCACCAGACTGAAGATATTTGTGGTATATAAATCCCTATAATATATTTTAAGCCCAAAATGGATTCATGATCCTCTCTGACAACACTCAACCTGTTCACCTTCCTAAACTGCCTCTTGCATTTATCATCATCAAGACACGCAGTCATGTTGTGCCTGGAGGATGGGTTGGTAGTAGGATGGCTCTGCTTTCCGCTGGCTCCTGGAGGAAGGCTGACCATCTCCCTTTCCCCTCAACAGCTCAGATGTGACCTGGCACAATGAAGCACCTCCTTTCCAGGCAGTGCTCAACGAAAGCGAGCCCACCTGGGGCTGGGAGGATGAGCAGGGCTTCTCAGCACTCCGGCACTCTGGTAGGACTGCAGCTTTGCACGTGTTTCACCTGCCCCATCCCTCCCACCAGCAGCCAGTGCAGATTTAGTCTTCTGCACTGGCTTGTAGTTAGCAGTTGCAGGGAGGAATGGACATTCCCCTACTAACATGTGGAGGAATGTCCTTGTGACCAACTCCTTCCCCTCCAAGAGCCAGAGGAGCCTTATGGCTCATCCCATCAATGCAAGGATGTGCAAACCCATTAGGCAGATGCTCCGTGCTGAATGCCTGCACCCAGAATTTAGCTGTTGTAAGGCAAGAATTTGCAGTCCCAGCTCTGAATGTCAAGGCTGAATACCCTCATGAATTTCAAGGCTGAATACCCTCACGTTTTACTTGACCATCATGTTTTAGAGGTATCCTTATAGTCCCTAAAACTCGACAAACCAGCAACTTTATTTAAAGGGTGGGGTTTGCCACTTCACTGGCAGGTAGTCAGGGAATTTCTAACTCACAATTTATTTCCCCGATACCCACAACAATTTTGGCATCACTTGCAGCTTATGATGCGATTTGAGATGGTCTAGCATGCAGCTGGGGAAGTTATTTCCCTCCTGTGTTCCCAGCCTGGGGAGGTGCGTGAAGGTTGGTGCAAGGCAGGCTGGCCCCATGGGGCAGCATCAAACTGTCCTCCCTTGCAGCTGCTGCATGCAAGCAGGCAAGCGTCATTTCCTCCATTTTCAGAGAGCGGCTTGATAACATCTCAAAGATACAATAATTGAGTTAATTGAGGGGAAAGCTCCATTATTTGTCTAGGCGACTTCATTTTAAACGTAAATAAGTATATCATGTTATTCTTTGTTCTAAGATCATGGAAGTCATTAATCTGCCTTAACCTCTGCAATATTTCCTTTTAAAATTTTGTCTGGTACATTACGGTGTGGAAAATACCGCAGGGAAAGATACGCATGTTATTTGCATCCCAAAGCAAAATAATAAGGCCTTTGTTTTCCTTGTCTTCTAATTGTAAACAAGGAGTAATTGCCCTTGGACTAAGATTCTGTATTCACTCTCAATCTGAAAACAGTTGCAAATTTCTTTTTTTTTTTGCATGAGGCTTGTGGAGCACTTGAAAAACCTCTGGCAGTTCCTGGGCTCTGTCTGCAAATGCTCCTGTCTTTTAAGCACAATCCACAAACCATTTGCTTCCTTCTTTTTCCCCAGGTAAATGCGAATGTAAAGAGCAAGTTTTAGGGAATCCCAAGGTCTTCTGCGGGATGAAGTACACCTATGGTGAGTTGTGGGTGAGGGGGCTGTAGAGGGAGGTGCTGCGAGGCAGTGCAAAAGTGTATGCATGAGAGGTGCTGTATGTGCACCTCTCCATCCTGGCAAACCCGTGGGATACTTAGTCTAAAGGCAGATCTTCCACCAAAATGTATAGGTATCATGGTTCCAAGTCAAGGTGGGTGAAGCATCTTGTTCTGTTACCCATCTCTCTTGCTATCAAAACACCCTTGTATAAAAATCATGGGAGGACAAGAGCTGGAAGTGTCCCTGGGAGACTATAAACCACTGTTACCAAAAATGGGTCACTGAAACGCAGTCTGTAGATGAGGTGCCCCAATCAAAGTCTAGAAATTACTGTATCTGAGTGATACCTAACATAAGGAGGGACTGTGATCACCACTCCATGGATAAAAGAATCCCGGCAGCTACTGGGAACTTGCCCTTGTCAACGAAGTTCAGCTGTTGCAATGGGGTGATGTATATTGCCTATGTGTCCCTTGGATTTAAATGAATGAGAAGAGGCACTTTGTTTCCCAAGACCTCCCCGATATGTGCCAGTGAACTGCCTCCTTCATACTGTGGCAGAGCAAGGAATGCTCTGTGCAGCACTCCCTTCCTTCACAAGGAATCTCTTGCAGAGGTCTCTTCCACCTGTTTCGTCTCACACTGAAGTTGAAAATGCGCAGAGAGATAGCCCATACCTCTGCAGGCTGAGGAGCAACCCACGAAGGGGAGTTCAAGGAGCTGCTGGTTGTTGAAATGTAGCCCTGGCTTAGTGATATTAGGAAAAAATTTGGTTCTCCTCTGCTTTGCTTCCCAGCCACGATAGTAACTGTGTTTAATCTTCCAAAAGATAAGAAATTGAAAACAAAAAGTCACAAAACCTCCAAGTTCATAAATCTTATCCAAAGTGCACTCAGGCTTCTCCCCCTTTCATCAGTCAACATGTGAAGGTGTCAGCTAAACTAGAGAGACAGATGAATTACGGGGCTGATCATGAACTCCAGGAGGCCACAGTGAGAGGCTGCCCTGAGCTTCCCAATGTGAGTGCTGAATAAAGCACCACCATATGGTGATACCAACCAGTATAAGTCGGGTGGAGGAACCGAGCCCTGAGCCTCCACCATGCAGGGGCTCAGCAGTGGAATGCCAGGTGGTGGGAATGCGCCTGTGGGTATGGGTGAGCTCAAAATACTCCAGGGTTGCCCCAGTCCTCACCATGTGTCACTCTCCTCCACTGAATTTGGATTTGGCAGTTCTGTAAATCAGCAGGACTGGCACCAAGGTGGGATGAGGGCAGGTCCTCACACCCCTGCCTACTGCCTGGGCTGCCCGGGCTGAGGCCAGCAAAGCCTCCAGGTCCATCCCTAAATCCAGCTGATTTCCAGAAATGCTAAGGAACCCAAAGGGTTCGCTGAGCTCTGGGGGAAAATGGGATCTCATGCCCTCATGGCAATTCCAGGGGCCATGGCCAAAACAACTGGCAGCATTTCTGCCCATGGGTGTAGGGATGTATGTGCTCCCCGGCAGCTGCTCTGATCCTGGGCTCCTCAGCAAGGAGCCCTGGGCTAACTCCGCTGTAACAAAGCAATTGTCCTCAATGCTTCACCCAGACACCATCATTAGACCAGGAAAAAAAAGAGAGCACTGTAAATAGTTTCTATATTCCTGGTTTTGAATTCCTGTCTTCCCAGTGATCAAGACGAAGATCTTGTCAGCTCATGACAAAGGCTCCCATGCAGAAGTCAGTGTGAAGATCAAAAAAGTCTTGAAATCTACAAAGCTGAAGATCCTCCGGGGCAAGAGGACACTCTACCCTGAATCCTGGACTAACAGAGGCTGCACTTGTCCCATCCTCAATCCTGGTAGGTTAGACTCCCTGAACAGTACATTCCCACCACATATACACAGATTTCATTCCCAGCCCTCTATCCCCTCATACCAGTGAGCTGAGATTGCAGCCCAGTGTTGATTAAAAATTATTGGCTTACATCACTTGGATTCCAACAGCAATCTCCATCAAATTGGAATTTCATAAAGAAAAACTTGGTTCGTCCTATAGATTTTGAAACATACAATTCTCTTAATGTAGCAGAGTAACAGACTTCCAGTTTTACCAGTCTCCATTCCCAGCGGGAGGGAGGTGCACATCACACCACAATTGCATGACATATCTTTCAAAACTAAAGCTAATTTGAATTCATAAAAACATGTTTAAATCTAAGTCGTGATACTGTACTGAAGTTCTAATCCAAACTCAAGGGAAGATTTCTCTTTGAAAGTAACACAAACTTACATCTACAAGATTTGGAAGAAATTCTCTTATGCAGTGAGAAGAGAGCTCCACAGTTCTTTCCCGTCTTCTTTCACTGAAATGGAGTATAACCAGTGGTGGCTAAACAGTGCATGCAGTCTCCAGTATGGACAAGGACATGCAGATTCAGGGGTTTCTTCCACAGAGCAAAACTAAGCTCCAGCTGACACACCTCTCTTTACAACTCCAAGATAAATGAGCAGTTACCAACTAATTCAGATAAAGGGCTTTCTTTCCATAAGGCATATACACCACTGGGAAACTGGCAGTGGAAGCATTGACTTAGGTGCTGAGACGTCCCTTTCATGTGCAGCACTAGGAACTGGAGGGGACAGGGCTGTCTGTGAGGCTGGGTCGTGCAGTAAGGTTATTCACTGATGAGGTGTTTGCCGTCTTCTTTCATGCCCACAGGAGTGACTGGTTTTGAAGGCAAGCTGCTGTGATAGCACAGCTGTAGCTAGGAAGTCTTGTCAGGTGCAAAGGTCAGATGAATCAGCAGCATTAGGTAGGGCTCTACTGTTTAAGTGCAGCAAGACTTTGGATGTTGCTGGAACACCATAAATCTATAATCAAATAGGTACAGCTGTTTCATGTTTCCATATGCGATGGAAACACAAGCAAGAAAACCCAGATGCAGCTGCCTTAATATGAACCTGAAGGAATGCAGTGGAAGCTGTCCAAAACTGAGCCTGCAGGGCAGCCTGACACCCAGCTTTGCCACTCCACTAACTTCAGAGGAGCTTCAGTGATTTTCCCCAACAGATGAAAAGACAGCATTAATCACAGAATCAATGAAGGTCTCTTAGCAGCAGAAAGGTGGAGATACAACTGTCTTTAGTGATAGTCCAGGTGTCTGACACATCAGGTGTTGCTCCCTTGTTACTTCCTTGCCAGCTCTCATGATTTACACTGCAAAGCTTGATATTGTTTTGAAATGCAGCTGCTGGTCCCATGAGTATAATTAGTCTCAGCCTTCATGTTGAAAAGAAGTCATGAAGTTTGGTGCTAATAGGAAACTTGGAAACATCCATTGAGTGAATCTTTAAGATTCAATAATGTCAAAGTGGAAAAAAAGGATCCCAGATATTTTTTTTAATTCATTATTTTCTTTAGCTGCCACATTCATTTCTGAGTGGTTGGCAATACAATATTAGCAGATTCAACTCTCTATCACAGTAAAAGTTTATGACCTACAGGTGAATAAACCAAAAACAGCTGGATGAAAAGCCAAGCTGACATAAAACAATTTTCTGACATACAGCTATAATGGAAATCACATCTCCCAAAAATATAGAGGAGATCAAAGATAAACATAAAAGTAAGACAAATGTGTTTTTATTCTGTTTTACAGAAGTAAAGAGTACCAAAAGGAGAGTAGGCTCTTAAAGGCTCTGACAAGAAAAGAAAACTCCAAGCATTTATTAAATCTCTGTGGGCTATTTTCATATGAAAAACGTGCTTAAGTTCCTACAAGGGGAACCCTTTCACCACCGTTGCACACCTTCTACTCCCCACACACCCAGAGAGGTAGATTCTACTTCTGGGGGGACACTGAGCTGAAAGATTTAAAGGTCCCACCTGTTTGCAAGGGAACAGGAACCCATCCCTTCCATGGCTCTGCCAAGCACAGACACAGAGAGGCAGAGAGCAGCCTGCCAGGGCAAACTGCACAGCCTCAAGTCCTGGCTTGTGGCATCTCAGTCATTTGACTCATTTTAATTTTACAGTTCTGTAGCATTGGGTTGAAAATCTAGAAAGCCCTACACAATCAGCAACCACAGCAATATTTGCTTGCTCTCTGAGTGTGCATACCACGTTTCTCTCTCAAGGGAAATAAATTTAGGAACCCTTGAAAAGTGATGTTTATTACAGCCAGATTGACTTGGCCAAAATTAATGTCTTCTGCAGGGCGATGCTGCCACACACGTATCCTGTGTTTACTTGGCAGAAGAGAGGATGTGTGTGCCCGAAAACTCAGATAAAGTAGAAGGCAAATTGTATTGAAATAAAGAAAAGCATGCTTGACCTTTAACTTGGGAGGCACCCTCCCTTTATTCTGGGCTGCAAAACGAAAACCCAAGACAACACAAGCAGGCTCCCCGCTGCAGCCAGGATGGAGCGGGATGACAGACAGCACTGGGGAAGGCTCATCTCCCGTGCCTGGTTTGTAGCAACGCCTTGTGCTCCCCAGACTGGTGCAAGTGGGAAGTGGGTACAGGAGGGATCTAATGCTGGCTGTACCCTAAACGTGCTGCAGTGGGATGCTGACCCTGGCAGGAAGCTCCTCCTGCCATGGAAGGGATTATTCTCCTTGTTATCCCCATTTATGGCCCATTTGTGGCCCATTTAGGCTGTTTGGATCTGTGGCAGTGTTTCTTTAGCTAATTCAAGCCAAAGGCTTTGCTCTATCCCCCTGTTCAGCAGTTGTTACCCGATTCCAAGCACTCTTCGAGTCATGTCCTGAAAGTCAGGAGCAGACCCGGATGCCTGAGGCAAGCCCTGCAGCAGGGCGCTACAGGGACACAATCCAGCCCTTTCTGGCTGTTTCTGGACAACCAGATGAGGCTTTGTCAAATGCGGCTGTCATGTCTCTAAAACATCTAGCAGAGGCAGAAATTAGCAGTTCTTTTCAGTGTGACAGCCACTCCTTCAGGCTCTTCTAGGGTACTTGTGCCAGGACATTTAGGGTTGCCTCTCATTGGGGTCTGGCATGCCTTTGCCTCCAAGGGGCCACTAGCCACTCCAAGCAAGACACCAGGCACTGGACCATCCTGCACTGTTCCTTCCTGGAATTTGCTGAACTGATTTCCAGGCCCAGATTTATACAGGGAAAAGTGAGGCAGATGGCTGCCAAATGAAGGTAATAGCAGTTCCCAAAAGAGGTATAAAAACTTGCAGTGCTGCCCCCAGAGTTCAGCTTTCATTTATATTTAGAAGTTAACAAAATCATGTTTTGTGTACTGCATCTCACTGACTGGTAACCACAGAGGTCATTTTTCTATAGATACAGGTAGAGCTATAGATACACGGATATATGTGAGTCAATATGTATAAATATTTCTTTGTGTAAGTGCTTTTTCACATGGAACTAGATATCCAGGCTGACTTTGCAGCTCAATAGGCCTCTTGAGCATGGTACTGTGCAGTCCCTGACCGCTTTGCTGGTTTGCAGGCTTGGAGTATCTTGTGGCAGGACACGAGGACGTCCGAACGGGCAGACTCATTGTCAACATGAAAAGTTTTGTCCATCAGTGGAAGTCGGCTCTCGGAAGAAAGGTCTTGGAGATTTTGAAAAGAGACTGCAACTAGAGGTGTGTGGCTGCTTAGGGCGTTTCTTTATGCACAAAATGCAACAGCCTCCACAGAGAGAAGACCTCTAGCATGAAAACTGGAATGTAAGAAAATAGTGCCAAAACATGTAGTGAGGCATTCAGAGTTGTAGGCGCTGTCTAATTTAACCCTTTCTGGCCAATGTTCTTTCACTTGCCTATAGCTTCCTTGTCAGGGCCTCACCTGAGCCCTGCTCATCGCTATGTTGAGGGAAACAAAAGGAAGGGTGGTGGATGCTTGTCTCGCTCCAGTGCAATGTTGGAGCAACTCCCATGAAGCCACTGATCACCCAAGACTGAATTGCCACCCTGAGAGAGCTGCTGCTGAGAAGCAAAACACTGCCAGTGCCACTAGTGTGGATCCTGAGTGACTTCCAGAGGCTCTCAGAGGATGCTGTGGGGAAGGCAATGGCCACAGCAGTGGGTAGGTGCTGGCACCAGTGTGGCAATGACAACCACTCTTTAGAAACACCCCCTTACAGGTTAAGACCTGGCACCTGTCGAAGAGAATTGGGTGCCACTTGCTTTTAACCTGTTTGCCCTGCTGAAGTTTTCAGGGGCTAGATTCTCTGCTGATGCTGTTGAGGAGGGAGCTGCTGGAGTGAATCGAATCCCTCTGCCTTGGCACAGGCGTGATGCAGGGCAGAGGCCAGCTCTCCACCCACTGCACGGCTGCAGAGAAGAGCCAGCTGCAGAGGGTGCAGCGTCTCTGAGCTTTTGTCCTTGAAGTGTTAAAAATGAACCTAGCCCTAGTGTAAATATTTCGTTGTATAAAGCACTTTACTACCTGCCACTTCACGGTGCGGGAAGTCTGATTGTGTTGGGGAAAGAAGAATTTGAAGGTGGCACGTGAAAAAAACTCCCTGAAACAGAAGCACTCCTGAAGACCCCCCGCAGCTGGACAGCGTTAACAGTATAAAGGGAATGGCCAGCCTGGCACTGGCCACTCAGAATATCTGAGGATGCAATCTGAAAGATAAAGTATTTGCACTGAAGTCCCAGCTTCAGACCAGCACTTGGGCCCTGTGGGCAGGACACCAGCAAGACTTTGCAAACAGAGTGAGGAGAAGAGACTTTGAGGTAAAAATGCAATTGCTGGAGGAGAAAAACTCCAACTGCAGGAAAAGGAGTGGATGCGGAGAATAGAAAGGACTTGCATTCACATATCACAACCCAGTGATTCACGGTGGGCCTGGAGTTTATTTTATTTTTATGTTAGTATTTAAAACTGAACATTTTATTTGTTTTCTTCTGTGTTATTGTTTGCAATATATACAGCCATTATACTTCCTCATTAACACCATTATGAAATATAGCACAGTTTACTGCAGTTTTCAGCACTAAAATATATCTTTTCTGTAAAGCATCTTTAAACCACGTTGTATAGAGTGTAATTTTGTTCATGAGTGTGAGGGGAAAGAAGATATACAACACCAGAAAAGTCACGAGTCTACCAATCCACTTTACGTTTGTATTTTTCTTTCAAGGTCCTGTGGACTCACAAAAAAAGATACTATTTTGGTAATTTTTGTATCTCATGTATGTAATAAATATAATATGATTTCAACATCTTCTTCTCCTGTTACTGCTTATGCCAATGGCAGTAGGGTCTTCATGCCTGCACTAGAGAGCACAAGCAAAGATTGCACTGGGTGAGCAGAAGCTGCCATGGGGGATATTTTCCTCTCTGGTTGGGGGGTAAAATTCAACATGTGGTAAAAAGCGAAGTAGCACAGATGGCTCACAAAACTCCCATTTCACCTCTTGTTTTGGGAGGTTTATAAAGCTCTTCTCATAATAAGGGGAATTGTACCTATATATTTTCAAAGCTGGCCAGATCCTTGCCTCCACACAGGCTTGAAGGCTGAGCTGCAGAGCAGGTACTTAAAAGAAGCAAGTCGGGGATGGCAGAAATAAGGTTTGTTCCCTACATTTGAAACTACTAAGAGGAAAGAAAAGGTTGTGGGAAACAAGTGCTGTGGCAAAAGATCTATAAAAACACTGCAGAGTGAAGTCAAGCATCAGAAATTAGTGGCCAGGGGGTCAAGACATAATCCGCAGCGTGGGCAGCGGCTCCCTGGGCGGGCGGTTAATCAGTGACTGCGGCAGCACCCATCTCCCTGGTGGAGGAGAGAGCAGGGACAGGCTCTCCTATGGAGGCACTCGGAGACTGAGAGCCTCCAATAGCTCTGATTTAAAACTGTGGGTTTGCCTGCTTGACGTATTTTCAGCTTCATTTTATTTTAATGCCACTAAAAATAGATCTGCAATGGCTAGTTTGATTAATGTGACCTTGTGAAAGCTGGAGGGTGTGAGCTCACCGTCCCAGCCAGCTCGAGCACTGCAGGAAACCAGGACGGCTTTGTTGGCAGTGCTGCTGATGGCATCTTGTCTGACTCCTGTCCTAGCCTTGGAGCTGGGCACTGATGGAGCTGGGTTTTATGGAGGAAAGGGGTCAACTTCTGTGGGGCAAATCTGCCCATAAGAAATTTCTGTCAGGGGATTATGGCTGGAAGAAGTGTCCCATTACCAGGAGCGGGTGAGCCGGATATCAAAGAATCACAGAACCAGTTGGGTTGGAAAAGACCTCTGATACCATTGAATCCAAGCTTTGACCAATCACCACCTGATCAGCCAGACCATGGCACTAAGTGCCGTGTCCAGATGTTTCTTGAACACCTCCAGGAATGGTGACTCCACCAGCTCCCTGGGCAGCTCATTACAATGTTTAACATCCTTCCTGTGAAGGAATTCTTCCTTATGTCCAACCTGAACTTCCCCTGGCACAGCTTGAGACTATGTCCTCTTGTCTTGTCTCGTCTCCTTTCAGATGATTGTAGAGAGAGAGAAGGTCTCCCCTGAGCCTCCTTTTCTCCAGGCTGAACAATCCCAGCTCCCTCAGCCACTCCTCACAGGACTTGCCCTCTAGACCTTTTATATCCCTCTATTCATATGAGATCACAAGATGGCCAGCCAGGCCCTCCTTAGCAAGAAAAGCTTCTTTGGACAGTAAGTCTTTGCAACTTAGTGAGTTAATGGAAGCAGCCTGCCTGGTTTATCTGTCTACTCCCCTCTGTTACATGTATGAGAAGAGGATGTCTGTCTCTGCCCACCTGAAGAGTAGAGGTATTGCTTCGTGATTCCAGGAGTACCGATGCCTTGACCAGTCCTTCTGCATGACAAAAATCAGTGGCAGGAAAACCAGCGCAGTCATAATCAGAGTTGGCAACAGCACTCACAGAAGGGTCTTTTCTTCCGGAATTGTCCCACTGATGCAGGCAAAGCTGGCAGCTGAGGCCAGGCTGCCCTTTCTGGACTGTGTTGCTCCTGTCAAGAGGGGAGCAGAGGTGAGTGCTGGATTTTCAGGAACCAAAGATGGGAATTGCCACAGTTCTCCCTAGAGAATCCTCATGCTGTCCTTATGCCTCACCTGCACCTAAAGAGCAAGTACCTCCCTGCTGCTGAAGGAAGCATGGTGGAGTCTTCAGCCATGCTGTTTCCAAGGCTGGAGGCCAGATGTAAGCAGTGGCCGAGGTCAGTGATAGGGGCTGGGGCTGCCTGCCAGAACCCCATGCTCCTGGTTGTCTGTCAGCACTGCAGGAGTGAGTCATGTTGGCAGCACGTGCCTGGGCTGGAGGAGGTAAAGCCAGGTGTGTTGGAACCAGCTGCCATCAATACAGCCCCTCCAGCGCAGCAACATATGATCCAAACCTGTGTTCCTCCGAGGCACTCACAGGACACCTCTTCCACTCTCGCTGGTGGACATGAGCACTCCACTCTCTGGCACATGAGCTCTCAGCAGGTGCTTTGGCACAGAGAAGGGAACACCTGGCTCCAACTTGTTTTCAATGCCTCCTTGCACTCTCCGAGGCAAATCCTGTGCTGTAAGTGTTGTCAGGACCAGGCACTAAGCCAAACACACACTGCTGCGTGAGTGAAGCTTTGCCCACTGTCCTCTGCCACCACTGCTACCCGTGGAAGAAAGCAAAATAAGCCACACAGATCTGCCCATTAGTTTTCAATAACCTGAAGCTGGGTTCTTGGAGGAGGCTGCACTCAGAGACGTCCCACATCCTCCCTCAGAGAGGTGGCCTTACACAGCCTGCTCGCCAGTACCTGCAGGCAGGGTGAGTCTTCCCAGCTGTGCAGGGCCTTTGCAATGGGTACCTCTGCCCAGCCCATTCATCAAGAAGCAGGAGGTGATTAGGTGAAACACATGCTTTTGTTCTGTTAAAGACCATTTTTCTCTTTGGATCACCTCAACAGACACTAGCCATGCCTCCAGGCTCTGAGTGCAAGGAGAGCCAGCGGAAAAGCCACCTGCAGGCCCAGCCACATCCACCCCAGCAGCAGCAGCTGGCCATGGATCCCCAGCAGCACGGCCCCCTCTCCGAGGAAGTGCTACTGATGGGAGCCTCCTCATCCCACACCAAGCCCTGTTGGACTGCAGAAGTGCTGTGCCCTCCTGCCATGGTGAGAGGCTGGAGAGGACTCAGGGCTATGCTGCCTGCGTGTGCACAGGGCCTGTCCAGTCAGCGATTGCTCGCCCCTGAGGAATGCAATCTTCCTGTTACAGTGGAAAATTACAGGCGTGTTTAATAGAGTTGCTCTGGCAGGCTAAATCTTCTGGGATATGACCATGTTGCTGAAAATGACCGAACATCTGGGACTACAGCCTGCCTAATGGAAATCTGGGCTGGTATGGGTAAACATAACAATTCAGGAACAAATAGCTGCAGTGTATTTTTTTTTTCAATCTTTATTTTTAGCTATCATATTGACTTCAATATCAACACAGGATAGAATAAACATCTCAAAAATGTCCGGTGGCTGCTGCCTCAGCATCCACAGGAGCTCTCTCTCTCTGATAAGGCTGGAGGAGATCAGCTGTCTCTGGGCCTTCTGGGCTGATGTGTTGATTTTTTGATGACGGTTTTTCCAAAGCATGCTCTTACCCAAGGGTCACAGCTTCTTGCCGCTCTTTTCCCACAGTTCAGCACAGAAACTTCGTGAATGCCTCCTATTGCTTCAAGAGAAGGCAATGATGCCTCGGCAAGGCTCAAAGGCTGGGAAATACACTATATATGGGAAACTTGTTGACATACTGAAAATGTTAGCGCGGCCAAGAGGCCAGTGTGCTGCAGCAGGCATTGGGAGAGCCACTCTCTGTGTCTAGCCCATCTCCTCACTTCTCCATCACTCTTAGGGGTCCTTTGGAGCAAAAGTAATGCTGGGTTGCTTGAACATGTGATGTATCACTGGTGTGATGCACTCATGGGTACACTTAAGCCCAACTGAGCCCAGAAAAATGTCGTCATGCTCAAGCTTTGTTGCAATGCTATATGCAGTTCTAGGTATCTCCAAGCACTACCGGGACACTGTCTCAGCTGTAGAAGACACGTAAAAGAAATTTGCCAGGCTGCTGAAAGGTCTAGGGGGGTTGTGGGCGTGGATGAAGGTGTGTGTATGTGCATCCCCGTGCTCACTCTTACATTTCCCAGATGGTGCTTTCTCTGCTGATGTCTCTGAGCTCCCCCTGACCAGGCAGGTTGCTCACACTGACGGCATTTCTTTCTTTGACTTCTTGTCTGAGACTTACGCATAGAAATTAAATACAGTTATTTAGCACAGGACATGGCTTTTAAGCCATCTGGAAATCAGGGCTAGCAAAAGGCCCTCAGATCTGTATGAAAATTACTGAGAAGAATAAAGTTGTTTCCTAAAGCAAACATTAGTGAAATTTCCCTGAACTGACTTGCTGTGGACATGGATATGCACCCCTTCTAGCAGGTGCAAAATGCAGCACAGCTTCAGGCTCAGGACACATGCTGAGATACACAAACAGGGGAAAAAAGATCAAAACCAAACAACCATCCATTAGGCTGGTGTTAACCTGGAGGAAAGGGCATTCCTCACTGCATCTCCTGTGGCAGATTTACACACATGATCTCTAGCTGAATCAGTAGGAGGTATTTCTCACATTATATCTTCAAGACATATATGTGTAAAAAATGTTTGCTCTCCGTCTCAGCTCTTCATCAGAGCTTTCCTTGATTTGCATCAGAAGCAACTCACATCTGGACCTCAAGCATTTGTGAAACCTCCGTGTGGTCAAATCTGCTGCATAATCTCTTCTTGGGCTTTATCTGAGTAACACCTGTAGGAGATGAGAAAACAGTATTTCAGGTACACAAAAAAGGACTAGAGATTCACCTCACCTAACGTGAGGTGCTAGTGGCAGCTGGTGGTCAGCACAGGATCCCCCGATCCCCCCAGGGTTGCAGAAGAGACCCAGGAGCACCCTGAGGGGTCATTACAGCTGCCCAACCGCCCCACAGGGGCAGGTGAGAGGGCAGGAAGATGCAGAGGTACTTGTGTAGCTTGAGGAACATCAGCAAGATGCTCTTGGCGTAGGAGCAGGGGATTAAACTAATGCTGCATAGGGGCAGGGAAGTTAAACAGAAGAGAGGTCCAAGCAGGGACAGTCACCTCTGCTGCTGTGGGCACATACAGAGACAAGGGGCCCTAGCCACAGGAGAGGAGGAAGCCTCAGCATTTACACCTTGGTGAGCATGGCTGCCTGGACCTGATCAACCTCTTTCCCTAGAGAGCTACAACAAGAGGCCATTTCTTGACCTGCAAAGCAGGTCCTTGGGAAGACCCCCAGACCTGCTGGTGGGACTGGAACAGGGAGGCTGATTCAAGGGAGCCTGAACCTAGTCATGGCAACACATGCAGCTTGCGGTCACCTAAGGGGGCTGAAAACGCTCGTGTGGAGCTGTGTGAGCAAAATAAACGTGCCCAGAGCCACTCTGCAGTGCAAGCAACCCCCGTCTCTGCCATCAAACACCTCTGACACAGGCATTTTGGGAGGGATGCTGCCCCTGAGCAGCCCCCAGGCCAGGGGGTCAGGAGGGAATGAAGTGCCCACCAGCCAAGATGACAACTCTGCGGTACAGATTCTCACCTTGCAGTGCCCGGAGAAGTTCCTGAAAACTATGTCATTTATCTGCATGTCTGTACCTCCGCAGAAGCAGCACATCCTGCCCCGTGACTTGGCCCTGGCCGCAGCCAACATCTACAAAGGCAGGAGGAAAAAAACAACAACAAGAAAACAGAAGCCAAGTTATGCAGCGGAGGGGGAATAAAAATATTTCCCTGGTCGCGGCGGGTGACCGGCAGAAACCCCGAAAGGCACTGTAAATACAATGTACCGCAGCGGCGCTCCGAGGAGCAGCCCCGGTGGCAGCGCTCCAGGGACCAGGGACAGTGGCGGTGCCGGTGGGACGGGCCAGCACTCCCAGTCCTGCTCGGGGACATAAACAGGACGCCCCACCTCTGGCTGATACCGATCAGCTGGAGAAGGCAGAAGAGGGAAGAGGCCGGGCCCCCGCTGCGCCCCGGTCACCTCTGAAATGACAAAGCATTATTGCAAATGACAAAATACCAGCAACGTTGCAGAGAAATTCCACACCGACAGGCAAGAGGAGGAGATGATCCGTGGGACTCCTGCCGCAGCCTGCAGTGGGGTCTGCTCCCTTGCCTGTGCTCCATGCTCGTGACTATTTAACACATTAAAAGCAATAACGACTGAATTCTTCTGCGCAAAAAGTACTTACGTTGGATAATGGCCTCTGAGCATCAGTAGGTGGGTTGCCTAAAGCCTGAAGGAAACCATGAGAATTTTTTTTTCCACCCACAGCACTATTATGAAGCTGACAAGGTCCTGCTCTCTGCAACTCCCATCAATTTCACTGCCTGACCTTCAAGATTTATGAGAGCTTTGTCTGACATTCATGGGGCAGACAGGTATTGTTACATGCCGACATAACCCAGGTAGCAGCCACGGGTTGTTCTCCACAAATGACGGCACTCCAGTCAGCTTTGGAAAACTCGCTGCTTTTTTACGAGGAAATACTAAATAAATGAGATTCACTTTAAATTCCAGTCTCCCTTTCCACCCTCAGGGAAACACAACACATGCCCAGAGAACAGAAATCACTGCTCATCCTGTATTCAAACAACAGGCGAGCTTAAATCCTTAGAAATCCTTAAATACCCAGCAGATGATGACATACACTGAGGCCATACCATACCTGTCATTTAAACCCTCTGTGACTTGAAAGAAATCAAATACACTGCAGTTATACTAGCTGGGGGCAAAGGAGGAGTGACCAGCTGGCATCCTCATTCTTTTCCTTCCAGGACTCTGATTTCTCTAGCAAAGTCTTTTTTTATCCTCTGTGTAACATCCAAAATAGAGAGAAATCAAAAAGAACTAAAATAGCAACAGTACAAGAAAAAACACCATCAGGAGTTCCTGTTCACAAGGCTATCCTGGCATTCATCTGGGGCTGTTGACATATTTAATAGTCATCCTGTCTCTGCCAGCTGGATGCCAGCTTCAAACTCGAATCCACAACTGTGATAACTTCTTGCTTCATGTTACAATTCCTGCACTGTTATTTTTCCTGCAGTGTGAGTTAGCAGCGCAGCTTGTTCCGAGGGACAGCTTATCTGAAGGCATCCTGAAAAATAGACCTACATGGGTCATCTCCAAGTTTCCCTCACCTGGGGAAGCAAGGATTTTGCTTTCATGTTATGTTAAGGAAGGTTTTTTCTGAGTGAATTGTAGCAAAGAAAGCCTATTGCTTTGCTGGCAAAGGAATACGAATGTTACCATAATTTTAGTATAATTTCTGTAATGTTATGAATGTTTCTTCATTAAACTGAAGAAACATTTTAATTGTAATTATCAGTAGTCCATGGAGATACGTCTTCTCAATTCCCCCTCTCAAGCTGGTGCAGAATTGCATTCTGTTGGTGGATGCTGGTGCTGGGTTATACTAAGTGCTGTCCAAGGAAGTTTTCTCCCAAAAGACTGCAGTGTCTGAGGGCTCCAGGGAAACCAGAGTTTGGGGGAGAAGTGTTGTCCCCTTTGTCTTCTTTGGAGGATTTTGTTTTCCTTCCTGGCATTACTCAGGAGCAGCATGGAGCCGGGCTTTCACAACCGGCAGCGCTCGCATGGTAAGACCACCACACGTCCCACTTGCCACAGTCCTGACAAAGGCTTTGCAGCCCATCCCCTCCACCAGCAGGCCACCATCAAACAGCAGATGCCACAGGGGTGGAGGGAGAACCCACTGTCCAGCTGCAGGAACCCCAGTCCCAGGAAACACGTGCTAGCTCACAGCCTGCTGGCGACAGCTCAGCTGCTGCAGAACAAGCCTGCTGAGAACCAGTAATACAGCACTTCAAACTCCATGGTTTGAATTCACCCACCTTCCCATCCCTGGAAGTGTTCAAGGCCAGGTTGGATGGTGCTTTGAGCAACCTGGCCTAGTGGGAGGTGTCCCTGCTCGTGGCAGGAGGGTTGGAACCAGATGATCTTTAAGGTCCCTTCTAACCCCAAACCATTGTGTGATTCTGTTTTCCAGCACACATGAAAGCTGTCACAAAACATAAAGTGTGGCTTTGGAGCCCACCAAAGGCCACTTCTTGTAGGCTTGGGGCAGGGGGGTATCCCTCACTGGGCGTGCAGACATCTGAGAGCCAGTAAGGGTCACCTATTGCAAACCAGAGGTGCTACAGACCTCGCTCACTGCAACCAAGTGGGTTTATCCTAATGAGTCACAAGCTGCTAAGCACTGACTTCCACTGCAGTTCTCTCCCTGCCACTCACTGATTAAACACTCTTTTAATAATTATAAGCCATAAAGATTACTGCCTCATCCTTTCTCTTACAGTTAAGGAAATGATCAATTGGTCAATTATATTAAGCATCACAAAACTCAAAAAAATTGAGATTCCTGTTAAGGTATCCACTGTTTTGCCCTTCATAAACTGAGAAACAAGTTTCATGTATCAGTTCCCAGCCAACACAACATTTGCATGTGTTATAATTAGATATTGGTTTTGTTGCTGCTCAAGCTTGCAGTTACGGTGCTTTCCACTGCAAACCCACTTGAGCTGTGGGACTTGGCCAGTGATTCTGACCTTTTCTCATCAAAGAAATACAAGTTATTTTTGAGAGAGCTGGTGCCTCCACATGCATTTTTTCCTTTGATGCTGCCATGCATCCATGATAACTTTATTAAGAAGAGAGGGAAATAATAACAGTGACCTATTGCAGCATATACTGGGAAGGATTTTTTTTTTAATGCCAACGGTACACAACAAAATCCATTTTGACTCTGTATCACATTATGTGACAAGAGAGGGAACAAAGAGAGATAGCTACTGCTCTGAGCAAACAGGCACAAAACAACACAGTTAACAAAATTTTTCCTTGACTTTGCCTCCCTCGCATTCACAGCCTTGGAGCCCTCCAGTATCTTTAGCTGCTGATACGTTGGCCGCTGTGCTCGGTGTGACAGTGAATTGCAGATCCCTGTGCCCTGCCTGTCCCTCCAACCCTCACTGCCCTGGGAAGGTCCCTCCTGGCACTGGCTTCTGTCACGTCCTTCATGCAGGAGCAGCACAGTGGGCCCTTAGGGCTGGTTTTCTCCCACATTCACAGCTGTTCAGGGCACATTTCAGAGCACCCTTGCATGGGCAGCAGCCATGCAGGGGGAACATCCCTGCAGGCAGCAGGGGCTGTTCTCGGGTTTAAGGGCAGTGCTGGTGCTGAGGGTGAGCACAGTGAGCTTCTCCAAACAAGTAACCGCACGAAACAGAGACAGGAAAGGAGATGAAGTGACAATAATGTCCAAATGGGACAGAGCTGGTTGCCGCAGGCAGCAACGTCCCCACTACGCATGAGTACCATGCACGGGCATTGTGAGTTTCTCAGAAGAGAGCATCTAAAAATATCCTTTTAAAAAGAGAAATGGAAAACATTAGTTGGTGGCAAGAAAGAATCTGTAGGAAGACATCAAGTATGACAAAAAACATGGAAGTGGGCAAAAAACACAACCACTCAAAATAATAACAACCACCTCTAATAACCTAGCAGGAGCTGGTACTCAAAGGGTTGAAAGAGCTAAATATATGTAAGTCTTGTTTTGTTTTCCAATGCAAATCATCTAGGCACATTACAAAACACTGAAAGCTTGCAGTTCATGTTTAGTAAGCACTTTCATTGGCAGGTATGGGGATGCATGTAGGGGAACCTCTCAGCATAGGTGCTCAAAGACTTGCCTTTTTTTCAGCTATACCTCTTGGTTTAGTAAAAAGTGTCACTCCTTGATGAGTACCTTCTTTCACCTCTTCCCTTAGACCATCATGGACACAAGCCTGACTTGACGGCACTCCAAACCTCAGCGCCCTAAAGGCAGAGACGTTCTTGTCCCCACCAATGCCTGACCCCACTTGGGCCAGGGGCTGGCTCCTGCCCACAGCCAGCCAGGCGCCAGCTGGGAGCAACATCCGCATTGGGAACGGCTCCTGGCTGGCACCTCGCCGGCCTCGCTCCCGGGCAGCCGAGGGCAGAGCTCAGTTCCTCGGGTTGATTGCTGCACCGAAGGTCTGCAGGGCAAATTGTACCACACTACCTAGCACTCTGCGGGAGGCATGGATGTGCAGCCATGGGCCTGCAATTTACATTTAAAGAATTAATAAAAATTCCAGGCCAAAGAGCTTCTGTGGAGTTTATAACCTTGACATTTTTTTATCACCCCCTGGCTTGTTTCTTTTCCCCTTTTTAACCAAACCAACCCATACAAATTAGTATTTGAAAGTATGCAATTAGCAAGCTGCTCCTGCAGCTATGCAGTTCTCCTGCCACCCAGTTTCCCAATGGGGGGAAATCAACAATAAAGAACAAAGAAAAGAATTTGCTGCCTCATATTAATGACTGCTGTTTGAGGACAGCATTTGTATTTTAAATGAATAGCTTGCTGAGGACAAAAAGGTCAGAACTGCATTTTATGGTAGTGATAGAATAGCAGAAGGACAGAAGAAAGGCGAAAGCTGCGAGCAGACAGGCGGAACAACACGCTCTGCTTGCTGGAGAGGCTGGGATCAGCGCCCGGCCACGCTGAGGCCACGCGTTCAGGAGTCAAAACACGGGCACGGTCCTGCAAGGTGGTGGGGACAGCGGTGGGAGAGAACACACATCCCAGCCAGCTCAGTGAGGTCTGAGGCATACCGCATGGTTCAGGCACACAGCTCAGCCCAGAGATCCCCGCCAAAATCCTTCCCTTCTGCAAAGCCATATGGATCCATCTCCTTCCAAGCGGAATTTTTTTCATGAACTCTGAGGCCCTGATTGTGCATTGTCCCTCAAGACGCTGCCTATGGAGACACAATAAGACCCTGCCAACATCCAGCAAGAAAGCCTGTGCCTATGTGTTGCGTGCAGCTACCTAGGAATGTGCCCTTTTCTATCTTAACATCTTCAAATTGCCTGAAGTTAAATCTAAATTGAGAAACCCAAATGAAACCTGATGTTGATTCAAGTATACTGCAGAACTCCAGCCCTTATCCATAGGTATTGATCAGCACCTTCCTGAGAACTGAGCCTGCTGGCTCTTTGAGGCTTCAGGATAAAGATGAGCCAGTATAGGACTGTTTTAACTAATAATATGCAATCTGAATGAAATAGCCACACCACAACTGATGACAAAGCTAGCCAGAAAGGAAACCCAAAGTCCCCCAGGGAACCCTGAGATGGACACTCCACGGGGGTATTACCTGAGCAGCCAACTTACAGCCAACTTCTGCAAAGCTGTTGAGAGCAGTAAGAAGCTTCTCCAAGCACAAGGGTTTGTGCCACTAACCTTTCCTGGTGTAAAGCAGCCCCGGTCCCACTGGGCCACAAGGACTGACTGGATCGCTGCAGGCTGTGTCTGGGATGTATGGCTCCCTGCCAGACCCCTGGGTGAGAGGTGCCACACTTGGCACCCACAGGACACCTGCCCTTCCTTTGCCCAGGAACATCCCTGACCTCCTGGGGAACTTCCTTGCTGCTTTGAACTGTGGCACTGTGACTGTGCAGCTCTAGCAAGGAACTAATGGCAAAATCATATTGGTACATGGTCAGAGAGGGCAAAATCTGGTGCCTTGCTCCCACCATCCCTTACTATTTGCAGAGGTTTTATTCCTGGTGCTCTACAGTGCCCTCTCCTCCTCCTTCTTGGGGTCTTTCCTGTCGCTGCCGTCACCTCCTGCTCATTGCACATCTCCTGGCTGCTTTACCAGGAGCCCAAAGTGGCCAGTCTGGTCCTGGAGTGTTTGCACCCATGGGGGGCCTTCCTCAAAGGAAAGATGAACCTCTTGCCTGAGCCTCACAGCAGCTCTGACTCCAGAGCAAGGCTTTTGAGGAAAAAGTAGGGTATGTTAAAGCTGAGTGACTGTTGAGCTCTCTTATTGACTATAATAGGACAGTGAATAACTTTTCATTAAGTGCATGTTTCTGGCAGGGTAACAAGCCCTTACCTGCAATTGTGTGTGAAGCAGAAATCACCTAAAGGCATCACACCTGAAGGAAGAATTCCAGGCCCTTCAATATGTATTAACATTTTTAGCATACATTCAAAATGTTTAGTGCAGTAGGAAAAACATGTGTTCTGGTCTCTGGAGCCTTGGTAGTCCCCGAGAGACAAGAAGGAAGGCTGCAGCTTTCCAGCAGTGACTTCCCGGCATGCATCCTTCTTTGACATATTCAAGCCAAGACAGAAATCAGAAAATGAGCTGGAAAGCAATGATGGCTGAGCAAAGAAATGCACTTTTTGAACCAGAGTAGATAAGAATGTGTTCCTGGAAAGAGTGACTGTAAATCTGTGAGCCAGATAAAACTGATCCTCTGCCACCCTGACTCCCCTACCCATGATTCTCCTACAGCAGCTCAGAGATGCCTGAGAATCACTGAATTGCCCAGCAGCTCAGAGATGCCTGAGAATCACTCTTGGCCTTTCTCCAGGCACTTCAGCTATGAAAAGGAACAGCTAAAAAAGTATCTCTTTAAAGAGGTGTTCCCATGGTGCAGGTTAGTCCTTGTGTTGAGTAGAGCTGGCAAATAAACCCGCTTCAGGCAAGGAGGGATGGGAAAAGGGGTTATTTCAGGAATCATCACCTAGTAGGATTGACAGGCTGTTAATAGGGTATTTTTGTCTGTGATGGAGCTGGAGAGAAAGGGGTGCTGGTGTTGGAGAGGATGCAGAAGCAGGAAAGGCTTTACTGATTTGTCCTCCCACAACGGCACCCAAGGCACTGCACGGAGTCCTGGCTCAAGAATCCATAGCGACAGTGGCTGAGCATAACTGGGGCACATTGCTCTGGGCTTCTGCATGGCACCAAATGCACCTGCAAGAGCAGCTGAGAGGTTGTCACAGCTTCATCAGCATTTGCTGAATGCCCCCAGGTGCTGGGAGGGGCTGGTGAGAGCTGGCCATGACCCTAAGGCAGGGTTTCCACAGCACTTCCAGCTGCTGGAGCGCCCCAAGAATAAGTGGCAGCCTGACATTCAGCACTCCTCCCCCAGCTCTGCCACAGGCTTCTGGAGGCAAAGCAGCTATTTTGGCCTTGACTTTTCAATTCTTATCTTAAAAACCCAGTTTGTTTCCGGCTTACAGGTATCAGTAGGAGAAAGGTGCATGGATACAGGAAAACAGCTTCAGAGATGCACTTTGCAAAGATGATTTATGTTTTTGCCTTTTTTCAGTGCTTGTACCAAGGTTTCACCAACCTACAGCCCAAAGGTCTGCGTGTAACACCTGGAAATATTCTGCATAAACTGTGTCGAAGTTCAGCAAAACAAATTTGCCTGGCACAAGCAAGAGACTGGGAGCAGGAATTCTTGAAAAATGCTAATAATGTCTCAAACTATTTTTCCCTTAGCTGGGAAATCATTCTGCTTGAAATAGAACACGCAGGAAGATGACGGAGAATTTTTGTAGCGGTCCCTGAGCCACAGAACACGAGCAAATTTTATTCTGTTTGGGATGGCTTAGAAAACACTTCCAGCCCTTTTGTGTAGGTGAGTTTTCCATTTAGTGGAAGGGAAAACAGCAATCTTACTGGCCTGTGTTTGCACTGTCAGCCTCTGTACCTCCACAGAGATGGAGACACAGAATTTGCACCCATTTTCCTTCACATTGCGTTAATGTGAATGAAACACATTCGCAGTATGTAAATAGAGGACTTAGCACAGCAGCCCTGCTTGCATGAATAAGTCTTTTAAGCTCCTCTGCCCTTTCCGCCCCACGGCGGCTGCACAGATAAATAAAGAAAAGGCCTTATTATATTTGTGGTAGCTGAAATTAAAGGTCTACGCTAAACAAAGTAAACTAAGCCTTCACACTTGTCCCCTATCACTTGCTTGCTGCTCCTTAAATCCCTTTGCTTAGGTTCTATTAACTTGGTGGGAGAACACTATTCTGGGAGAGTGTTAGAGCTGGAGATGTGGTTGTGTACTGAGAATGGTGGGGTCTTTGCCAGATATGAAGCCCAAAGGCACACAACTGATGTGCTGCATCCCCCATGTTCATATAAATAGAGAGTGCTTTATCCACATTCTTTTTATAGTTACTGAGATGTTGTTAAAAGGGAGAGAGAATCCATGACAAATTTTCAGACTTGAAAGCCCATATCTGGTTTGAACACGGTCAGTTGGGATATAATTGTCTGGGGGGTGATCTGGAAGAAGACGAACAAATCACCCCTTGTCAGTTATGTATCCATCCACTCATACAAGCATGCGTCCATCCAGGTGACAGCTGACTTTTTTTGGAAACAAAAGAAGAAAGGAGAGGGTGAGGAAAGATTGCTCCGCCCCAACACTGCATCCCATACGCTGCAAAGCACAATTTTCCCCCTCACATGCGCCTCCATTCCCCTCAAGGTATCATCCCAGTCTTGTCCACAGCCAACTGGACCACTGTATTGTGCACCCTCACTTTTCCAGAACCCTCCCAGCTCCTGCAGCCACATCAGAACTTTCCTTCTCTCCAGATATCCCCAGTTCTCCTCCCTCAGGTCCTGGCCGTCACTCACCCTTCCCCTCCAAGTCTCTTTAGTTCTCCTGGCCTCTCTCCCAGTCCTGCTCCCCAGGTGTTTGGGGAACAGAGCTGTCGTCCCCTCATTCCCTTGTTGTCCCCTAACACTCCTGCCATGGCTGGTGGAGTCACCCGGCCCATTCCTTGGTGAGCTCACAGATCCTGTGTGAGTGGGTGAAATCCCAGGGTATGGCACCACGCATTTTCCAGGCAGCTCCACAAGACCATGGTCTCACCTAAGTGGAGCTGAAGTTTCTAGGGGATGCAGAACTAGAGCTGGGATGCTGAAAGTCCCAAATTGCTAACATCTGCAGACATGAGAGATCTTTCCTATCATTTGCCCTGACCTGCCCACCACAGCCTGGACTCCTTTGTGCTATGACAGTCCTCTCCTCAGGAAAGCATGTTGCTTTCCTTTAAGGAGTGGGAGAAATTGCAGGGTCTGTACCTCCAGCCCTCTGCCTTCAGCCACCTGTGAAATGTTTAGGAGTAAAAATTAGGGGCTGAAGGTCACAGCAAAAGAGGTGCCGGGAATGGGTGGATGAACATCTTCAGCATCCTGCAGAAAACCTGAGAAACATGCAGCTTCAAATGAAGCAGCTTGAGATGCTTCAAACGTTACTTTTCAAAGAGAGAAACCTAACAACTAAAACAAGCTCTTGGTGTTTTCTGCAGAAGGTAGGTGCTGCCCCTAGGTAGCAATCAGCATCCTTCTCTCTGTGCTCCTAGTGCCTTCCAGCTTACTGCCTGCTCCCAGCAAATCCTCCCACGTGGCAAACCTTTGAGTTTGCAGACTCAGAGCAACTACCATTTACTGCTCACAGCTGGCTCACATCACACTCCTCCTCGCAGAAATAGCCCTGTAGCCATAAGCTTTGCTGTGTCTTCAAGGTGCTCAGGTCCCCATCAGATCAGGGTGTGCAGCACAAAAGAAAATTCAGTCAATTTTTTATCATTCCAGTAATTCCTCAGGGAAAGAGAGCCATCTCAGTTTGTGGGCAGCCAAAGAGCCAGCACTAGGACTGGCTGAAAGGACTTCATCCTTTGCACACTTGCTGTCCTTGCAGCAGAAATATTCTGGCTGTGCTAATGGGATTTAAAAGATGGGTACCCAGGCACTAAGAATCAAGAAAATTTGAGTTCAAAACATGGTTGAATTTTCTTTTGAAATGGCTGTGTAAACTCACAAATGACTAGCATATAGAGATCAAAACCTCCACATTAGTAAATGCAAAAATGGACTTGGCACTTTTTCTTAAACTAAAATGTTATGAAAGTAGTGGAGTTTATTTGTAGGCCAAGGCATTATGGTAACAGAACATACACTTTTAGGGCAGACAGTTATCTGGCATAATAATTCTGTCTTTACTCATTAACAAACATCAGAAAATGCGTGCTGTAGACACCAATATTGGGAAGTGTCGGGTACAGTGGCTTCTTTGTGAATGAATGGTCTTTCTCTGAGAACTAGACCGCCGGTAATTAATTATCTCAATGTCTTTGATCTATTTACTTTGCACATATTTCATCTGTTTTGGTTTGTTACTTGCATTTCAATGACCTCTCACATTATGGAGCAATTCCTTCTGTTGGGAAAATTGCCTTTCCCTTTCCCATGGGAGCACAGCAGTGGACTAACTGCTTCTCAGAGATGACAGGTCCATTTTTTACTTCTGTGAGCATGACTGCACTGATTTAAGGAATCTGCCCATATACAGCTGAGGACTTCACTTTGCTGCTATGAAGCCTATGTGTGCATTTATAGCAAACTGTAAACTCTCTTTGGACTGGGAAGATATTCGCCTGTTCCCTCAGTTTTAAAGTTTAAGTGTAGACAGAAATGGCAAAGGATCACTTTCATTAAGATATCTCCTACTCATAAAAAGCAAGATCATCTCTATTTCTAACTACTAGTTACTCACTTAATTGTATTTAACACAATAATTACAGTGAGATGGGGTGTGTATTGATTTACCTTAGATTTTCCCAGGAGCAGTTTTATTAAGTATTACATGTTGTGAACTTGAGTTTAAAAAAAGGGTTTTCTCTTTCTCTCTTTCTTTCTTTTTCTTTTTGCCGTGACAGACAAAAAACCCATGCCGATAGCACATCCATGAAATCCGTGTGGGGTTTCTTTTTCAGATTATTGGAATTGGAACATCTTGGATAGTTTCCAAGTCCTTCCTCCCACAGACTGTTATTTCTGAGTATCTGGTGTTTTACTTTTAACAAATTATGCCATGCATTATATGCTATAGTAAAAGCAGACCTGAGGAGGGACTAGCAAATATTTTATATACTTTTGGTTTCCACTCTTGAAACATTCCACTCATCTCAACACTGAAAAATGCACAGCAAACAACCTTTAACTGGAACTACTGAAATAAAATCTGAGTGAATTTTGCATCCAAAAGCTATGGCTGACTCCAGTTGTAGTTTGCTATAACCTTGCCCATTCCCATACAAACCAGTACTTCATTTCAGACAAAATTAGTTTCTTGTTGATATATAAGACGAGACGAGAAGCTAGGGTTATATTACCAGAAGACATGTCACCTCATCACTGCAGGAGAGGGACAGCAGGGCTCTGCCAAGGACACTGGAGTGCAATTCACACGCTGTGTCTAGAGGCCAGGGATTCAGTCTCCCACCCTTGAGTGCTGCTGTGGTTTGAATGTGGCCTGCTTCTGTGCTCCAGCATCCCACTGCCACCAGCCCTCTCTGGTGTTTGCCTCCCTTTGTGGTTCTTCTTGCAGGAACGGCCAAGATTGATTGGTTTTGCCTTCCAGGGTGATGTTAGGGCATAAACAACATTTATGTTGCTCTCTTTCAGTTTTTTTATTGACTGAACAGCTGCCCTTGAGCTGTATCATGAAGAAAATGAATTTGTCTGAGCTAATAAAGTGTAAAATGTATTGGACAAAGAGCACAGCAAAACGACGTTTTAACAAAAGATGTTTTGTGCTTGCTTTGAGCCACCATGATGCCCAGGCAGAGGAGGGAAGAAGAGATGGCATCCCACCAGCTCTCCCAGGTCTGGACCTGAAGTGCTTGCAGCCAGCTTTGGAGTTGTCCTATCTGCCACTGCCCCACCAGTCCCTCAGCAGTACCTTGAGAGGCAGCAGCCACTGCAGTTCTAATCCTCTTTTCCTCTACTTTTTGTGCCAGGGAGTGGCCAACAACAGCAACCAAGCGCTGGAATGCCAGCGCATTATATATCTGACATGGAAGAGCAGTGCTGGCAGCGTTTTAAGGCACTCTGTAAGAGGCAGTCATTGAACGACGCTGTGGGAAGTATCCTGCATCCATTCATCAGTGGCTTATGCTTAGGGGACACAAGTGCCTTGCCCAGAACCACAGAAAGATAAGTTTGGGCTTAAAGAGGATGAGATTTTGTCTTCCAGACCCCAGCAACCAGACTCACAGCAGGTAACCTTTCAAAGTCCTGCACCAAGCTGGCATTTTCAACATTAGAGATTATATGCACTGGGAGGAACTCAGCAGGAACTAGGAGGGTTGTGGCTGCCAGTACCCTTTTGGCAGGACCTGAGCAAGACCTCAGAGCCCCTTATAAACACTTCTCTAAAGATGCCATAGTTCCCCATCCCTGTCTTGCAGTTACTCTGCTCTTTCACCATGAGCATGTGCTGCCATGATTCACTCCCCACATTAGAGCACATAGGTTTTCCACTGAAAGGAAAATTCAAAACCTGAGTTCCTAGTACGAGAATACAGCTGTGCAAAGAGAAAATCTCATCCCTCTGACTCCTGAGTTCAGGACTCAGACAACATTTTATGTCTCTTTCAGGAGAACAGAAATTTGTGTTTACTGCAAACGCAAATGCTTCCCTTTTACACTCATTTTATGTCTCCAGTTGCAAAAATCCCTTCTAAAGTTTAATATAAGACTTCAGCTTGACACAAGTCATTAATTCCTATCAGTCTTCGTGGTTTTTTTTTTTTTTTAAGAAGTAAAACTCAGGGCCTTGCAAGGTAACTTGCTTATGTGGTTATCTCAGACTGCCCTCTTATGGCAAAATTTTAAACTGTAAGTTTTCTTAGGCTTTTAAAAGGTTTTGCAAGTTCAGTTGCTGAAAAGTCTAGTCTTAAAAATTACTGAACAATGAGAGGGAAGAAGCCATGGTTGCCTGATTCATTTCTGTCCCATATAGGTCCTGTCACAGAGTCATCCTGCCAGTCCCAAGCACTGCCAATCCCCTGGTCAGCAACTCGGCCAACACCTGGTACCCTTGTGTTTGCCCATCCTTCCTCCTCTGGCAGCCCAGCTATGCCCAGCTGGTGCGTGTGCTCAGGAAGTTTTCTAACACTCTCGTGCTTTACACACACACACACACCGCTCTTCACATACATTAGAGAAGGCCTGACTTCCTGGAAGTGTGTCTTTCATGCAGGATGAAGGCTCTCAGTGGTCTCCAAATCCCTACAAACTGGAGGATTTTCTCAAACCCAGGGCCAGCTGTGACAAGGTTTTGCTGAAGCCACAGGTGAGCTCTGCCATGCTGCAGAAAGCTCAAAAAAAACCCGGACAGCAGAATTACTGGCCACCAAAGCGATCCTAAAGGCCACCTCAGCTTGCTGTGGACAAACATGTGGATGTTGCAGAGCTCTGCATGGGTGGAAATGAGCAAGCAGGCAGGGTGATCTGCAGCCTCCACCCCAGCTCTTCGGTACTGCTCCAACCACTGGTTGGTCCTGGCTGCTCCTCCACGGGGAACTCATCTTGCCCCACACACGGTGGCCTCTTCTGTGACTGAAGAAAGACACATCCAAAGGAGTTTCTCACCATTTTAGAGCAAGGGTGAGGAGGAATCGACCTCATCTCTGCATTCGTGTAATCCATTCAATGTGCAAACGCCTTAAAAAACCAGCCGTCGCTTACTTCAGACACGCAGTTTACACAAGTGGTAGAGAGAGGACTGGAGAGCGCTCTTTCACCGCACCCTAAGCCTTCACGGTCCTCACTGCGGTCACTGCCGGGACACCCGGAGCCTTGCCGTGCTGGCACTGACCACGTTCAGCTGTGACTCTTACCCAGTGTTCCCAGCAGGGCTGGGGCGTTGCAGCGTGCCCCAGCTCTTCCACATCCACCCACTAGAGGACAGCAGGAGGGTGTCCCATAGCCAGCTGCTTGTCACAGCCCCCAGGCACGGCGAACTCATCCACCTGGCTATAGAGACATCGAAGATAGCAGAAAGTAGTCTGTACACATGACAGCAAGGAACTGATAGCTCAGGTGACATTTTGGTAGCGAGGTCTGGCTCGGAAAGGAAGCCAAAAAAACAACTCTGCTCCAAAGTATTGTCAGCTTAAGCCACTACTGTTTTCTTCTAGGACAGTGCCCTGGATCTTCCATAGCTGTGTGACAAGGAGAAACTCCAAGGATGTCATCTGCAGTGTACAGACCCTTGCCGATTGCCCAAATTCCTAGGAAGAGAAAGGAAACTACAGCGGCAGCACTGCTTGTTCAAACAGTGACCTAGAGAAAAACTGTCTTTCATTTCCAGCCATGCACAGCCAGAGATTATTTAATCCACAGATCTATTTATATTCTCCCTCCAGCGCGGTGTGTCTGAGGCACAGCCCTCTCCTGATTGCAGCAACTTACAGGCTGGGGAAGGGACATACATCACCTGCATGACCATACAGTCCTCTGGTAGAAGTTATTTCCTCTAACAGCTGATTTATAGATAGCGAGGTAGGTGGAGTACATGAACAGATACTTGACTCATCAACATTTTTTTCAGCCCCATTTGGCTCCCAGCTCTTAGTGTATGTTACCTTGCCTGAGTTATGAAGCCTCGATGTGACCTCTTTTATTTAGATATTCAGTCTGGAAAATCAATAGCCTGTGCTTTTGATTACAAAAGCAGGAGTCACACCTGGTTTACGCATTACAGTCCTGCACGGACTGAGAAGGGAGCCCATTTGTAAGCACAAAACAGCAACTTCAAAACTTTTGTATGGATTTGACATGAGAAACAGTTATATTGTATGAACGTCAGCAAAACACCTTCCCTCGAAATTAGAAGACTACAAACAAGAAAGCACTGAGTTGCCAGAAGACCAAAATTCACTGTATGAAACCAGTGAGGAAGCAAAATAAATAAAGGTCTGTTTCCTTTCTAATGAGCAGGTGCCCCTGCTGTGAAAACTCTTTTCTCCCAGGAGACACTCGCTTACCTGCTAATTCAGCTTGGGAAATGGGGCTGCACTCCCTGCAGTGACTTAGAATAAGTCGTTTCTCTCCCTCAGCCATCTGCTTTCCTGTGTATTAAGTGGAGATGATCATCATTACTTTTACTGCCTTATCCATCTTGGATGATGGATTGCATGAGCCTGAGGACTTTTACAGGCTCCATTCCACTTGTACAGGGAATGTAACATTCGAGGCTCTACCTTCCAGGCTGCCAGCTCGGCCCATGAAGCCCAGACTCCAGTTCCCCAAACAAGAGTAGGTTTGAACACGACACAGTAAAGGACGTCTGCGTTGGTGCCAAAGGACACTCTGCATAGTCCTGTGTGGTTCCCTTTCCAGCTGTTTCCTCCAGAGCCACTGTGAGTGGAGTTTGTTTCCTGCTTCTTGTCCTCAGGTACCCTGATATCCAGCAAACCCTGATGGTTGCACACAGGACCCAAACACAGTTTTGCCCCAGTCCCTGAGCCAGGTACTCTTCCCAGGCCATGACTGCCTCAGTGAACCTTTAAAAAGGCTCCCTGCTGCTCTCGGGATCTTGCAGGCTGAGGCACGGATTCTCTGTTTTTCTGGCTGTTTTCCCCCACATGTGGTTGCAGACAGGCAGCATGATGAATATCTTCCCTCATACTTGACAGAGCAGCTTGGAGCCTCTGACAGCCCTCTGTGGAGGGCATGCAGCATCCCACACCTGCTGCTTCTTCAGAAAGGGAGAGGAAGCTGTGCGCGAGGTGTCCTGGTAAAGAAAGTTTTAAAAAGGATCTTTAAATCATCAAAACTATTAAATATGTGAAAATTATTCCTTTGCCTACATGATTCCTTTATCTCCATTCTCTCCCAATAATAAAACGGGTATGGGGCAAGCAGGAAAACCCCATGCAAAATCCTTAAATTGAGGACAGGTCAATTCAATGCAGTGCAATTGCCACATAGTGAGGAAGAGGAGCTGTCTTTGCTCCAGATTAGCCTCTCATCTGGACCAGCTAGGTCCAAACCTCTCTTTGCCCAGCCTCACCCAGCAATGCTTGGGTTTATTCAACTTTCTCACACGTGCTGACATCCAAGACATCTGAATCATGAGATGTTGTGAGAGCTCCAAATGAAAACACACCAGAAAGACAGCATCCTTTCCCCACTAGTTCAGAGTAAAACCTCACCTTAAGCTGTCCCAGAGGAGCCTGTACAGATCTGGCCCTGGGGTTTATATACCAGGGAGTAGCAGAGGTAGCTGCGGACCCTTAGAGGTTAGTTTATAACCAAATAAAAGCAAAGTCTGGATTTCATGAAAAATGCTGGTCAGTGTTTAACAAAACTGCAAGGAAAAAAAATCACAAGGTTTTTTTGTTTTAAAAATAGCTCTGTTAACTGAGGACATTGGTAAAGAACGGGCAATTTCTGCAGCCTCAGTGACTGCCTTGTCTTCCCTACAACAGTCTGGATGTCTTTGCAAATGCCCACAGACTCCTGCTGGTTTTACCTTTCGTTTTAAATGACAATATGAAAGCTTTTCACTGTGGTTGCCATCCTTCTGACCACAAACTACCTACAGTGGTCACCACTGGAAAGCCCCAGTGCTTATCACCAGTGCCCACACCATTTGAGGCTTGGACACTGCAATTTGCTGCAGAGCAGCGGTCTGGCAAGTCCATGTGATGTCCCTCGTGTCATGCCCAAGACACTACAGCATCTATAATTAGAGCAGGACATGCCTGTGGCATTGTGGTGAACATTATCAACAACTTCCTTTCTGCTGCTGCTTGCAAGAGGTTGTTGCTGACATACCCAAGGAATTATGAGCCTAGCTGAGTTGCAAGAGCAGTGCTATTTTCTCCATCTTTCTTCCTACTTCCCTGTCTGTACTGACGTTTATTTCCCTTGCTTCTGATTTGCCCTAAGTGCCTCGGTGGAGGGACCATCTTTTCATCCTGCTATTGCAGCATCCGTGACTGCGAGGCCCCAGTCCCCGCTGGACACAGCGGCAAGATAACAGTGCTGTGTCTGTGATGAGCATTCTGCCCATTAGTCTGGAGAACAAGCACTCTTCATCCAACACAAAAAGATGTTTGAAAGAGAGTTCATGAGGTGTATAGGAGGACCTAGTTCAGTGCTGTATTCCCAAAGAGAGGTCTACCAAAAAGATTAATTGTGGTGAAAAGCCTGGGAAGTCAGAAAGATGGCTTTGAAATCTAGACAGTTTTAAAAATCAAAGTGGTTTCTAAAGTCATGCCTGCCAAATGCCCTTTGCAACCAGCAGTGATTTCACAATCTCATCCTCCTATTTTATTGCATTATTTTTTCCCCTTTATTTCATAAAAGACTCACTTGTGTGGTGGGGCACAAAAAATCCCCAAACAGACGGAGAAAGGATACAGACAGTAAGTCCACAAGGTTGTTGAGGGTTTGAAGTAAACAAACAGGCAAGACATTTCCTTGAATTGCTTCAGGTTCTAGTACACTAAGGAGGTAGTTTTGCCCATATTAGGTGAATTTTTTTTCAGAACTGGGTTTTCTACTGTTGTTTCTTAAAGAGACAGCTTTAACTTGTCACTGCCCACAAAGAGCACAACTAAGTCTGCAGTGAGTCCTGGTTCCTGATTATCTTGGCAGTAGAACCACAAAAATTACATCATCTCCTCCTCTACGTAAACTAGTGTCACATCTGTTTTGTGATTGCAGCTTTTATGAAACTTCGCTGCAACATCACGGGGTGACTGTGCAGTAAACTGTGCTAAATGTCAGCACTGGATAACTAGAAGTTGTCCTAATCCTAGGTTAGGCTCGAAAGTCAATGCTTTCTTTTTACTGTAAGCAACATTTTCCTCTGTAAGCAGCAAACAGTGTAAGAAAGAGAAGCCTCCAAAAAGTTTACAAAAAGTCAAACGTAAATGTAAATTATGCTACTGTCATTATTATTAAAATAGCATCAGGTACGTATTTAAAAAAAGAAAATTGTTACAGGCAGGAAGAAGTGTGCCTTCATGTACAGAACAGTGGGAGCAGGCATGACAGCCAGGGGCTACCTTGGGGGCTGAGGGAGCACCCCTGCTCCTGGATCTGGCCATCCTTCCTCTTCCTCCTCTTGTGCACAGCCAAGGCTTGAGTGAGCAAAGAGGCTGACTTCTGAGCTCCTTCCACGGCGAAGTCCAGCCTTCACTCTGTTTTCCTGGCCCCTCCCCGTCATCTGGGGAGGGAACTTCCACTCTCTAGAGAAAACACCATTAATTTTCCACCGCGTTTCCAGATGTTCATTATTTTTCTTTCTTCTTTATGTAAGGGCTTCCTGAAAGACACCTCAAGTTTTGGCAAGCCAGCTGTCACCCAGAAGAACTCACTGGTACTTAACCCCATGCAGGTGAAGCAGCCCAAGAAGCGTGACAATTACAATAAATTAATATCACACACTTCCTCTCCTATCCCCTGTGTCTATATCATCTGTTTAAATGCAGTCTCTTCACTGTAGGAACTTCGTCTTGCTACGCATTTGTACCACGCCTAAAGGAGCAGGATGCTGCCGTCAGTCTGTCATCTTGTGGGAGACAAACATGTACATGTACGTGGGCATGCACTGATCTTCCATCCAAACCTGTGAATGTTTCCCAATACACAAATACCATGGGAAAATAAATATACGAAGCATAAATCATCCTTCAAGACCAGGTTTGTAGTTCTTGCAGATCCTCAAGCTCCCACTGGAGTCAAGGGAAATATTGTAAGCACAAAGGATGCATGCTGCCTTCTTTGCTGTGTGATGGGCTCATGTGAGGCAGCTCTTGGCTCTCCGCCTCCAGTGTTTAGGCAGTAACAGAAGGGAAAGAAAACAAAATGCGGTCTAAGCCCTTGGAAATGCACAAGTAGATATAAAGAGCTGGGGTGGAAGAAACAAATTTTTTTCCTGTGCCCTTGTAAGGTTTTATGGTCTTTGTTTCTCCCACAGAGGGGTTTCAAGGTAAGAGTTACGTCAGCCATGATGTATTTGAATTATTTGAAAGTCTGGTGACGTTTCTATACAAAACTGTTTAATTGTTGCAACTAGGAAGCTGAAACTTTCCAGGGCTCTCTTTTTCTCTTTTTTTCTTTCTTTCTCTCTTTTTTTCTTTTTTTTTTTTTCTTTCTTTTTTTTTTTTTCTTTCTACTGCACTGCTTTTTCCTGCCCCAAAGCCCTCGTTTAAACATGCATGAGGAGCAATGTCTGGCAGAGAATTGACTGATCACACTGCAAACATGTCACCAGGTTTCCACTGGTTTATTTCGGGGGACTGTAGCTGTGTCAATGGCAGATCTCTTGCTGTCTCATATGGGCAGGTTTTTTGTCTGATCCTACTGTGAGAAGGGACCAGGGGAACCAGAGGGCCCCCATTTACACCCTAATCCACCCCGATGGCAAATTCGTTATTTCCTGGCCTCTCCTTATCTCCATCATCCTCTTCATATGCTTATCTCACCATCTCCGAATTGCGGATAAGTAACAGCAACCCTTTAAACTGCTGTTCTACAGGCAGGAAAATGACAACAAATTTCGGGTTTACAGGTAGTTATCAAAAAGCAACTGCTTTTACAGCAAAACTGCCCGTATTTTATGTGCCACTTTCACATTCTGGTTTTCTTTCCTCTCTGTAATTTAGTCAGCAGGGGAGAGACATATAAATTTCCTGTGCATGCTGCCAGCAGTTTTTGCCCTTGAAGGCTCAGATCAGCAGGTAGCAAGCTGGGGTTGCTCGGGATCCACACGAGAGCGGCAAAATCAGCGCCGGGATCTGTAGGAAGCAATGAAATCGTATTAACTTGGTAGAGGTGTGATGTAGGAAATCTCACGTTGTCACATACCTTAGAAGATAACAACCATAAGACCCACAATAAATAAACGTGGTAACAGCAATAGTTAGTGTTATCTTTACATTTCAAGTTAAAAAAAAAAAAAAAGAAGAAGAAGAAAAAAGCCCAAAACAATCTTTCATTGTTTCGCAGGACTGGTCTCTCGCAAGTTGAAATAAAGTACTGGAGCAATATACTGTTCTCTAGGGGTTAATGTTACATTAATCAGAACTGACAAGCATGAAAATCATTCTTTGTTGTCTTTAAATTGCTAATTTAAGATTGAAATCTAAAACGCTTGAGCACTGATCGTTAACACTGACGCTCAAACAAAACCCAAGTAAAATCTTCTCTCCTATGGGCACCTAAACAATTGTTTTACATTTGGTTGAGAAAACAAATGCAAAGTCTGTAACTAAATCCTAATGTATCGTTTAAGTGTTTCCATTCACAGGCTTTCTTTGGCTAAACTTCAACGAATTGTACTACAGTTTAATTGAAAAGCAGCATTTGCACAGGCATTTACATCTGAAGGCAGAAATAGTGGCATTGTACCATGTGGTGCAGTGGCAGCAAGAATTCCCCCAAATCCAGTGTTTTTACAGGTATTTTTTTTCCAGTTGCAGAGGTATTGCAAAGAGCTGATTCTCAACTGAGATACTGAGTAAAGTCTGAGATCTTCAGTAACAAGAAGCTTATTTAATAAGCTCATTAAAGTTTAAAAAATGTGTTAAAGGGTACAGTCCGACCTCAGTGCAATGGAGACAGACACCAGATAAAATCAACACCCCATCACCTCTGCAGCTACAAAACTAACCAAAAAAAAAGTATGTAGCAGCAAAACAAATAGACAAGCACGTCCTTCTTCTGCTTCTTTAATGGAATTACAGGCTGTGTTAGGGGCCATATCAAGTCCAGTTTCTTTTGCCAGTTTGAATACTTGCAGGTTCAGATCTATTTGCAGACACTGCTCCCATCGAAGTCCTTGGACACAGGCATTTGCCGCTGAAATAAGCTGAAGCTGAACCTTCAGGTTGGTTGAAGAAAACTCTGGCCTAAAACCGTTTATATCCAAATCCATCAATGCATCTATTTTGACCTGTTCTCTTGTGATGAGGAAGGCGGAATAAAGACATCTGTGATAGAGTCATTCTGTGTGACTCTACGGATGCTCCAGTGGGAGGATGAGAGTAGGAGAAGGGCTAGGGGGAAAAGCGAGCTGTGCCCTCCGTCTCTCTGAGGAGCCAGTGAGCTACAGTAGCTGTGATAGCCAGCATCCAGAGTGAAGAATGTCACATTTATCACATCTGAGCACTTCGCCTTTCTTGGCAATTACAGTAAAGCAGGGTTGAGCTATGCAGACATACTTCCCACATGCATTGACCTCGATGGGAGATCCATGGCAAATCTTAGGGCAGAACCTGCTACACAAAAGACGTGTTAAAGACAGAAGCACTGTCATGCAGAACAAGCTCTTAGAGCAGAAGAAAAGGACTCAGCATTTGGCCAAGGAGTGGGGTCATGCACTGAGGGTGCTTTGTATTCTGGGAAGGACGTGGGAGGATGACTCTCCAGGCTCATGTGGAGCAAAGGCAGAGGAACAGAGGATTTAGGGAAAGCGGAAAATGCAAGAGATTCTGAGCACTCTCTCATCTGGCAGCGAAATCCAGAATATGAAGGTTTCTGCAGAGGAAAGCACTTATCTTTCCTTCTGGTTGATAGGAGTGTAACACTGTCCTTGAATTAAGAATTAATTGGAGCAACATTCCTTTGTTTGTTAAACCCCAGCATCACTAAGAAATCTCCTTCTGCTGTCCAGACTCAAAGTCAGTTCGAATCTAAATATAACCATCCATATAATACATCCATCAGGTGGTATGCTGCTAGAGCAGGACCCAGTGGAGCAGGTGAAGAAAATATTGATGAAGGTGTTTTCACCAGGATATTTTGGATTCATAGTCATAAGGGATAACTCCTGAGTCTGAAAATTAAAAATATTTTTCCCCGTACACTTGTTTTTACAAGAAGCAGTGGGAAGATTTGATTTATATATTTTTGTTGTATTAAATTCTACCTCTTGACACTTCCAATGCATGTTTAGATGTTTTCTATAAAAGACTGGCAGAAACAGGAGCTGTCTGATTTTAGTTACAATATTTGTGTTAGAGTTGGAACTCAGAAGCTCACCAGCAGCACAAGCAGAACAAGCCAAATGGTTAATAATGAAAAGGAACCTTAGAGTCTCAGACCTTTCAATTAAAATCAGCAGCACATGCCTAAACAACTGTTTGTTAAATTTTCACTTGTATTTCAAGATATTTAAAAATGAGAAATAATAAGCAAAAAAACCTATCCTAAAATGTCATTAAGTATTTTCATGCATTTAACATTGTCAATAGGCCTTCAAAGCCCTGGGTCCAAATACTTCTATACAGTTTAATCATTTTAACCATGGAGATAGGTTTGACTGCATTTGTCTGGCAAAGCCAATGTGAAGAAGCAAAGGGAAATCAAATGGGAGGAAGAAGGATGGAATAAGCATGTCATTAACCTTGACAATGACAACTTTCACTCAAATTAGTATTAAAGTTAGTATTTTCTGTTTTCCTTATTCTTACGAAAGAAAGTAGGGAAAGTCTTGGAAAAAAAATCTAGTGATTCCTAATGTCATATATTCGCTTTACAACTTTTGTTTTGCTTTTAAATCTGCAGATCATTTGAAAACTCAGGAATCATCACAAACTTTCACCCCGTTTTTGAAAAATGCATATTTGCAAAATACATCTTCTGTGTTTGGATCCAGTTGAAGTTTGATGAAATTAGTGGGGGTAGGATCCAGTTAGACTGGCAGACACCCAAACACAAGTATCCCTACACAAGCTAAGTGCAGGATTCCATTGCCTAAGGGTAAGTAAGGCATCTGTCACCCCTGAGGCATCTGGGCTGGGGAGAGGTGCCCAGGCCCATAGGCAGCTCCAGGAAGATTTGGTTCTTCTCAAACCCTCCCTCATGCCAGTCAGCCTCCAAGGATGCCTTTGGCACCCAGAGGCGTCTCTAGAGCCTATATTTAAGCAGCTAAGCATGTCTGCCTTCCTGTTACAGACAATGGAGATCCCAGGCTTTATTCAGTTTCCTATGTGTCAGAATCTAAAGCAGTGTGAGAACCCCGAAGGTTCTGAGACACCTGCCCAGAGGCAGCAGATATGGCACGGGACATATGGGAACTGATGCATTTCCAGAAAGATACCCAGAGACCAGGAAGGACATCCCACAGCCTCTCAAGTGGTGCTTGATGTTCATAGAATTAAATGAGCTCTTGGTGCGTGGATTCAAAGGAGATTGAATTCTAGAGATTCATTGAACCAGCCATCACCTTTCTGCTTAGAGTCAGCCTAAGTAGAGCTGCAGTGCTCAGTTCAGCACCCAGTACCATTTGAGAAGTCACAGGTTAGCCCATCTTGTCTCCAGAAGCTGCTCCAGAAGGGCATTACAGTCCTGCAGGTTATATGCCAGGTTGGCCAGCCCTGTTTGAACGTCTCACACCACAGAAGTACCTCAGGTATATCTTACACAAGTTCCTCCCTCACTCCCAGCTCCACTGGGAATCAAAACACTTAGTTCATAGGTAGACACCAACATGTACGAGTCTTCATCTTGAACTGAACTGCAGCCCAAAAGCTTCACAGGCGCTGGAGAAAATCCTGTTATTTTCAGGGTTACACACAGAATTTCTCTTTGAGCCCTCAATCTGTTTATAGATAAATTGAAGTATTTTGTTTGTATCAATAAGCATGGCAACACAACAAACTCCCACTGCAGACGCTGCATGAAGGTAAGCACGCAAATCTTCCCCAAACAGGTAATACTGGTGCATATGTGTATTGAGCTTTTAGATACGCTTTCCAAGATTCACCTTCTTCTGCGCTGTTTTAAAATGCTCCCACTGTTTCGGGAAAAAAAAGTTTTCTATTTATCATCTAGGGCTGAACTAGAAAGCATCAAGCTGCTCATATTAACATATGCAAATTTGTGATTTATTATCGCTCCCCTCATGTAATCTATTTTCTGTGCCTCGGATGTGCAATTAACTCCATGTAGTCAGGCCCATCTGCCAGCATCTACATAGGACATGACTGTACCGCTGTAAAATTTCCTGATCACCAGTATTGCCTTGCAGTTCAGGGAAGCCCGCTGGCTGTAGAGGAGGAGAAATTTCATATAGAAGCAGCTGGAACTCAAGAGAGTTCCCTGGTGCAAGCAGTGCGGGTGCAGGCAGAGTGAAACCAGAGCAGTGACCTCACATCTGAGCAGTGTGGCTGCCAGGATGACACCACAACCTGCAAGCACCGGGGACACACACCAGCACCGCTCCTAACTGGGGAGCTGCAAACAAGTAAAAGCGTTCACATCAGCAAAAGCAAAAGATGACTCTGAGTTTGTTAAAAGCTTGCTTTCCTTTCTCTAGCTTGCATAAGACTTTCTCTCTTTCCCTTTTCACCAGTTTTGAGCATTCACACCATAAAACCAGACCCAAACCTAGTGGAGACAAAGACACCTGGTATCACATCAACTCTCTTCTCAGATAGTCTCAGAAGGCTTGGTTAGCCTACCACTTTGTTGTTCTGGAGTATCAAAAACTGTTACTATTTTATAATTACGTTTATATTTGACAGAAATTTGAAATATCGTACATTTGCAAAAGTTTAGAAGCCTCATTTGGAATAATAGCTTATGATGTTTCCTTCTGCCAAATGCACTAAATAATTTTTTTTTCAGTTGTATTAATGCAGCAGTTGTACATAATTCTGGCAACCATTTAAAAATACATTAAAACTATTTGCCATATTGGAACACTTTAAGTCAGAGGTGGTGTTTCAGTTAGAGGTGGTTTTCCCCTCCAGAGAATGTTTTCACACATAATAGGAGGTTACATTGCCTATAGGGATTTATTACATTTGCTTGCTTCTTGACAATATATTCTGTAGCTGTCATCCATTTTCATAAATGCCCAATGAATTTTAAATTAAACTACATTTGGGAAATCAATTTCTGTCTGTCTCAATAAATCACAACATTCTAGCTGTAATGTCTGGATGGTGGAAAGGAGTTAGGTCTCATTACGTGTCCCCTAAGGCTCAGGAATCTCTTATCAGCCTTGAATGTTTTTAAGGTGGATGCTATTTAGAAGAATAAATACATGACTCAGAGAAAGGTTAAAGGAAGGTGAAAAATTTTAAGCGGGCTGTCACTAAAGGCATACATGAAGCAGGGCGGATATGGTAAGAGCAGCACATAGCAATTCAGTGACTTACTTGTTACGCTGAAGCCAAATCCCAGCTCCAAATCAATATTTTGCAAGTGATTAGCCAATGTGGAACAGAGACTGAAGTCTGCCTTAATGCAATAAGGGTATGAAATGTGCTTAGTGAGTATCAGCTGAAATGTTGTCCATTAGCACAGGGAAGCCACACACAAACACGAAAATAAAAAAAATACAAACTTTATTCTGCGTTAAATCGGATACTGCAGAGATAGCAGAGACATGGCAAATCTCTGTTGTCACTCGAACAGGGTTTCGAAATATAGGTGCTATTTGATGAAAGAGAAAGGGATGTTAGAGAGATGATAGGCTACCAAACTTTAAAATTGGCATAAATAAAAACGAATTTTTGAGAATCATAATCACTTTGGGAACAGCTAATTAAGGTGGCCATTTAGGATATAAAGGGAGCTGGTGACAAGGCCTCAGGCTGTGTCTGAGTGAGCCAACGGCTGGCAGTAGGGTTAAGTATGTGCATGGCTGAGAGCCACCATTTCCCATTTGCATTGCTGGCCTTAGCCTTCCTGTGAGCAGCCCAGGATCAAAGTCTCCTCTGGATGCTTAGGAAAAACAGGATTTGGGATTATTTCTCAGTGCCCTGGATGGCAATAGCGTGAGTCTCACCTATACTTCAGTCACCCGGACAACGTGGACAAGACCTCCAATGTGTGCGGAGGCACTAGGAGCTTGGACTCCCCCTCTAGAGGCTCCCAGGGCTGCGGAGCCCTGGTGAGAGCAGCCTGCAAAGGCAGCTGAAGAGGTCACAGTAGGGATGGCGAGTCAGTCTGGTCTTGAGAGCAGATCCAACATCCACTTAACCAACGCACAGACATGCACACAGAACTGGATTGAGATCCTGAGTGTGAGAATAGTGTAACAGGATTCCAGCAAGAAAAAGCATGGAAGGGTTAGTTTGCCAACTATGAATCAAGAAGAAACTGCTACTGTTAAAGGTGGAGATAGGAACTTGACAAAATAGTTATGTGAAAATTATTAACGTTGTCTTAAAACACCTAATAGGGATGTGCAAATATGTGGAATCACTAAGCATGAACAATTTTCATAAATATTTTGATTAGGCAACAGTATTTCTCACTTTAAAGTTAGAAGTTTGAAACACATTTGAAGCCTGGTGACTTTATCTGTATACATTTTTTTATGACCTTCTGAAAGCACCATGATAAAGTGACCCTGCAGACAAATGGAAGTGTGCCTCTTGGCCACATCCTGCTAACACCGTCTCAGCAGTCTCATTAGAAACAGAAAGAACGGGAATGCACTACTGGAGCAGAATTGAGGCAACCAGGGCCTATAGATTTCAACTTTTAAACTGAAACACATTTTCTGTGATGACACAACCAGAAACACAGAAACAGATGTGCGAGATTTTGATGCTGTCATGAAAACATCCTAATGCATAACGGATCCAGAACAAGAGGGGGGGATCTGAAATGCTCACACTCTGCATCAAACTACTACTTGTTTATGCTGACTAGGCAGCAACGCGCACACATCACAACCACATTCTGCAATGGCCAGCAGCACCGCACACCGACTTTGTGAGCGGGTTCACATAAACCACAAGCCAACCTGCTCCAACATGGATGCAAAAAGTGATTCTGCCCAGTCAGGAGGGGGTTTTCACAAGATTCTTGTTGTCCCAAACACAGCTTGCCATACACAGAGCAGAGCAGAAGCCATGCACAAGTGTAGATTAATTCAGTGCTGGCAGAACTGGAAAGCAGCTAAAAACAGCTGGCTGCACTTCAGAAACTTTAGTTCTAAAAGTATCAGTGTAAAGGTGCGTCAAATTTACAAAACAGGACATCTGCAGGATGTGAGTTTACAAGTCTTTTGCCTATTTGAGTTTCTGTAATGAAACCTGAGACTGAGAAAGTACTCAATAGATGGGTAACAGGGACCTGATAAGAGATTGGGGTTTTTTATCGTGTGAGCTGCCTTGCAGAAGTTTCCACAAACAACATGCACAGAGATATGACATGAAGGAGTTTCATGGGCTAAGATCCCCGGTACGGTGTGGGACTATCACATCCAGGCAGCGCCCAGGCCAGAGATGGCTCCCGGCTGCACCGGCGAGCCGGGGGAGCCACCGGGCGAGTCCTGGGTCGCGGGACAGTGCTCAGCTCACACAGCCCACAGAGCTCCCGCTGTGCTGGGACGAGGACGACGCCACCGATGACAAATTACGGGTGAAAATGTAGGAAGGAAATCTGGACACCCACTCCTGGGAGGCCCAAGACCCCGCTTCTTCCCGTCTGGGTACAGACCCACCCCAGGGCAAAGAGGTGCCCCGCGGGCACGGGCCGGGGCAGTGGCAGCTCCTTAGCGCCTCGGGAACCGGCTCCCGACGCCCGCCCGCAGCTCCCCACCAGGCTCCCCGCGTCCGGCCCCGCGGGACCGGCCCGCTCGGCCCGGCGGGCGGGGGAGGCCGGGGGAGGTGGGAGGAGACGTGGGAAGGACTTCGGTTGCCACTACAAATCTGGTGACAGACCCGCCGTCGGCACATGGCGATGGGCAGGTGGGTGCGGGGCGGCGGCAGGGCCCGGGACGGCCGCAGAAGTGCGGGTGGTGGGCGAGCGCGGGGATGCGCGCGGCGCTCTCCGGCCGCCGCCGCGCGTTTCNCCCGCCCGGGGCCGCCCTGCGGGGAGCAGGTGCTCGGCGGAGGGGAGCGCGGGGCAGGAGACATCGGCGCCTTTTTCCCGGGGAGGGATGGTAGCGGCGGCGCAGTGCCTGCGGAGGGGCACCTGAGGAGGAGGCTCCCGTTGTCGCGGGGGCGAGCCGGGCACGGCGTGGGGTTGGGGGGAGCGGGACCCTGGGACCGGCCTCCTCCGCCGGGCGGCAGGGGTTCTGCCGCCTTGCCGCCGCGCTCGGTGTGTGGCGGGGAACCCCTGCGTGGGGCCCGCTCCCTTCCACGTCCCTGAGGGGCCGGGAGGACGTCGAGGTGAGGGAGAGCTTGGGGAGGAGCGGAGGGTGGCGGTGAGCAGGGCCCGCCGCTCTCGGCTCCTGGCTGTTGTGGCCAGAGGCGAAGTCGCGCCATGTCGCGGGGCGCCGGGAAGCGCCGGACCTCCTGCGGGAACGGCACCGCCGCACCGAGCCCTGGGCCAGCTTAAGCTGGGGAATCTGTACTTGCAGGGTCTGTCAGAACAGGAGCTGTCAGGGCAGTCAGAGATGCTCGTTTTTCTAAACGGGGAGAACTGTCAAGTGTAAACTTCGGATCAGTAAGAAATGCTGTGTTTTTCGTGCTTGTGTGAAAGTGCTTCAGTCTGTATTGTTTCTTTAGCCTGAAGTGTCCACTGCAGGAAGCGCGCGGTTATTTGCAGTAGTAGACATCGAATGTAAAGCTGTACCGCTGTCGGTGGTGTCCTGGGGTAAATGGCCATTTCTAGGCAGTACGCTGGATCTACATTCTTTAGCTGGTAAAAAAAAAAACAGAGGAAAAAAAAGTTAAATGGCGATCTGCACGGCTCTAAGGAAAGGAGACTGGGGGATTTCTTGTCAAAGGCTGTTCTGTTAGAAATAGGAAATAATTCACAAAATTTCTTTTTGAAGTGCTGCTTTGATTTCAAGTCTAAACTGTTACGCCTGCTGGACTGTACTGCAGCTGGAAGTTACGCACATCAGTGTTTCGTTGAGTGGTTTTCTTAAAGAAAACTCGTTTGAAAAAGCAATAAAGCAGTACTTTCTAGTACTGCCTTCTAGTTAGTGTACTTGTTATCTAAAGCTTTAAGTTGTTTAAGTACCCATGATTCCTGTGTTTTCAGATATTCAACAGGTACTCTGAACCTGATGAAAATCAGTTGGTAAACGGTCATTGATTTAAAAGCCAGAATATAAATGGGGCACAAGAGCATACACACGTGTATATCTACTTGTAAAACTGTGTGCTGCATTCCTAGTCTAATGCATGAGACTTCTCATTTATGTGCCAGGCAATTACGTAGGTAGTGACTAAGGGAAAAAAAGCCATCCTTTTGTTTGTATTTGTAGTTACATTTTATAAATTTATCAGCTGTGAAAATGAACCTTAAATTCTTAAAATCTTGAATTCTTGTTTGCATGGACCAGAAATGGAAGAAAATCATCAATTTTAGTGACTTCTAAGTTGGTTTTGGCATCAACTACTTTTTCAGCTCATGAATTACCCAAAAATGTACATATTGCCAGCCATTCTTGAGTGGAACAAAAGGAATGAGCATGTCAGTAAGACTGAGATATGGTACAACAAAAAAAATCCTTTTCTGTCTGTCTTTGTTTCTAGCTTGTGAAACTTTGGTGCAAGAAAAAACTTCTGTGTATCTCTCTGTTTCCAACTTAATGCTTTCAGTGGTACTATTCTATATGCTAGTAGTTGTTATTTTGCTTACTACTTCAGCTCAGGTCTGTGGTAAGAACACGGGGGGGAGGGTGGGGGGGCTTGATCTCTGAAGTGCTGGTCAACTAATTCAGAGTTTCTTTGTGTGTGTGCACAGAACTGAACCTCAGGAGAGAAGAATGCAGAAACTAGTGCTGAATAACTTCCTTTAGGGAATTTTAACATTGGAGCATTAGCTTGTACTGTTTTTTTCCATCTGCAGTTTTCTAGTAAGTGTGGGAACGAGTATGCAGTATTTTTCCTGTTTCTTCCACCATTATCTGTCACTTCACTCCTGTTTTTACCCTGAGATCTTTTGCCAAGTTTTGCTTCTAAGGTACGGTTTTTAAATGTGAGTTGATGCAGTCTCAGTACTTCAAACATTCATGATGTCAGTGTGCTGCTTGACATTCACCTGAAGTTTTCTTGGTTTCAGTTTTGTACTCTAAGCTTTTTTGCAGTCTTTTCAGATATTTCTGTCTTTTTGACCAAACTTCATTTTAATTTTTTCACCTTTTTTTTCAAAGAAAGACTTCTCCCGTGCTGTTTCCTCCCCCTCCCCCTTCCACCCTCTTTTCTCCACACATCGACGTAGGTGGGAAAATGTCATGCTGGCTTGGTTGCTAGTGGGGGAGCTGGGGCTTTAGGTTTTTCCCTTCAAGGTGCTGATCTTGCGCTTTCGTAGAATTGTGCTGCTTTTGCATGAAGAGCTTGAATATGCAGTCCTGATTTACACAGTGGTCGTCCTGAGATCAGTGGATTACTTTTGTCCTCAGTCCAGTATCTGCTTACACTGAGGCATGTAAGCAGTTTTAGTCTTGAGAATGTTTTTAAAAGTGCGAAAAAAAAATCTGAGCATATAATACTAAAAGGAAGGAAAAATAAGCCACAGGGTTTACATGGTGACTTTAACAAATCCAGAAAGAGTTGACTTGTTGCATTCCTCTGACTGACAGCCCTGCTGTGTGTGACAGCCCTGTGGGAAGGCAGGGTTTAGTGTTCTTTTCTGGTCTGCTGGAAAGGACCGTTACTAATATGTTACGCAGTAGAATCTATTTATGTTAGCCCAAAAACACGAAGATGAGTCTTGACACTTAAAATTCTCTGTACCATATTGAATTATTGCAGCACACTTTAGATACATATTACTATCCTGAATTTTACCAGTGTTATAAAAGTTCCACTTTGTGGGGGAAAAGAGGTTGTCAGACTAGAAGACACGAGGTAATGCTGATGGTCTTATTTGTAATGACAATATAAAAAGCAAACTTACTATGCACAACTATTTGTAAAAGAATCTAATTGGCAGCCTCCAGATAGATTGCCTTTTAGGAGGAATGAATGTTATGGGTGCAAGCAAGATGAAAAAGTTAGGCCATTATTTTTGTGATCTGTTGGCCATAGCGCACAAGAGATCTCGACCTCCCCTAATACGCTGTGGCCAGTGCTTGATCTGGCAGTTGCTGAATGGCTCCCCAGAGGTCACAGTGCCTGAAATTCTTCAGTGCAGTGAGTATGGACCGGAGACAACTCTTAGCCAGAATGAATGAGAGATTAATATGGGCATGTAAAACTGTACACTTTTTTAGTTTATCTACAGCTGGTTCAAACTTTTCTTCATTACAAAATAAAATCTATACAACAATGCAATGCTGGATGCTGATTATGTGCTTAGAGAGTTATTACAGCTCTTATGTTGGTATCTGTATTGTAACATTTTAAAAGGCACTAGCCATAGGCCAGTTAACCAAACAAAGCCTTTTTTTGTTGAATCTTTTAATGACAGTTTTTATCAAAATAGCAGATGAAAATTAGAGTTTCTTTTCTAGCTGGCTGCAACTTGTTGCCCTTCCTTAGTGGTGTCATGCCATTGTACGTTAGGATTCCCTCTATCTAATGCTTATTTTACATTAAACTTCTGTTCTATATTGAGTAACCAATTCTTGTGTGTTTCAGGACAGTAGAAATTGATAAATATTAGCATATTAAAGGCTAATAGCTGAAATATATTTTTTTGGGTTCTATCCAGAGTTGTGTAAATCACTCAGTACTTTTGTAGTATGGTTTATTTACCTGTAAAGCATAGAATCCAGGACCTTGATATTGTACAGCCTAGGCCAGGTCCAGAGCACGCATTTGTAATGGCAGACTCAACTCACTTGGCACAGGCTGAGTGTTTGACAAAGCCTTGAACTCCTCAGGTGAATTAACTGTTTCATCTGGCAAGCACTGTGCATAATGGTGCTGGTGCTGGGTGCTCTTTGGCCCTTCTGTTCAGTGATGTGGTGGGCACAAATGCCCCAGATCAAATGTAATCACTTCCTGATGCATCATAGCACCGTTATCATTTATCTCTAGATGTTCTATCTAAACGAGATAGTCAAAAGAAAATGGTAAAAACAAAAATGAATCACTGTCTTAAACTTTTTGCTAATCAGAGACTCTCTGTTTTGGGTAAATGCACCTTATAGGAAGCAAAAACAGCAGCTTTGAACAAATAAATGCAACCATACAAACTTAATAAAAGATATAAGCCATTGCTAGCCAGATTTTTAAATGATCCTCTGAAGACCTGGATTAGAAAGTTTTTATAAAGTTTGTGGTAACTGATGTAGATACCTCCTTGTATTTCTGTCTTAAGAAATTGAGTTCTGCTTTGCCAAGTTACTCTATCAGAGGTGTTAGGGTGACGTGTTAAAATGTAGGTATTTAAGGTACATTATTGTAGAAATAGTATAATGAGGTTGACTGAGCACAGAGGGGCAGTGATTTAATTAAAGGTATGGATTAATTAACGGTTTGAGTTGTATAAAGCCTCGTTTGTCTGAACTGTTGGCACTGTGTAAACGTAATAAATTTGAGTGAACTTTGCACTTCAGCACCTGTATGCTTAGGGATAGAATTAATAGGAGAGTTTTGGAATCACAGAATAGTTTGAGTTGGAAGGGACCATAAACATCCTGTAGCCCAATCCCCTGCTGTGCTCAGGGACACCTCCAGTTAGACCAAGTTGCTTGAAGTCCAATCCCACCTGGCCCTGAATGCTTCTTGGCATGGGGGCATCCACAGTTTCTCCGAGCAACCTTTCTCACTTTAAGTTGTGTTTATATCTGAACTCTGCAACAGTGTATTTTAACAAAATCAGTGCTCCTTAATAAAAAGAAACAAACCACCCTAAAGTGTAGTTAGTATGCTTCAGTCCTGAGCCGCAAAGCACCGAGAATATAAACAGTGGTCTGGAGGCAATTTAGTGTGAACGTGGAACTGCTGTTGAAGGTGTTGAGTGTGTGAGTGTGGCTCCACGTGACTGATTGCTTTCATGTGTTTAGTGGGACTCAGTTGGATGATGATTGTGATCCTAACCTCAATATGAATTTGGTATACTGACTCCTGTAAAAGGTGTACAGTTGGGTATTTATGAACTATAACTTTCTTTTTTTTTAGCTGCAGATTGAAATATCATGGACGGAAAATAGTTTGGATGAAGTGTTTTGCCAGCATATCTCTGCAGTTTCAGTTCTAACAATGGATAAGTGTAAGCACGTAGGACGTCTGCGACTGGCCCAAGATCACTCCATTCTCAATCCTCAGAAATGGCATTGCATGGACTGCAATACTACGGAATCTGTGTGGGCATGCCTCAGCTGCTCGCATGTGGCGTGTGGAAGATACATTGAGGAACATGCACTAAAGCACTTTCAGGAGAGCAGCCACCCAGTGGCGTTGGAAGTAAATGAGCTCTATGTGTTCTGTTATCTCTGCGACGATTATGTTCTCAATGATAACGCAACCGGTGATTTAAAACTCTTGCGGAGTACCTTAAGTGCAATCAAGAGTCAGAACTATGAGTGCACTACTCGCAGTGGGAGGACTTTGCGTTCTATGGGTACAAGTGACGATTCCTACCTTTCGCATGGTGGTGCCCAAGCCATGCTTCGGAATGAAGATCGAATGTTCACAGCTCTCTGGCACCGACGGCGTGCAGTCCTTGGCAAAGTATTCAGATCATGGCTTGAGTTGACACCTACCGGAAAAAGGATTTTGGAAGAAGAAAGACGTCAAGAAGAAGCAGAGCTAAAAAAGGACAAAGCTAGGAAGAGAAGACAAGAGCGAAAGCGTGAGTTGAAAGCAGAGCTAGAAAAGATGCCTCCAAGAAAGAGCAGTCGTTTACAAAATCAGATTAGAATATCCTCGAAAATAGAACCCTGTCCTCAAAAAACACCACAGAACATGGAATCTGTGGCAGAGTTGAAAGAAACATATACCTCAGATGAACTGAGATTGAAAAAAATAAGTGACTCTCCAATTAAGCGAAGGCCCACAGTGACTCCTGGAGTAACAGGACTGAGAAACCTGGGAAACACATGCTATATGAATTCTGTCCTGCAGGTATTAAGTCACTTACTTATTTTTCGAGAATGCTTTTTAAAGCTTGATCTCAACCAAACTCAGGAACTGCTGGCGACAGCAACCAATGGTAAAACAAGATCTTCATCCAAACACCTGTCAATAGCTGCCTCAACATTACATGTGAATGAGAACCAAGAGAAAGTAAAGGGATCATATGCTGTGAGGCGGCCTAGTTTATCCTCTGGATTAAGTGGAGGAGCATCGAAAAGTATGGAACTCATTCAGCCCAGGGAGCCCAGTTCAAAGCATATTTCTCTCTGTCATGAGTTGCATACTCTATTCCAGGTTATGTGGTCTGGCAAATGGGCACTGGTGTCTCCTTTTGCCATGCTTCATTCTGTGTGGAGACTCATTCCAGCCTTCAGAGGGTATGCCCAACAAGATGCTCAGGAATTTCTCTGTGAACTTTTGGATAAAGTACAGCAGGAACTGGAGACTACAGGGACCAGATACCCAGCTCTCATTCCTGCTTCTCAAAGGAAACTTATAAAGCAGGTTTTGAATGTGGTTAACAACATTTTTCATGGACAGCTATTAAGTCAGGTATGTTTTATGATTACTTTTTAAAAGGTGTTTAATGATTTGTAGTTCTGGATTTACACTAGTCAGTCAGGGATGGACATACTTCAAAGGTTTGTACATTTATAACTACTGAGGGAGGATGGTGAGGATATATTACACAGTTTCAGAAGAAATATGACACAGTTTCAATAGAAGCCACCCTGTAGCCCCCCTGCTACCAAAAACCAGGCCATGCAAACCCAATACACCTGGTAATCATAAAAGTCTTAAATTTGTTATTTTAAAACTCACCTTTCCACCTACTGAGAAATATTTATATTTGTTGTTAAGGACCAACTCGTTTGGAGGAATAAAGAATTTACAATTTTAAGTATCTTGTCTTATCACTACAGTGATACTAGATAAAAGGTGTTAAGGAAGGTGTTAATCTCGTGTAAGTGGAAACTGATTAGGTAATGGATGTCAAACAGGATATTATTTCACTAAATAGCTTGAATTTGAAATTGATTACCAGTGAGTAATTGCATGTCATGATTCTATGTACAGAAATACTAATACTTCTTTTCTATTACAACACAAAGATACAGAAGGCTCTGTCAACACAGGAACCAAATTTGTGGGGTGGAGGCAATGGTTTTCCTTCTTTCTGCATGACTACTCTCTTTTTTTTTCTACTTCTCAGCTCTGTGTTAAGTATTTCAATGTGTTCACTTACTATTATGCATATCCCAACAGTGTATGTGTACAAATGTCTGAGTACTGACTGAACAAACAAATGCTTGTTTCTGTTGAATTAATCTAAAAACTAACCACATTGCAGCAGGAACCAGAAGCTGGGAAATTCCTGGCTCCTGGAATGGATCTGTAGTATACATGAATAGGTTACTGAGGGAGTGCAGAAGCATTTGATGAATACTGTGTGTAAAGACAAGGTTTAACACAAAAATGTCTGTTCCTGGTATTCTGACTGTTTGATGGTTTAATGTTTTGATATGTAAAGCTAGAAATCCAAGTGATTTTTGACTAAGGTAGGATTGTTTACTGCTACGAAACCTGTAAACTTCGTAGTAAGGTAACAGGGTTGTTTGCAGCATATGTCAGCCTTCAGTCATCCTAGGTTTTGTGAAACTGCTGGAAACTGTTAGATCTATCAATAAAACCAGATCACCAGCTACCTTCCATCTGGCCCAGTGTACAAGTACTTCTCTTGGCATACTTCCTTTCCTTGGGTAGCACATATCCTGTATCAGTGTTGCACAACTGGAAGTGTCTAGTATATTATGTCATTAAAGAGTTTTTTGTTTGAAAATCCCATTCCTCTCCAAAATAGCAATTCTGTTTGCAAAATTAAGTAATTTTTTAGGAATACTGACAAGTTTTGCTTGTGTTCCAAAGCTCCTTACAGGATTCATCGCTTCGTTAAGGATTTTCAAGGCTCTAAAGACACAGCATCATTTCAGTAATAACTACTTCTTTCACATATTTTTAGCTTTTTGTGGAGAGGTTTGTGACTAGAAACCCTCCCACCTTCCTGAGACCAGGAGGGGAGTAGTGAGAATTCACTACTGAGTAAACTAAAACAAACAAACCCAAAAGCAATACAAAACAAAACGAAAACCCCTCACTTCCACACTATTGAGTAAAACGGAAAGGGAATTAAACAGTTTCGAGGTATCCTGTGACTTCTGTGGCTACACACAGCTCTAACTGCAGCCACTTGATGTCTGTGTGCAGAATACAGCCTTGATGAACTCAAGAATGAAGTGAGAGGAACAAGGAAAAGAGTATTGAGGCTGTTATCTGTAGTAATTTCTCCCTGGCTCATTAGGCAGTTCTCACAGACTGTCCAACACTTTACCCCTCTCAGTGTTCCCTTTGTCTTCTGCCACTCCTTTGTTTTAGTTTAGTCTTCACTTGTGGTTTTGAACATGATAACTATTATAAGGAAAAGGTAAGCCTTGAACATTTACATTTCTTCCTTGTAAAATATATTCAGGTTGTCTTAATGATTTAGTCCCTGGTGTTTGCACATGGAAAGATGAACTTTAGAAACTCTGTTAGGCAGTTATTTTCTTTTCCTCAGTAAGATTCCTACATCATGATTTCAGTAGGCGTTTGTCAGAACTGCTTTAATGATATTAACAAAAAAGGCAAGAAAACACTCATGCAGGGCTGAAAAACCCCCCCAAACTTCTTGCTGTGTCATCACATCTTTGACAGTGTTAGCTCTTAAAAGCAAGGAGTGTACATTTAGTCCTTATAGGCTTAACTTTATCTACCTACAAGATAAAGTAATGCTGTGATAAATATAGTAATAAAAATAAAGTAATATGTAATACTGTGACAGTATTACAATTTCTCTCTAGAAGATAGTTGGAGCCGTTCCCAGCTGCACTTACTAAAAATAAGGTGGGATTTTAGTCTAGTGTGTTTAATAAGTTACATCTTAATTCATTGAAAAAGGGGAATTAAGAAGCATGTTTCTGTGTGCAGTTGCCTTCCATTTTAGAACCCCTAAAATGTTACTATATTTACTGGCCCTTTGTACAGAAAATATAAGTTCAAGATACTTGATTCTGTGAGATACTGAAGTGCCGTGAAGTCAATCTTCCTGACCTTCAGACTTCAGGAATACTATGAACTACTCTTGATAAAGTACACAGAGGATCCCTTACAGTGCTGATAAGCTGTCTGTTTACTTAGGTATCACATTACTTTCACATGTGCAGCTAAACATTTTCCCCCTTCCAGTTCTAATTTAACTTGAAGGGAAGTAATAATCCTGAGTTTGCCATCAGTCTGTTGCTATTGAAGTGCTGCCTGGTTCAGCACTAACTGAATTTAGGATACAAGATTAAGAAAGCAGAGAACTGAGTGTTTGAGAATCTTATGCAGATTACTTTTTGATAGCTAGAAAAAGTTTTGGGTGATGTCAAAACAATTGCACGTTTTAAATGAGGTAGTTGTTTTTGTTTTGCTGTGTTCTCAGCTGATTTAAAGTAAGTTTTCTTCATCTGCTGCTTGAAATATTTTACTGTTTTTATGGAGTACTAGACTACAGTAGTGGGTAACTCCAGAAACAGCATGAGCAAATTGCCTCTGGTTTTTTATTTTATATTTATTCTAATACCTGGTTTAGTATTTCAGCTTTTTACTTTGCAGTACTGACTGTGAAACTTCAGTACCTGGTACATCTAAGAGAAGTAAAGATCTGCATTATAGTTGCAAAACCCTTCCCTTCTCACATGCTAGTGTTCCTGCAGCGATTGTCTGGAGAAAGTGGCTCATACCTCTCAAACCCCTTGAGACTCTGAGCAGATGCCAATATGTCTATTAAAATACTAGTTGTTTTCAATCCCTCAGTGCTTGTACTCTTGCGGAAGGTCCTTACTCTCTCCCGTCCTCAGTCCTGCAATGGGAAAGAAGAAGCTGTGCTATGAACTCGTGTGGCAGTGGTAAACTGACCCACACTGGCTCACTTTAAAGTACGCTTCAAGAGCTCAAGTATGTTAGCTGTTGTCTCTCTCAAGAGTTTTTTGGCTTGTGTTTTTTAAATGGTACCAACTAAATAGCACAGTATGCAACAATTTTTAAAGCATCTTTATTTCAAACTTTGTCCATATTAAGCAAGGAAAGGGACAGGTGTATTTCTGAAAATGCAGAAATTGAAATAGCAGATTTTATTGTGTGACACATGTACTCAGAAATCATACGAGCAGAAATTCTCGTACAAGGATAAAATCCACCTTGATCTTCCTTCTCCAGGCTGCACAGTCCCAGCTCTCTCAGCCTTTCCTCATAGGTCAGATATGTCCAAGGCCTTTGATCATCTTCCTGGCCCTTTGGTGGACTCAGGCCAGCATATCCGTGTCTTCCTTTTTTCTGAGCACTGGGCCCAGCACTTCAGCTGTGTAGGGGCTGAGGAGAGGGGAGAGATCACCTGCCTGGATGTGCTGGTGATGCTCTGCCAACTGCAGCTCTGGAGGCTGTTGGCCTCTTTTGCCATAAGGGCATGTTACTGGCTCAGGGGACAGCTTGTCCCCCAGGTCACTCTCTTCCCACCCAGCCTGTACTGGTGCCTGGGTGATTCCTGCCCAGGAGCAGGACGTGATGTTTCATTTTGTAGAGCTGCGTGAAGTTCCTGTTGTCCCATTTCCCGGCCCTCTCCCACTCCCTTTGTGTGGCAGTGCCCCCAGCTGGCCTACCAGCCACTCCTGCTTTGTGTCATCTGCAAACTTCTCAGAGTTCAGAAAAATTGGTTCCAATATTTTTTATAGCAATGCCTAGCTTTTGATACCTCTAGGCATACTTAAAACATCCTAAGCAGCATGATTACTTCCTGATCATTTTTTAAGATGGAATCTGAGCATCTGCCCTGCTCCTGCTCAGCACAGCAGAATAACGGCATGCAGTGATCAGAGAAATGAATATGCCGAGTCCCAGAGAGTGAAGTAGGTTCTAACCAGTGTAGTATGTAAACTATTATTGAAGTGTATTTCAGGACAGATTGTCTGAGAAAAGGGGGAATGTGCAATTTTTGAGTTGTTTGAAAGCCTTCAGTTTTGGGTAGTATGCTGTGGGTTAGAGTTTGGGGGAGAATGCTGAGGGTGGTCCGTGTAGTGCTGGATATTAAGTCTCCCACTGAATAGACTGTTAAAAAGATGAGAACTTCAGGTAGGTAATGGGAGGATTTGCACTTAAACCAGTTGATGTAATGTATACTGATTTCTGTATTTTGGTGTTAGTCTTTGTGCTTTTATGTTTAGCCTGAGCCACAAAATGATTGTCAAGTTATTTTCCAGCTAGATGAAAGTAACATTTTAAATTAATCTATAAGAGGCCATTGAATCACAGACCACAGTTAGCTGTGGTTATGCTTTATGTTATTCTGCTAAATAGATAAACATCATTTTGATGATGCCGTATGCTTATCACTACAAGTTCAGTTGGGTTTTTTTTTATGCTGACTGTCATATGAATTCTGCATTATATTCTCCATTATCTGCTGTATTCCAGAGATCCCCTTCAAATTCAATTACTTTCCTGTGCAAAAATTGAGTTGCTAATCATTATATATATGTCTCATCTAGTGAAAGCACAAAAATGGGACTGGTTATTTTACTCTTCTTAAAAACAACAAAGAAAAAGTTGGGGCAAAGGTGGTTAAGAGTTTTCTTTCTTCCGTGCAAGTGCAGGGAACATAGGCAAAACAGTTGATGATGGAGTTGGCTTTTTCTGCAGCAATATGTTAACTATTTTCTTTGGTTGCATTTACACTGAATGCCATCCAGGGCAGTGGCTGTCCATCAAGTTATTGTGGCCACAATGATGCTTGTCTGAGTAGTCTCTGTGCTTAGCTTGAATCAAGCAATTTGATCCAGCTCTTTTCAGTCTGGCCTTTGGCCCATGAATGAATACTAAGCTTTAACCAAACAATTGTATTTAGTACCCGTGTTTAAAGGCATGAGAGGGTGGTCAGAGCAGAACATAAGGTAGAGATTTCAGACTAGCTAAAATCTGTAATTTACTTTGCTCTAATGTGAACTTCTCATTTGCTTTGCTATGAATGACAGCATTAAAGCTTCCTATAATAGCAATTCTAAATTATAATGGGAAGGTGGAATCAAACCCTGAATTTATAAAGTATAGTTATAAAGATAGACATCACTAACCAGATTGCTAGAGTAGACTCACTTCCCTATTACTGTTGTGCATACTTATACTATACAAAGTTACACTGGACAAATGCATAAAATTTTTCCCCTTTGAGTTCATGTTTGGGGTTCTTTTTGTTTTGTGTTTTATAAAATCCCATCTCATTCAACCAACTTTCGAACAGTTTTTACAATTTCTACCCCTCTCATGAAAAAAGAAAATCTGGGTTGCACTGTGTGAATGATAATGGAGTGTGAGATAAAGGAGTCCCATTAGGACAGAAAGAAGAGTGATGGGAATGTTGTGAAGCCAGTGCCGGTGGACAGGCCAGCGCAGATGGATTCCACAGAAGGCTAGGAATCCTCCTGCTTTTTGAGTAATCCTCTTGGTAAGGGCAGGCCTGGCTAAGAAAAATGCTTCCACCCTTGTTGCAGCCATGCTTGGCCGTCCTTTCCCACCGTGTCCAGGAGTAGGGAGCGCACAGGGGCTGATGGGGTTGGGCGCACTTGCCCGGGTGTGTCGGGTTACTGGGCTGTGGGCAACTATGTAAATCCCAGAGTTTAACTCTGCTGCAGGAGGGCTGGCTTGGATTTGAGGAAGTAAGTGCATCTGTATATCAGTACAGAGTCTTGTCCCCACAAATCGGCTTTGCTTACAGTTGCATGATGAGATGAGAAGGAGCTTTTTTGCATCTGTTTATCTTCTTCAGGTTTTTTGACTGGCAAAAATTGGAAGCTGGGTCTATTCATTTCTTTTGCTCTGGGATAGTACTCATTAGCTAGTTGGGAAAGAAGATCTTAACCTAGATTATTAATATAATACACTAAAACCTCAGAACATGTTGAAATTATCTATATTGAGGTCATGTGTATTCTTCATCCTGAGCTCCTTAATCCTAAGAGTGCATTCATATGCAACAAATTCTTAAGTAACTCATCAGTTAAATAAACTTTTGGCCCAACAAAATTACCCATTTGTACAGCAAAAGTTTATTAGTCATTCTGGGTTTAAGCTAGAGTGTTTAAGCTACGTTGAACTGTGGCCAAACATACCATTTTGTCTCCCGTGCCTAGATTTCAGCTCTGAATTACTAATAATTTGTGGCTTTGAAACGTTGCCAGATGTTAGAACTTACAAAAGACGCTCCTGACAGACTAAATTAAAACAGAAGAATCTCCTCTTTTCTGCCATGTAAGTTTGAAGTTTTGTTTTCTAAGAACAAGGCAGTGGCATTTTCATCTTAGAACTTAAAGCAGTTAAGAGCTTTCTAACTGCAGTGCTAAAAGTTCGTGCTGGGACACAAATCCACATGTGCACTAGGTGGCTGATGCAGAGATCGAGTACAAGCTGTTGCAGTGAATGAGCGCAGTTACAAGAGCACTTCGGAGGAAGATACCATGAGGTGACAGATCGGTCCTTATAGAAATGATCATGAAATACCAAAGCAGGGTGAATAATTACCTAACAGCAAACCTTCAGAGGAAACTGAACAAAACGGAGTGTATTTTCACACTTGTGTAGGCTTACTAACCAAACTGAAGGGAACTGCAATGAATTCATGTAGAACAGCAGCAGCATAAAGGGGTGCGTGTGAAATAACAATCTTTGGATATCACATGAATTTTCATTCCTTTATTACTATGTCTTTGTGTTAGTTGTTCCAAACAACTTGTGCTATTTTCCTGAATAGGAAGCATGCAACACCTAATGTGTTGTCTTTCCAGCTTAGAAGAGCTACTGCTTTTAACTTATTTTCCTAAGTATTGAATGTTATAATAAATTAATTGGCCCCTGCTGTAGTATCTGCATTTTCCAGGTTGACTCGCTTCACTTCTTTACATTTTATTTATGTTGTCTTACTGCTTGTCCTTTCCCTAGTGTGACGATGGATCCACTTACTGAAAGAAGAAATAAATTATTTTTACCTGTTAATTTTTCTTTGAAGAAGTGTGCTTCCTAATCCAGGCTTCCCTGGAAGACTTACAAAGTAAGAAGGATATGACTTTAAAATCCCCAGCTGTTCCTTTTTTTTTTTAAATTTTGTTTTTATTTTTTGTGTGTGTGTGTTTTTGATTTATTTTTATTTATTTTTAAATTACCCTATATTGTAATTTCTCATGTCAGTTTTCCTTTTGGAGAAAAGACTCCTGAGACTTCACCAGCTGCTTTCTTTTGGACAGTCCAGACAGAACATTTTGACACTGTTTTTGTTTCTCAGTAAAACTAAGAACGCTTACTTGTTTGTGATAACAGTTTTGGACATGCTGCTTCAGAGAAAAGAAATTAGGTGTATCATTTCTGTTGTTAAATTACTTTGTCTTGTCTTTGGTTACCCTTGATTATCTCTAGGAAAAAGAATCTTTTTTTAGAGCTATATTATGGTACACTTTTAGCAAAGTAAATTTTTGAGTGTAAGCAGCTGGTGAAACATCTTTTTTACAGGTTACGTGTCTTGCCTGTGACAATAAATCAAATACCATAGAACCTTTCTGGGACCTGTCCCTGGAGTTTCCTGAGAGGTATCACTGCAATGGCAAGGAGATGTCGTCTCAGTATCCATGTCTGCTGACAGAAATGCTGGCCAAGTTTACAGAAACTGAAGCTTTGGAAGGAAAGATATATGCATGTGATCAGTGCAACAGTGAGTAAAGGCAGTATGTACTCATGCATACGTTCTCTGTGTAAAATATAAGCTGACAGTACAAGAATAGAAGTCTTAAAAGTATGTTGCAAACAAAGACCTTCTTATGTCCCGATGTGGTCACTTGACAGCTGTTACTTGCTCCCTAGAAGATTAAATTGTTCAAAAGATGTTTTGAAGTGTGATGCTTCTTGTAGATACAGCCTCATGACTGGGGTTTCTAATACTCCCAGCTGAAGAAGCCATCACCTTTTTAAATTAAGGTGACTAATGTAAGTGACCACAAGTATTTTTTGCTTGCGTCGTAAAACAGTCCTTGCAAAATGGCTCTCAGAGCGTATCCTTTTTAAGGAGGCACGTACCATAGATATTTAGGTCCACACAAATTCTGTGGATAAATCTTAGACTGAAATACAAGGCGTTACCTTTAATCTGTTACCAAGATTTGTATTGTGTAACTGTGTGTTTGACCTCAGCAAAACGAAGGAAGTTTTCTTCTAAACCAGTTATACTCACAGAAGCTCAGAAGCAGCTTATGGTGTGTCGACTACCTCAGGTTCTCAGATTACACCTTAAACGGTTCAGGTAAGTAGTACCACAACAAAAAGTGTTGCAAACTGACAGATTCAGTCCTGCTCTACCATTGCTTAGGATCAATGTTTTTCAGCATCAGTTTCATTTCCCTTTACTAGTATGGTGAGAAATAGTTACTGGAAACTTCTTTTTCTTGTTCAATTGAAACATCAGTAAGGTATGTTTTAAGTAGGGAATTAACTTTGTGGGTTTCAGATACTTGCTACTTTAGTACTAAAATTATTTCATCCTTGCTTTCGGTCAAAACCTAACCTTGCTCTGGACTTTATTGATAAAAATTAATCTTGTGGTATCTTGAGGTAGAGTAGGATAATGTGCATAATCGCTAATGCACAATTGCTAATGCACAAACCTGAACTGTATTCAGTGCGAGTCTCAGATAACCTTCCTATAACCAAATACATAAATGCATTTAGCCTCAGAAGTGGACATGGCATCTTTGTGAACTCTTAGCCCACCCATCAGTACCGTCTGTCCCTTGTACAAAGGAAACTGGAAATGAGATAGAATAAATGAGAAATACCGAAGAGGTGTAATAGGTGGGAAATACTTCCCACTCACCATTGCACAGATCTTAAGATGGATGTTTCAGAAGATGAGAACAGTAGGTACCATAGACACATTTAAAAGGCCTTGAAATGAAGAAGTGAAACAGGAAGCCTAGAAAAAAAGCCTAGCATTTATTTTGTGCACAAGATAATAGTGAAAATATTATGTTGTCTTAAAACATAATTCAGAATGCTGTGCTCGTTCTTAAAAAAACCCGTAAGTTTTCATTTGATTTAACTTTCTAGGTGGTCAGGACGCAATCACCGCGAGAAGATTGGTGTACATGTTAGTTTTGATCAAATGCTAAACATGGAGCCTTATTGCTGCAGGGAATCCCTCAAGTCTCTCCTGCCTGACTGCTTCATCTACGACCTGTCCGCTGTGGTAATGCATCACGGGAAAGGGTTTGGCTCAGGGCACTACACTGCCTACTGCTACAATTCTGAAGGAGGTAGGAACCAGCTGGGAAATGAGCATTGAGGGAGAAAGGGGTGTTCGTAATTCTAAACTCATACAATGACTGTCTTTTCTCAAAAGCCAAAGGGAATCACTTGTAGCTGAACTGCCTGGAATGAGAAGTGTGGCTCTGTAGACCAACAGTTCAGTTTTTGTATTGCCTTGTTAAATGTGTTCAAGCTATAAACTCTCTTGTAAATCTGAGGAAGCTGAGCTGGGCTTTTAAAACATTGAGGCAAATAAACCAGACCAACTGGAACAGTTCACTATTTGTACACAACTCATTAAATGGGACCAAACACTAATTAATTATTAAATATGATGTAATTACTTAAAATCAGTGTCCTGATGATATTTTTTTCTGGTATATTTCCTTATTGTAGGATTTTGGGTACACTGCAATGATTCGAAACTCAACATGTGCACTATGGAAGAAGTATGCAAGGCTCAAGCCTACATCTTATTTTACAGCCAACGGCTTACTCAGGCAAATGGATATGGTAAAGTCCCCTGTCCCAGCACAGCTGAAAGTCAGCAGCACGCAGAATTAGCTGGCTGTTCCATGGACAACAGTAGCAGCTAATCCAAAGCCAGTTAACTGTGTGTATGGTAAAAGTTTAAATTGTCATAACTATGTATTTTTAAAAGGAAGTACAGTATTGTACTTTTTCAATGTTTATATAGTTTTGTATTAGTTGAAGTACTCTTTACAATGGTTAGTAAAAGTTTTTATTGACAATAAGTAACTTTCTAAGTACCTAGAATTTCAATACAGCTATTTTTTTAAGGAAGAGATTGCTATGTGCATTTAACTTTTACCTCAGGCTATTTTTTTAAGCTGGTTTTGTATTTTGATAATATTTTTGAATTGGTCTAGAAAACTTACTTCAATGGGCAACTGATATTTTTCTGGTTAATTTTCTGTATATGCTTGTGTACATTTTATAGTATAGTTCTAATGATACCGTGATTCTTACTGTCTTGCAGGAATTGCTACTAGGTCTTAGAATATTGACATTCACCAGCAAGGAATGTTAAAACATGTCAGATAGAAAATTAATTTTTTGTAGGCGACTTTCTGTGAAATTATTTTCCAAGCTTGAATTGCTATACTAAAGATACATGGATAGAATTTCTTAAAATCTGAACTTGAGGAAATAGAGCATGAAGTTATTTTCATGTAAGTATGGTAAGAGGAGTGTTTAATAACACAAGAATGTATCTTTACCAAGACTTGCACGTTTTAGCCTTAACAAACCTGACAACTTAAAACTCAAGTGCCAAATTCAAAGTAATTTAACAACCAGGGGCTTTTTTATTCCGAAAATTTAAAAGCTTTCTTAAACAAGCAAAAACCTCAGTAACCCCGAGCAACAAAACCACACTCACCCCGCTGTCATTGCTCCAAGAACATTAGCATCCCTTTTCTTGAATTGGACCAGCTTACTTTAAGCTGTGGCAAGCGTTGTCTGTCTCAGTCATCTCTTAACAAACAGCTGATGAAAAGCAGCTGCAGTGTTTGCCTGAAACCATTCTCAGTGCGGTTTCATCACCCACAACTGCTGTACCTTATACTACATGGTTCTACCACTAGCGTTAACAGAACTGTGCAGTGAGGAGAATTTAACAAGCAGGAATTACCAATCCTCCACATACAGTAGTTAATGCCAATTAAATTTTAAGTGTGAAGTTATTTTGCGTAAGTCCTATGCAAATTGTTACCTCATCTTCTGCAAAGTTTATACCTCAATAAAATGCCTTGATGTGGACAGAAAAGCATGCGTGGACTGGAATTAATTCCTACATTATCATTACATTTTTAAAAATTATTTTTAGATTTTATCTAACAGGGGTTAAGGCATTAACTATACAATTGCTTTGGCCATCTGTCAGTGATTTAACAGCTGGGTTTATATGACTTTGGCTATCATTTCTGTTTCTGAAAGATGCCATATAGCATATAGCTTGCATATGGCAAGCACATAGCAGCCTCAGATCTCAAACTTCTTGGTCTTGTCCTCATCCTAATTAAGTATGCAAAACAGTTCAGGTGTTGGTTGGGTTTTTGTGTTTGTTTGGTTGGTTTGTTTTTTAGCCAAAAGCCACCTGCTGAAGTGAATGATCTGACAAATGTACTTGTTACAGCTGTTGAGTCTTTCAAATAGTTTCCTCTGCTATCCTTGCTGGTGAGGAAATGAATGTAGTTTAAACGCTTTTTTCTGCTTACAGGTAGTTCAGCAAATTTGCCTTTCAGGCGTCTGATGCTTTTTCTTCTTCCAAGCACATCTCCTAGGAGATCCATAGCGGTCTTCAGAGACTCAAGCGTTAACGGAAGAGTCTGTCTCGGGATGTGTAGAGAGCAACTTGGGTGTGAGTGTTCATTAGTCTCAATTATCACTACTAAGCACATACTCAAATCCCTTAGAAGGAATTTTACCCTGCCATCTTTACTAGAAAGATTGCCTAAGCTGTGCTTACAGCTATTCCCCTGCATTGCAGCAAAGATTGCTAAGTCTCAAGGCTTTCTCTGAAAGACATCATTAGCTCAGCAAAAGCAAATCCAGTTTTTCTCCCATTGTTGCTCTTGGGTAGAACAAGAGAAGAGAAGGAGTATGAGAGAGTTCTAGTCCTCCTAATCAAGGCAGTGGGGAGGGTAGAGATGATTAGTGCAGTCCACCACAAGGATGAGCTAAATCGAGAGCTCTTCTCCACAGCTTCTGCTTCAGTTCTTAATACTTAACTAGTTCATGTAGTAGCTCTGCACCCTTTAACCAGATTAAGGCGTAAGGCTGTTGGCCTCCTTTGCCATAAGGTCACTTTACTGGCTCATGGACAACTTGTCCCCCAGGTCCTTCTCTGGGCAGCTGCTTCCCACCCAGCCTGTACTGGTGCCTGGGGTGATTCCTGCCCAGGAGCAGGAGCAGTGATTCCCTTTGTAGAGCTGCATGAGGTTCCTCTCGTCTCATTTCCTGGGCCTGTCCTGCTCCCTTTGTGTGGCAGTGCCCCCAGCTGGCCTACCAGCCACTCCTCCTGCTTTGTGTCATCTGCAAACTCGCTGAGAGATCACAGGGATGCAGCACACAGGCCAAAGTAGCCTTGCCTTCAACGGAAAAATAGTAACTTTCCAGTCCCAGGTGGTAATTGATTTTTGCATCCTGAGAGCATATGACTTCACTTTTCTCTAGCAGTAACGAAGGCTTCTACAGAGCCCTCTCCCATTTAAGGGATTCAGAGATTTAGCCTTACCAGAAGAAAAAAAAATAATTGTAGTTTCAAAAACTGGGGACACAGACACTTCAAAAACAACTAGGCAAAAAGTTTACTGTTCATCTGAACTGCTGACTAGCCTACAATCTTTTAGGTTTTTTCCTAAAGCCCTGTACCTTTGTAAAAGAAGGGAGGTGTAAGCATCACTAGAAATGCAAAGCAAAGCTAAAATAAGTATGACTTTGAGTTATAAGAGTTGGGTGCCTGTCATGGCAAAAACACAAGTCAAAAATGATAAAAGAGTCAGAGTTGTCTGTTTCTTCTTTTACTTTAAAAATACTGAAACATTCAAAATTATGAAAACAGAAAAGCCTCTTGAATCCTTGTAGAAAAAATAACTATGCATAAGTCTTAAAAAATGATAACCTGCTTCAAAGCATGCCATGCTTTTCTCAAGTTACATGGTGTTTATCTCTAAACACGCCTTCGTGAAAGTGTTTGGCAAAAGCATTATTCTGTCAAAGATGGGGGAAAATAGACTGCCCACCTCCCATTCTGGACAGCTGACTGATGTTCCACAGAAGGCCGAGTACCAACAGTGCATAATCCTGGGCAACGAATAACAGTGAACAGCCTTACTCTCGTCTTTTTTTTTTTGAAGAAAGTAGGATTTGGCAAAATTCCTCTATCTCCAAACACCAGCTGTAAAAATCAAATCAACAAATTCCAGTTGTGTTTACACATCCCATCATTAAGTTTCCATACCATGTTACTGTGGTTTTGTACTGTTCTGAAATACAAGTAGTATTTTGATACACTGAAGTGAACATGACGCAATCACATCAAAAGACGCAGCAGTTGTTTTCTTGCTAGAACAGGAACTTCACTTGCCTCCCCACATGCCCTATTTCAGCCTCCTCTTTGAAGTGTTACGGTTACACTCACCCTTAAAACACCGTCTCCCTTGCGAGCCAGGTGGCTACACAGCAGCTTCCACAAAGCTAGTGCTAGAGTCTGGAGTAGGAGAGTACATTCATGGGGATAGTCCTTACAAACGCTACTTAGCACCAAGTTTATTTCCATTTTTTAATGAAATCTGCCACTAAAAAGGAAAACCCTGATCTTTCTTGTATGGTGGCAATTCTTAGCCAAAATGTGAAGTGCTATAAACTCCAGTGAAATCTACCATCAATGCAAAAGCAGAAAAACCCGTTTAAAAAGGAAACCTGTGACTCTGAACACTATTGCCTCTTCAATAAAGCAGCAGAATCTGGCTTTCAGGTGAAAAGCCCCTGTAGTTTTAACAAGTTTTTATTTTCCAGAGAGTACCCAAGCTACAGCAGCTTTCAGAAACATAGATGACCAAACCTGTCCCTCCATGCAAAACTTGTACTTCTTGGCCGGCTGTGTTTGTTGTACCCACCAGCCCTGTCTTAGCCACATCTAAGAGGAGAAGAATGTTAGTTGAGTCTAAAATTAGGAAAATTTTAGTCCATACCCTCATCAAAAGGACACGTCACTCAGCGTCAAGCTGTACGTGCTCTAATGATGTGTCTCACAAGGTCTGCGTGAAAGAAAAACCCTGCCACGTAGCTTCTGAACTCTGGTACTTAATAATCTCTACAAAAACGATCACCATTTCTGGTGCGCATAACAAGAAACAAGATGACCCCATCTTCTGAGTATTTGAAAATAGACTTCAACTTCTGGCTCAAAAGTATTTATTTGGTAAACTTTTGATTTTGTTAAGTGTCAAGAGAGCATGGTTCACTTACCAGACAGCATGGCTAGGATTTTTAACACTTAACAGCAACAGGAAAAGGCAGCCTGAAGAGCATGAAAGCAGTAGGAAATTCATTTATTTTAGGGAGATAGAAATAGGGCTTGCCTTTTATATTGCTGGGCAGGAGGGTGGGAGGATGCAGGAAGGTCAGCAGCACAGGATGCTTGTATCCAGATACACCCAGTTAAATTTATGGGCAATAATCATCACGCTCTGCAAGTATTCTTGTGAGTCATTACCACTACAACTTGTTACACATGATTATCAGCCTCCACCTGTGAATTAACAAACAGCCAGCAAGAAGTTAAAAGAGGCCATAGTCCAAACTAGCTCTGCTAGTCTGGGTCTGTTACGTTCAGGTAAAGAAAAAAAAAGACAAAGGGAAGAAAACACATCATTCATCTGTAAAACCAAATGTTTTTAAAGTAACCATCAGTGATGTTAAGAAAGCCTTAAGCTATAGAAACAATCCCAAGTCCCACCGAGCTACTACTAAACAGGCATTTCTAGAAAGAAAAGTCTGGAAATTGCAGATAAAGCAGGCAAGAACTGAAACAGATTTGTCTTGCTTGTTTCTAGCAGACTTAGTACAAAAATAGGTGAGCTGGAAGCTAGCCAGGCTACAAGAACCTGCTCGTATCACGTCAAGAAGTGCAGAAGACTATGTCTTGTTAGCATAAATAAAAATAGCAGCAGCAATGTACCCAGCAACTCCATTCACCAGAGATTCTTTCAAGTGCCAGCTTTTACTTTGCAATGCACAAGCACAGACACTAGCTACCATTTCTTGGGAAGCTGAGACATACATAACCACACAGCTGCATAAATTAAAATTCATTGCTGGGATGCCAAGAGTCCCAAACACCAACAGCAGAAATACACGTTCCAGTATCCCATTTCATCCATTTCTGCAAGTTTAAACAGTACTGAGTTTAAACAATACTTGTAATTGGGGAAAAAATGCCACCCGTGCCTATTATTTTTAAACTGTAGGCAGTACATGACACTGCTCCCCTCTAAATTGGAGCTCACATGCTCAGGTTTTAAAGAACAAAAATACAGCTTTTACCCAAAGAAAGAGGAGAAAGGAATTGATATTTCTAAGTTAAGAAGAATTCTGCAGAGAGAGACAGGCTGTGACTATGAAGGAGCAGGTGAAGTGTCTGTTTCCTAAGCACTTATGTTTAAGGCACTGTTATCAACCTGTCAACAGAGCTGTCACTTTTATCACCAGTAACTATTGAAAATTTTAATATGCAAGTAATGAGGTAAAGGTACAGCACTGGAAGACATATTGCATATAGGCCTGAATAGCCATGGGATTTAGTTTACCTTTACAAATGAGATTCAACAGTCAGATTTCACTGCAGCAGGAAGACAGATAATGACTTTTTACATCAAGAAAACATCAAATACTCCAAATTACTGTGCCTGCACTACGTAACTTTTAACACTCCAAAATAAACTGTTTTCTGTGTCCCCACAACTTGTGCAATCAAATGTGAACTTTCTAAAGAGACAGGAAATCACATGAAATTTGACTGTGCAAGAGGCCGTGCCAATGGCAAAGATTATGTAGGGACATAGACTAAAGCTGAGTTGACATCAGCCCAAAGCTGCACGTTGATGCCACCAGCAGCAGAGACCACCAACTGCATTTGACATGTTCTAATACAGCTGAAGTCTAAACTGAAGACTGGCACACTCAAAACCTTTACCACACACCTTTACCGTAGTTGTCACGTTTTGTCCTGTAAAGTGCTGATGACTTCTTGCCCTGTATCCCAGCACTGACAAGACAATTTAAACAAGCATGAAAGGCCAAGTTTCATATGAAGGGTAAGACAAGATCCAGTTTCAAGACAAGAAATGGCAAATCAAGTTTGTAAAATATTTAATAGAGCAGTTTCCCAGTGGACTCCTTACCAGAATCATAACCAGACTTCTAAAAAGTATATATATTTTCAGATTTGAAAATTTGTCTTTATTTTTTACAAAATGGATTCCAGGAAGTTTAAAAGGCAATATCATAGAGGACTGGGGCGCAGAAATCAGGTGTAGTCATTCAAAGCATTCAAGTAGGAATATGGTCATATAAATATTTGAAAAGCATCTTTTATCATAAATGTTCAGAACAAAATGTATAACTCATTCCAAACTAAAAATTGAGCTTTATAGCACATATTTCCCTGAACAGAAAAAATAAGTAACTTTCGAAATATTTCTAAAGGCCTGAAAGCTTTTTCCATGGTTAGTTACAATTAGAAGACTTGCCTTAGATTAAATTCCTTCCTTTCCAAATATGGAAAGTATTAACATCAGTCCACTGTTAAAACAGACAATGTGTTGCAAATTAATTCTGGTATAGTATGTTCCAAGAAAGCCTAGAGTATAAAGGTGCTGAGGTGGCTCTGAGTTAGTAGTCGTCCCCCCTGCTGACGACCTCCTTGCAGGTGGGGCGCAGCAGGATGGTGTGCTCGAACTGCGCCGTGTACGAGCCCTTGATGTCGCACAGGGGCGGGTACGGATCCACGATGCCCAGGTCGCACAGGTTCTTCAGCGCCATCAGGTATTTGCTCTCCCCCAGGCGATCCAGCCACCGGCGGCAGAAGGCAAGAGTACCAAAGTTTTCATTGATAACATTTAGCAAGTGTTTTGCTCTTGGAAGCCTTGAAGAAGAAAAAAAAACAAACAAGAATGCGTTTGAGAAGAAAGAGGTATCATCAGCAAGCACTCACTACAGAAATAAAACACACCAATCAAGAATAAGGTTAGATTGCAAGGTCTTTTCAGACTGCCTAGACTTGGGATGTCTTTCTATATCAATCAGATGCTCTCTTCAGAAAATAAAGTGCATTCTCCTCCTGCAAATAAATATCCTTCAAAACAGATTGTGAACCTATCTGCAAGCTAAACTGAACATAGGAACAGGAGTCATTCTCTTAAAAAATAAGAGGACATTTCATTTTTACAAAGAAAAACAGAATTCTTCCTGCTCTAGAGTAGTCAGTAATCTGAACTAATTTTGGCAGAAGCTTGGTGGTTTAAAAGGCTGAGTTTTCACTTCTGAAGTCAAATAGTAAGCTTTTTATTCATGCATGTTACAATATATAAGCATAAAAAAATATGTATTTATAGATCTACTAAGAAATAAACTTATTTGCAGTCAAGAAGTTCCTTTGCTAATTCTTCACATCCTATCTCTTTCACATTCCTAGTATGTGCTATGGAAAAGCATGTCTGCCTGCTCTGTTTCCAACCAGAGTAGTCTTTGCTTCAGAAAATATGTTGCACTCCTAGAAATGCCAAAATGCAAACTCAGTGAAACTACAAATGAGTGATTTCTTCATTTTACAGCAATGCACTAAAACAAACACTCAAAACTCTCAAAATATCCATAAAATAAAACAGATGGCACAAATACCCTGAATACATTCTGGGAACAGCAGTAAGACAAAGATCATGGCACACAACCACAGTACAGATATTGACTAAAAAAACCCACTATACACTTAATATATAGATGAATACACAAATATAATCTATATATTACTAAACATTAAAAAAATAATGGTAGGGAGATTGTTAAAAAAACAATATAAAATTCTGAAAACATATTTTCTCCATTTTCAGTTTCTTTGAAATAATTCCATATAGTTCCAGATTTACAATCAGAGTGTATTTTATAACAAGAATATTGCTTGTACTGCCCTTTGAGTCCTCTGACAGCCTTATTAATTAGTGAAGGACATGCACTGTAGCAAATCTGAATCCTAACGGGGTGGTAGCTCTATCAAAATACACCAACAAAATCCAACCTTATTGGCACATGCCCAACATCGAAGTTCTTCATATAATGAGAACACTCCATATCATCATGAACAACGCCTTTGCCTGTGCTACCGAAGGTTTCGATAGCATACACCTCACCTTCCTAAGGAGAGAAAAAAGGAACATGTTGCAATATGAAAATGTGACATTGTGTCATTGTGATACAACATCTCAGTATTGAATAATTGCTGAATAATAACTTCTACTGAGTAACTTCTGAATATAAGTAATTAAATGTGAATAGATTCAATCGCCAAATCAATGTAGAAAAAAAATTCAGCACGGAGACTTCACACACTGGAGTTACAGATATCTCCAAATCATCAACTATTTACATCACTACCATTTTATTTCAAGCCAGAAGTATCAGCATGTTTGTAGTCACAGTTTCTCAAAGTCATTAAAACATTGTCAAGGCATACATCTAACATAGCTAAGAAACTACATTTGCTAACTGGAAGTACTTCTCCTGTGCTATTCAGATAAAAGTCCTAGGAAATGTATAGTTTAGACACAGCAAATAGATGTTGATTACAGACACTTACTGCACTGATGAACTTTCTGCCCAATTTCTGCAAGAATTTTCTGGTAACAGGTGCTAGTATATACCCTTAACCTGCTCATTTCCATTCCACAAGATGAATTTCTTCAAGAAATGAAGGTGATATATATCTGCAAGGGCATTATCAAAATTCTAGCCAAGAACATACTGAAATGCCATTATACAAACTCATTTCTGTTGAGTGCATTCACACATCCTTATCGGCAGGACTGTGACAGGGACTTAAAAAGCCAGGGCATCAAACACTGATGGACACCATGAGTTGCACTGTTCATTTTATTAAGCTACTTTTAAAGTCACAAGCCCAAAATAAGAAGCCATATGAAAAGCAAATTCAAGATAAACTCTTGAAGATGTCCCTGAATATTCAACTGACTCATTAAAAAAACACAAACCCTCAAAAACCCCCACACAATGCTGCCACAAGATTCACTTAACACCCACGTTTTCTGAATAAGGATCATCAGAGGCTCTTTTAGTCACAAAAAACCCATTGGATTGCAGTTTGATACTATAATCAGCGCAGTAGAGTAAGACCTTGGCTATGCTCCACATTTTTCACTGGCAAAACTCACTGTGTTTAATGATGTAGGACTGTGTCCTAAGTAACCTACAGAAACTGAAGAAATTAAAAAATGTCTTCTCCCCAAAACTAAACCATTAACTAAGTCAAACTAAGAAGAACACTCAAGTTTTTCTATTTTCCGATTCTCTTCATCCCTTTGCACAGTCCTACAGATAAGATGACAGTTAAAACTTCGTCTTTTTCTGCACATCATAGGTCAACGACTATGACAGAAGTTTTGGGTGATGAGAGTGAGCCTACCTCAAAAAACAATCCTGTCCAGACCACACCTGTGCCTATTCAGCTCTTACAAGTCTTATTTACCCTGACAGACTTACTGGTGATCATTAGTGATGAGGCTCAGAATGAAATTAAAAGCATCTTATCTCATCACCCATCTTTTAAATAAGCCTTCTTCTCATTAGAACACAAGCTTCTGTGAGAATGGTGGCTAAATCTCAGGTTCCATGTTTGAATACTGCCTTCCCAATTGGTAGTCTGTCACATCACGTACAGCCATTGCCCTTCCCCTGCTCCAGAACGCTATCCAAACAACATCTTTCAACTAGCCTCTCATAAGAACTCCAAATACACTTAATTATTTTGTATCTGCAGAGAAAAACTGCACAGGAAGCGTTTCAAGAAAGATACTATATCTAATAGTACTCACAAAATTTAGCCAAAACTACACTACAGATATATTTATCAAGAATTACCTGAGCAAGAGAAGATTTCATTACAGAATAAACAAACAAGGAGTATGAACGACCTGCAAGTCCAAACACCTTTCACGAAAACTGATTTCCTGAACTCCAGTTCACCCCTAAATATGAATTTCTGTCCTTTTCCATGCTCCTAAATGCAACATTCCAACACTCCATTTAAATAACGTATACACACTGAGAAATAATTAAGCAAGAGTTTCAGTAAGCATCATTACAGCCATTCAGATTTCAACAGCGGTGGGTTTCTCTGGGGTGTTTTAAATAGCAGGGTTCCAAGGCTTCAATTTCAAAAAGTGTTAGATACCTGACCACTCCAGGGCTAAAATGAAGAAGCCACTGAGATAAAACTACTCCTTTACAGGAGCACTACACAGTACAGCAGTTATTCTGCTGCAATTATTCACCAGGATCACAAAAACTACAAATTGAAAGTGCGCAGGAAATGCTATTCTTGCAGTGACCCTGAGGAAATTCAACAGAAAGATTAAAGAACTCAACTTACCTCCATTCTTGTGGCTTCTCCTCCTTTCACAATGGGTACTGTTTTTCCAGCATGTATCCTATACGGCCCAATGGAGTGTCCATTCAAATTGCGAATTGGCTTCACTTTGGAAGAAAACATTAATATTACAGGCAATTTCCTAACAAATGGTAAACCCTTTAAGGCAATTTGGTTTGTTAGCCCATATTAAAAGTACAGTAGAGACTCATCATATTGCAGAGGAACTGAACACAGAACTATCCATGCATCTTGTACAAACACCAGCCAAGATACAAGTTAGTTTTGTATGCTTTAGCAAAGCTCCATTATGAAAGAGCAGCAACTCCAACAGTAACAAAAACTTATTAATAAAGCCAAACAGCAAGTATCAAATTATCTGCACAGTTCAAAACTGTTGTCGAGCATTCATCTTATCTGTTAAAGATACAATACTTGGAAGGATAAGCCAAGAACATTTCTCCAGAGGAAAGGCAAGCCAGCCATAAACATGTATTTATGCAAGACTCGTACCATACTTCTAGCAGAAAAGTCTTTTCAACATCATACATCAAAATCAGTATTTGTACAAATCTATATACGTATACACATTTCTAAAACAACTATCCTTATGTAAAGAGAAGAACTTGCCTTGGTATGTTTTGCCATCAATTTCAACTTCATAAGACTCCATAACTTCCTGTATGGCCTCTCCCACATCACAGAGACGTACATCTATCCCAGCACACTGAAATAAAGTGCAAATACAAATGGAAAATAATCACAACACTTACTGAAAAAGACTTTGTAAATTATTTACATAATGATCATACCTTTATTCCAGTATTTGTGGCATCCTTTACAGCTTGTAATAGTCTGTCATATTTTGGATTGAATGTGACTGTAAAAGCACAGTCAATAATACGACCTGAAATCAGCAGAAGTTAGTTAGTTTCATAGTCTTTGCATTGAAGAATGTTCTCAAAATTTTAATTAATAAATGAAAACTAACCACTAATATGTGTTCCAAAATCTATTTTGCAAATATCATTGTATTGCAGGACTGTTGGATCTCCAGCATTGGGAGTGTAGTGGGCAGCACAATTATTCAGAGAACACCCCGTAGGAAATGCAAGACCTGCATTTAAACCATTTTCCTTTATCAGCTTACGTGAGCAGTCTTCTAGTTTTTCACTAAGAGGCAGAGGGGAGGGAGAAGAAAAAAAAATAACAGTTGTCATTAGTATTTCTTATGATGACTTCAAATAAATCAATGCAAGAACAAAAAATCAGAAAAATATTAAAGCAAATGTTTTCATGTCAAATCAAACTATTTGTATGCTAGGTAGACAGACAGGCTGAAAAACGTTAAGCACAACACAGCACAATCTTCAGTTCTTTGTGTTGTTTCCTCTACCCTTTCTTGGGCAAAACTGAGTACTTCTCCAGTGTTTTTAATCTAAGTTTAAAATGTTAATCCTTTACAAGCTACATTTAACCCATTCTTCCTGAGCAGCAGAGGTTAGACAACCAAAGTTTATGCAAATTAAATGCATTCTTTACAATTACTGTGATTTAAAAGGAGGTGGGAAAAAGGAGATAAAGTGTCTTATTTATTAAAAAAAGTTTGATTATAAAAAGACCTCTTCTAAAAACTTTTGAGTGATAACTATCGTAAAATAAAACCTTGTGAGACTAGCATTTGTTTTTGGGTTTTGTCTAATCCCAAGATGCTAGCAACTGCAAATCCACAGATACGTGTCCACCGGTGCGTTCTCCTTCAGTGTCAGTGAATGAGGTAAACTGCAGCTCACTGCAGTGCACCATACTCTGATTTTAAGAAAGCCAGAGAAACATGAAAAAAGAGAGCATTTTTTAATCAGCAAGGCCCCATAGCCTGACGTACTTTAGGAAAACTAGTCATGTTTTGAGAAAATGACTGTGAGAACAGTCAAACTGTATAATTGACTATGACAGATTCGTTTCACCCAGACTAGCGAGCTGCCTTTCTTTTACTTTCCCTCATGGTATATTATGTCCTTCTGTTATCCTTGCACAGTTACCTTGGGGATCAGCTCTCATTAGCTTTCTTACTATCCTACTCTTGTCAGCACAGTCCTCAGTCACACCAGGCTGAAAGCACCTGATTTTGGAAGCTAAACTGTTCTGGATCAGTGCAGTACTTGGACAGTAGACATTCACTCTAGATAAACTGAAGGACAGAAAAAGTAATAGTTGGAAGAGTCACAAAAATCAGTCCAGGCTAATTATTTCTTTAAACTTAATCAAATTCACATTCATCTTCATCCATTTGCTCAGTTATTTCTTACTAGCTGAGAATAATAAAAAACCCCACTGTGTTTCCACCAGAAACATCAGTCAGTCCATGAAGACTAAACATAGTCCAAACCTTCCTGCCCTGGACTGAATACACAGCCATGCTGGTTTTATGCCTCTTTGCCCAGACCCAGCCACAGACTGCACCTGCACTGTCCACATGGCATTTCATGACAATTCTGGCAAGCAGCAGCAGTGCTACTGCTATTGCTGCTTCTCCCAGCACCACTGCAGAGTAGCGAAGGCACTGAAATCTAAATGAGGCATATAATCAAAGTAAGTGAACATATTGGAAAGTTTAGTTTAAAATTCAGTATAATCCCAGGCCTGTAAAGCTGCATAAGCTAAAAATACAAGAGGAAACTTAAAGGAAGTAATTGGCAACACTGGTGTGTACTTCAAACACAAATCTCTCAAACATGCATTACACAGTGAATTAAGCACACAAAACTGAGACTAAATCTCTCCCCCTCTGGAAAATGAAGAAAAATCTACAGCAGAGGTCTTCCAGAAGATGTATGTCCTCACCAGATTTCTATCATTGTCATTCCAGGTTTTATCCAGCTCATAACGTATTTCCTCACTTGTCTGTGTGCCTCTGCAGCCTCCCGAAAATCATTCCAGGTTTCCTCACTGGCTTGGTCTAGTGCTTTCTTTTCTTCACTAGTTGTTCTCCAAGCAGCAGTTCGCCTTGAAAATAAAGGAAATGTTTCAATAAAGTTACCATAATCACAGCAGTCATTACAACTTCTGTCTAAAGCCTGCAAAGTGTTTATTAACCAGTCAGGTCTACATTCCCCTGTGTTACAGAAAAGATCCTGACTTACACAATTTTCAGAATAAAGGAAGCCTATTAAAAAAAAAAAAATTCTATCAGTACCACAGACTAGCAGCTGTGAAAGGCAGTAACATTCTACCAAAGGCCCAGATAAGCAGAGTGCTTGAAGGCTGCCTAAGTTTTCAAAGAGACAGAACAGGCATATAAAATTCATATTAATGCCTGCAATGCCACCTGAAATTTAGCAGGGCAAAAAACTGCAACAGGCTCTACTCATGTAAAAAGTGTATTTTTTTCACAGTTTTACTCATTCAGACAGCGTTGTTCCTGTACAGAGATGAACCTCAGCACTGTGGTGTGGCTGCTTGGCCCAGAAACTGTTGCTGACGCAGATAATAAGCATCTTCAAAATTTAAGAGCTTGCAGTTCCAGTATTATTTTCATTCACACTCAGAATATTTAGGTAATAACACCTAACACAGTGCATGGTAACTATGACACATGCCAGAATGCTACTTTCTAAATGGGCTGGATGGTGACTTAACATTTGTTACAGGAGAGCACCACTCATTCTGGCTCTTTGGTAGGTTCATAGAACAAATACACAAATATTTTTTAATACAGGACTAAGTATAATACTAGCTTTGAATATATTTTTCATTATGCAAAAATCCAATGCAACTAAGGTTCCACGAAAGCAAACAAACAAACATAATTTAAGTACTCCATCAACTGTCAGAACTTAACTAGAAGACTACTCTGACTACAAAATAGAGATAACTCTTCAAATGGTGAAGCTGCAGCCACGTAATAGTGCAAAAAACCCCAGTGATGACTCAAAGAACTCCATACATGCTACGCAAGACAAAAACTACTAAGAACAATACAAAGCTACACGTACTGGCAGGTGGGTCTTAAAAAGAAAATGGGTGGTGGACAAGATGGACCACAGATGCTGAAATACGCTGAAGCTTTCAAATTTAGAAATTAATGCAAATGAGTTGATTCTAAGCAAACAACTGAGTACACAGAGTGTAAAGGATTAGTTTTTGAAATCAAAAGGTGTAGCTTTTTACCTGTTTCATAGACATGTAACTTAGCTCCATTTCGAGAGTTTACTTTCCAGCCAAAAAACAGGTACAAGTGAACCAAGAGAGTATGCCCTGCAATTTTGCTGCATTTTGAACTAAGAATATATACTTATATTTAAATTATAAAGTATATATATTTATACTAAGAATTTAAGCAGAGTTGAAAAGATGAAGGAGGATAACAAGCTAGTCCATAAGTATTTCCCAAGATGATCAGAGGATCCAAAACATTTTGAGACCCCTTTCCTTGTTTCTGTTGAACTTTCTGCTCCTTTTCAGATAAGAGTAACAACAGTGCAAAGGAGAAGTCCCATATTTACCTTTCTGAGCAGTTTTCTCGCTCCAATAGCAAGCATCACACATACTACTCTCATAATTTGCCTAAATCTGGCAAATTCTACCAAAAAAAAGAAAGCAAGGGGCTGCAACACCTGGGCCCCTGCACTAGCACTAAAAAACTGGACTTCTGCCAGCATAGTAGTCATTGAAGATGGAAAAGGTGCACTGCAGAAAAACACTGAGGACAGAGACTCAAGGATCCTTTCAGACTGTTCTGGATTCCAGCAGTGAACACCCTGGTAGCAAGAACTGCTGACAGAGTCTGGGCAGCTGCTCTGCCATCTGTCACAGACCTGAGTGCAAACTCCAGCACACTGGCAGGAAGCCATCCTCGCTCCGTCTCACTGTATTTCAGCATATAGTCACTTCATGCAAGTCACTGGGGGACAGAAGAGCCTCTACATGTAAAAACACTGTATCAGACCCAAAACATTTTGCTGACAAAGCTGCACTACTGCCAGCTGGGAGCTCAGGAAGGGAGGCAACAAGAATTTATGCTTGGGCCTAAAGCACGTCAGGACATGTGAAAAGTCAATTGATCAGATGAAGGCCTCGCACCAAACATCAAGTCCTCCAACAGGTACATGAGCTAACAAGCTTTTGACAGTTTCTTAACGTGCTGCCCGCCACATGTCAGCTGAAGAAGTTCAACTCTTACTCCAAGCCATTTGGTCCAGTTTTTCACTCCAGTTCACAGCCCACAGTTTTCACTAGTACAAATCTTTACAGGATCACGCTGTAAACTAGATTTTAGCGATCAAAGAATTCCAGAAAATAATTTCCCCAGATTATCTTCACCCAGATAATCGAGTCATGCTGGAGGGAAGGGATGCCACCCAGAGGGACCATTACAGGCTTGAGAGGTGGGCCTGTGTGAACCTCATGAAGTTCAACAAGGCCAAGTGCAAGGTTCTGCACCCTGGGTCAGGACAATCCCATCACAAATACAGGCTGGGTGAAGAATGGATTGAGAGCAGCTCTGAGGAGAAGGGTTTGGGGGTTGTTAGTGGACAAGAAGCTCCCACATGACCAAAAATGTGCACTCACAGCCCAGAAAGCCGAATCATACGCTGGGCTGCACCAAAAGCAGTGTGGCCAGCAGGTCAAGGAAGGTGATTCTGCCCCTCTACTCCATTCTTGTGAGACTCCACCTGGAGTACTACATTCGGCTCTGGGGCCCCCAACGTAAGAAAGACATGGACCTGTTGAAGTGAGTCCAGAGGACGGCCATGAAGATGATCACGGCTGTAACACCACTCCTATGAACACCGGCTGAGGAGAGTTGGAGCTGCTCAGCCTGGAGAAGAGAATGCTCTGGGGAGACCTTATAGCACCTTCCAGAACTTGAAAGGCAGAGCTGGAGAGGGACTTTTTTCCAAGGTCATGTAGTAACAGGACAAGGGGTAATGGCTATTACCATTATGGTAGTGATGGTAGATTTAGATTAGAAGCTAGGGAGAAATCCTTTACTGTGAGGGTGTTGAGGCACAGGAACAGATTGCCTGGAGAAGTTGTGGAAGGTGCCCCTGCCCATGGCAGGGGGCTTGGAACTAGATGATCTTCAAGGTACCTGGGCAAACCTGGGCTCTGTAACAGCACAGAGGCAGGAACAAGCAGGCAGGGTCAAGAATTCCTTAATTCTACTTTAACAAAATTGGTGTACCATAAAATATTGCCTATTTATTTTCTGCCCTCCTAGTTGTATCATTTCAAATTCAGGTGTTTTCAAGAAAAAACACAAGCTTCAAAAAAAATACTGGAGATATAAAAATGTTAAACCTGCTAGTCTGTTGTCTATGTAAGTACTGATTATCTGCTATTTCTTTTTTGCTGAAATTTGAATGACAACCACTTCTAGTTGAACTTCTCACGCAAAATACACGATTGTAGGTTGATGAGAGGTAATTTTAGAAAGCACATGACATCAAGGGTTAAGAACAGAAATGCAACTCTTAAAAAAATCAAAGACAAAAACTCTACTGACTTCAGCGTGAATAAGAGATGTGGCACAAAAATGCCCCCACTGATATATAAAATGAAGCTATAACTCAGAATATGAAATATCCTGGCATTAATGTCAGCTACTAATTTAAGAAGCTGCTTATATTAGGAAATAATAAAATTGCATCCTAAGATTTAAATATTTAAATTAGGAACAAAACTAAGCATATATTTGCTTAAGCATATTATATGAGGAAACTGTTTCAGGTTCCTTAGAAGCGTATATTCTTCCTCCATAGAAGAACACTCCTGGTACAGAAAAGACACTCCACTTAAATCCTGTTATGAAAGGAGGTTTATTTTTATTGCTTTTATTATTTTTCTTTTCAATAAATAATAGTTAAACCTGAGCAAATTGATCCTCAATAGCTAAATATGTATCAGAGGTGCAAAAACAGTGTGTTATTTGTTAATAAACTATATATATGCTTAAGATGTTTATCATCTAATTTCCCGGTTTACTTAAATCATATTCTTATGAAAGCAGCACATGCATATACAGAAAAATACTTAACTCTTGAACATTAAAGAATCATTCCTGGATCAGCCTGTCAGAACTATCCTGTGAAAGCTCTTCATTAGCATACTAATCTTGTGCATGCAAACAAGGCAGTCATTTATAAATAAATAGGAGTACACCTTGTGTTCAAATTGGAAGTCATGAAAAAGAAGAAAAAGCTTCCTCAAAAGCAAATTTTCATCTCCTAAAAATGAAACCATATTATCTGAACACAATTTATAGGGTGTACTAGACTCTTACTTACGTTACTTACACTCAATGAGAAACAGGCATTGACTTTAAACAACCAATAAAAAAACATTTCAAAGTAATTTCACTCTGAAGAAAAGGTAATTGAAAACCAGACAATGCTTTCAGACATATAAATATTTACCTACTCTCTCTCTTCAGTTTAAACTATTTTTTCAGAGCTTTGATTCAATATTTCCTGGGAAGTTTCAAAGTTTTCAGTAATACTTGGTCTTTTCATTCAGGTTTTCATACAATTCAAGCTAATTCTATGCCACGCATCCCCTGTGTCTCCCAAAGGTAAAATATGACCTTTCACAACACTTCACATAGGAAAAAAAAAAAATCAGGAAAACTCATTCAAGTTGGTATGCCCAAGTCTGGTATGCCAAAGCATAAAGAAATAGTTGTCTCCTGTAAAACATAAGGATGCAGATCTCTGTTCCAGTGCATCACTAGAAGCTGTAGCTTGTTTAGTGCAATTGCACGTTATTCCCACGTCACTACAAGTTACAAAAAACAGCTGAGGTTACAATAACTATATATTCATTCCAAGAGAGAGAAGCAAAGTACAGAGTACACCATGTAAGCTTTTAAATTCAATGGAGAGACTTGACATGTCCCTACCAAAAAATAAGTAACAAAAAGCTGGTGTCTCAATGGTCACAAAACTGCTGCATAATGGTGTGTTATCTCCCTAATTTTAAACCTGCATTCCCTTCTAATTCAGACAATGTTTTTCTTACAAGCTGCCTACTGAAAGCCTGTTGGTACCCTGGGTCTCAAGGGCTCCCTGCCTCATGGCAATTCTGCTCATACTGGCTACACCTTAATTAAAAGAGTAGGGAAGGACAAACACTTCTGGCCTGAAGACTTGTATTCATTGAGTTCCTGGATAATCCAGTTAAAGAAAAAAAAGCAAAACCCAAAGTACATTACTCATTTTGTCCATTTAGTTGTACATTAACATTTTTTTCAGCACATCAAAATGAAAGCATTTATTTCTTAAGCTTAAAACACTCACCCATCTTGTGTTGGTGGATATTCACATTCTTCTCCCTTTGGGAATACATTGTTGGGAAATAGATCACATATTGGAATAGAAGGTGGATCTGTCTGGACCTTAGCTGTTGAGTATAATTTAAGAAAGCGTTAGACATGGGACTCTGGAAATACTAACCATCTTATTTCAACCATAAAAGTTGAACAGCAAATGTTATTTAAGATTCCCTTAACTAGAATCTGGGCTTCCACCAATATGACATATCACAATGCCCTCATATGACTTTATTTGGCCAATGCTCAAGGCCAATAAATGCCCTCAACAGTATTCAGGGATACCAGAAAGAAGACAACTTGGTCAGACTTAGCCTACAAACACAAACTGCAACCCAAAATTTGTTTCAGCTGCCAAGAAGAGGACTTGCACACACTTAATAGCACATATTCACAGAGTCTGTATTTTTGTGCTTGATACCTACGTCCTTTCTTCTTTTTCTTCTTCTTCTTCTTTTTCCCAGTAGCTCCATCTCCTTCGCCCTCTCCATCTATAGGAAAGAAAGTGCTCAGGTGAACATAAAATAATCTTGAAGAACCAAAGAAGTTTGAACAAAACACAAAGACATCTGGATTATCTGGAAACACTTCTCTCACAGCAGAATTTAATGGATTAAAAGACAATATCCAGAAGCTGCCACCAAACCATCATCATTTCCAATCCCTACACCAAACACAGACATCAGAAAATAGTTTTGAAAGTTGACAACAAACGTATCGCCAAACAGAGGAAAAAACAGAGCTCAGGTAAAGTTTCAGTTTTCAGAAAGTCCTACGTATTCCTCTGTTCTCAATTCAGGCAAATAGATGCCTGGAATTGTTGAAGGACACGAGAGAGAACTGTATTAGATACAGCAGCTAACAAGAAGCTACAAACTACTGCTTCTAATCCATCTTCTGATGCTTCAGCTAAAAGAACTTACTGCATCTGAAAAGATAAAGACCCCAAAGAAGTAGATGACAGCACTCTAGGATAAGGATAAGTTTATCTTGAGGTAACAGGGAAGGTCACAAACAGCAGATACCAGCATGGTCAAACACTGGAACAGGTTTCCCAGAGAGGTGGAAGATGCCCCATCGCTGGAAACAGTCAGGCTCAACCTGAATGGGGCTTTGAGCAACCTGATCTAGCTGAAGATGTCCCAGCTCACTGCAGGGGCTTGGATCAGATGATCTTTAAAGATCCCTTCCAACCCAAAGCATTCTATGAATCTATACCAGTGGGAGGTTTCCAGGGGGCACAGCATGTAAGCACCAAGAATCAGCCACACCATTCACAGTCACGTTCGGGAGGTAACAATAACCCTGCAGACTTTGCATCTGGCTACATCTAATGCCTACTTACTTCATACCCAGTATCTCAGGTGCTATCAGCTACCTAAACCTTCTGGTCCTAAACACAAATTCTTTTCAAGGTTGACAAGTACTAGTCATCTACATTTAGAACATTTTCAACTACAGCAAGAAGTAAAATTGAAAGAACTTCTAGAATCAAGTCAAAGCATTCCATTTTGAGTATATTTATACAGAAGCTTGTATTTAAAACCAAAACCACAACACTGACCAGCTGATCCAGTCACTAGATTTCAGGCCTCCCATGATGGTCACTATCATTTGCATTTTTATGCCATGATGAGTGCTGTAATCCTGCCGCTGGGGCAAATTTCAGTAATGTCACTCCTGCCCCTCCCCAGCTCATTTTGGCATTAAGTACCTTAATTTAATTTTCTGTAAAAAATTGCAAATATAAATACTTTGTATCTGTAACACAGTCCCCAACCTACCAGATTCTTCATCAATCCACATTTCATAGGCAACCAAAAATCCTTAGCAGTGCATATAAATTTCTTTAAAATGTGGTAACTTTGTCACATTTCTCTTGACCTTGAGCAGTGCTCAAACCATTCATAAAGAAATTAATTAGATACACTCCAGTTCATTCACCAAGTGATTTCTGGATTTTTTTTTCAAAAGGCTAGGCCTAAACTGAAGGGGAAAAAGCCCAACGTTTCTTAAATATTGGTGCTGTTGCTATCTGCGTATTGTGGCTTTTTCATACATCACTGCACGTGAAACTGCCAACTGTGAGCCAAACTAACCCTGTCTATGCTTTTATGTCCTTGAAGACTGCTGCAGACTAACTGTGCTGCCAGAAACACAACTACTGCATCTGACCAATGCCCTGTTTGTCTTCAGGTTATTTAGCTGCTAATGAAAAAACTGTCACGAGAAAAGCAATTTCAGATCTTTGCAAAACAGAAGTCCAACCTTGTATCATTTTGGTATAGCCATGTAATAACTTAGCACAGTATCATGCAAAAATGTTACATATCAGCATATTTTAACATGGTGAGGGAAATCCAAACAGCACTTCCTAATCTCTCCTAGAGTTCAAAAGTTATAGAGTCTTCTTTTTGAAGAACTCAGTTACAGGCTTTTCAAAGGAAAGGAAAAAAAAGAAAAAAGGGAGTAGGTATTTTACTGATCTTAATCTAATGCAGCATGTCTTGAAGAAACAATTCTGACACTACACAATTAAAATGGCAAATAGTGAGAAGCAGTACAGGCAAGAAAACAGCTGTCTTCAAAAAACTTAAATTAGTTTCTACTAAAAACACATCCAAGTCTAATATGTGGAAAAAAAAAGATCATTAACTCAGTCAGAGCATCACTTCATTTTTTAATGCTAATACTGTAATACTAATTGCTAATACTGTGAAAAGGATAACAGACCACAGCATTTGATCTGCAACTATCAATGTTATTTCTCCCAAGACAGAACTCTAACTATTCTAACAAATTCAAAGATTTCTTTTCACTGTATACAGTTTTCACTATTCTCCTCAATACTTCTTCCTCAAGTTGCAATGATGGCAAAGCACATATTGCATTAATTTCGACTCCATAACCTGAAAGATACCACAAAACAAACCATCAGAATACCTTTCTATGGAAAGTACCTGAATTAATCGCAGTGCTGCGGATTGATAATGGCTAATGATAAATTTGTTATTTTAATATGCCTCAGCACACTGATTTAATTTTTTTTAAATTCCATACCCAATTCATTAAAATTAAATTCCAGAAGGACAAATTCCAGCAAGTGAACTAAGAAGATTTCTAGGCAGACTGCTCAAAGTGCTGAGCCAACTTTACACGCTAATTCAGAAAAAGGAAACTAAATTACTAATTTAAGAAATGTGTTTTCTTAAACATCCATTTCTGTTGAGAACCATCCATCAAACCAAAGGAAACACAGCACCTTTATCCGACATTCCTATGGAAAAGATGGACCCAGTCTAGATTTCAATACAGACACTTGCAAGGTTCTTGCTTAGAAAAACAGCTGCATCACACAAAGTGTGTGTCTTGCTTATGTATTAATCTCCCCCCAATTTAATTTTAATGAAAAATTATAATTAGAGATGAGCAGGTTTCAAGTCACTGGTAGAGACTCTAAAACCTATTAATTAAAATGCTCCCTTAAAATTTGCTCAGTATGTTTTGTTTTAAGCCAAGAATAAGAGACATAATTTGGAACAAAAGTGTCTACTGACCACAGTAATGCAAGTGAGAATGATTTATAGCTTACCTTATCTCAAACTAAACATTTCCCTTCAGTAGTTAGATTCTTGAAAACACAAACCTTTAACAAAGCTTGTATTCCTGGTTTTCTTTTAGACGGACATCTGTGTGACAGCAAAATCGTTGACAGAAAGTACAAAGTATAGATAGTTGCATCTCACCTCTCCAAAAAGAAACCCAACCAAAATCAAACCAAGAAAGACACCTGTAAACAGTCTGTTAAAAGGAGTCTTGGAAGAAGTTGAAACTGGAAATGTTAAGAGAAAACGTAAGTTATACTTGCCTTCATCATCATCATCTTTTTCTTTCTCCTCCAGTGCTTGCTTGTCCAATTGTTTTGCTACATCATCAAGCGCACCTTCCATTTCTTTATCAGTTTCTTGTCCTGTTTGTAAGGTTAAAGTATGACTTACAATAAAACATCAGCTCCACATCAGTAAGCAACAGCCCCCAAAACTTTTATAAAAACATTATGTTGTACTCATCCTACAGAGACCTGAGCACCTAATGCTCTTTTCTGACTTAAAGCAGCCCCAACGTGTAAGGCAGTAGGACACTACGGTGACAGGTGCTGTTACTGAAACCTGCATATAAAGGTAGATTACCCAGACACTTCTGATTACTTTTTTCTGCCAGGGTAACTAATTCTTCTTGCCATAGCAGCAGCCTGCTCTTGTGAGATAATATGGGCGTGAAGTAGATAATTATAAACGCACAGCACCATCATCGCTAACTGATGGCCTGCTAAAACAAACCCAAACCATCGCGCCTTTACGCTATTTGCCCAGACTTGCTGCAGCTCTCTCCGAGAACTCGGGAGGGGTGCAGAGCCTCCATCAGGCGGGATGACTTTTACAGCAGCAGTCTTACACCCTTCTCCCCTCAGGGCATAGGAGAGGGTGAGGGAAGCAGTGGCTTCTACTGCGCGCACCGGAGCGGGGAGGACATCTCCAGCACCTACCGAACGGCAGCAGCATCCTCCGGGCACCGCCAGCCCCCTCCGAGCCGCCGGGACCCCCCTTAGCCCGCACCGCTGCCACGGGCCGGGACAGCCGCCTCGGCGGCGCCCCGCACCCCCACGCCGGGACCCCTGAGCCACCCACGTCCGCCCGCCGCCGCGCCCGCTTCCCGGTGTGCCGGCCCGCGGCCC
>VZTD01001533.1:1292266-1389599 GCA_013397725.1 Rhagologus leucostigma | reverse complement strand
GGGGGCGGGAGGGGGCGGCCCCTTAGCCGCGCACGCGCGCCGCGGCCGGGGTGCGCGCGGGCCCGTGAGGGGGGAGCGGGGGCGGTGTCGGGGCTGCGCGGCGCGATAAAAAATGGAAAAGAGAAATCTTACGAAAACAGCCCTTTCCCTCAGTAGGTGCAGCTGCTATGAAATGTTTTACAGCGTGTGAGATTGTTAGGGCTTTACCATTTAAGGGCACTGAAGAAATTTAAGTCAAAAGAGAGGTAACTCGTGCAGAAGGAAAATAATGCGAGGGGAGAAAAATCACTTGTTGCAAGTCACACAGAGCAAAAAAGAGAAGATTCTAATACATGATAAAGGACACTGCCTCCTCCCATTTCCACCACTACGTAGAAAACCAAGGCAAAAAGCCAGTATTACTAGCATCCACTAATGGATTATTAAATGAGCCCAATCCTTAAATTCTTTACTGAGTTTATACTTTTCACAGGTTTTCTACTAGTATAACCATGCCGGCTGAAAAATACTTTTCCTCCTTGGTATACTTGAACATGCACTTATTGTATAATATAGTGCCATTATAATTTATAACGTGTAAAGGTTAAGAACAGGCCTCGTGTTGCATAGCTATGCTTTAAAATGCTTCTGCAGGCTGGTCTTCATTTGGGAAAACTGGTAATGCCTTGTTCCTCCCTGAGGTGCAAATTCTGCCACCTTGGCCCCGCTGAGGCTTGCTGGTTCCATCTTCCCCTTCCCTGGCTCACATCCATGGGCATCTCCTCACTCCTGGCCTGATACAATTCCCAGCAAGAACAGGACTCAAAAAGACTAAGGTACTGCTCTAGTATTGATCAAACAAAATCCATCCTGCTCCAGGCAGGTGTCCCAGCAGCATGTTCTCCACTGCTTTTGCTTGTAAGAGCGCTCGAACATAGAAACATCCAGCTGAGGTGTCTGTGGGCCTGGGATGGATGCAGGGATGCTGATTGCCCCGGGCTCAAGGCATGTTCTGGGCAGTGAGACATGTCTCACCAGTTAGGAACTGCTGTGTTACCACTTGCTCCCCCTTTAAATCAAATTATTATATGCTACTGTCAATCCAACTGGACCACCTCCAGGACGGCCCTATTACTATGGCTAGAGCAGGATAAACCTTGCACGATACAGCAGGCGTGCCGTTTAACTCTCGCTGCCGTTTTCCTGCTGTTCTGTTGCCCCCACTCCAGTCAGAATTGATGTTGTCTGAGGCTGGTGAAGAGAGCCATGGAGGAATAGCTCTTTATCAAACTGAGAATGGATGACACAAAAGCATATGCACTAAAACTGCCTAGAACACTCTTGATTTATTGCTTTCTATTTTAGTTTTCTAATTAGGTAGAAGCAGAATCTGCAGAGCTGGTTTGGTTTGGGTTTTTTTTGTGGTTGGTGGCAGGAGGAGGGGGAGCATCAATGGTCAAATTCCCTGAATTCTCTATTTTGGGTCATCTTACATCTTCCTGTTGGACGTTTATTGTAGATGGGCATTGTAATGGTCCCAAGATATCCAGTGGCAGTGATTCTGTGGTTTGTTCTAATCCATTAGTCTCTCGTACATCAGACTCTTCTTACGCCTCGCTCTAACCCCTCTAGTGCCTTTGAGAGCTTGAAAAAGAGAGTGCTTGTGCTCCTGTTCCATTCGATCTGGTGTGTGCCAAAACGGACAGGTTGCCAGACCATGGGTTTTGTTGACTCTAGAGGTGAAGTGACAGATAGAGTCCATAAAGTCTAAGGAAGCTCAGGGAAGACAGAAGGAGGGATATTGCCTAGAGATATATAAAATAAGAATATATCTCATGCAGAAGCTGCAAACATGAGATCTGGAAGTGCATCAGAGGAAAAAAATCACAAGCAGAATAAATGTTTCTGTGATCAGCTGAACTAACAAAAGCGGTTTTCTCAGAGCATTGTTTCTTTCCTCCCAGGATGACTCTGGCACCATTCATAGTCACTGTGATACCCCAACACAGAGGAATAGATGGCTTGTGGCTCAGGGTTCAGCAGTTTGGCCTGTCTCTGTTTAGGTGGGGACACTTCTTTGAGCCGCTATTGTCTACTCAGCTGATGACTTTTAGAAAGTGTGTCCAAGTGTCATTATGTTTGGGTGTGTTATTCCACCAATTTTGTCTGAAAGTGAACCTTTGCATAAACCTCTTTTCTTTAAAAAAGTAGGCTGAAAATAAATAGTCGAGTGGTGTCAGGCTTAACTTAACATAGAGTATAATAAAACCCAGCAGAATGAAAGCAAACTGCGAGTGAGCTAGAAGAGGCAGGATTAACAGTGTCTCTACAGTTTGAGATGGTGTTATTGGACCCGGGCTGTGTTGTTCAGGCAGGGAAGAGGGCACATTGGACAAAGCAAAGTTAAGCGTTTTCCAGGTTATGCTTCCAGACCCAGAATTAGCACCGTATATAAGAGAATACGGATAACTAAGAGGGGGATAGCGTGATAACCTATGTGCAAAAATAGGAATGCTCTATAAAAAAAATTGCAAAGTGGGAGTAAGAAGCTGGCCTGACTGTGTTGACAAAGCGAACGTTAACATGAACAGGCCAACAACTGGTTCCACGTTTCCCATCTGGCTGCTTTTAAGAGGATCCAGGCTCATGGATGCAGAGAGAGTGAGACACATCTTGTAGAATGCCCATACCAGCTCAGAGTTTTTTGTCCTTCTTCTATTATTGCCAGTCGGCTGTTCCTAGCATTTAATACGCATTATACTAATGGATGGTGTTTTTCCTGATTGCATGCTGTACTAGACAGCATGATGAGGTGAAAGTATCGGACAGGCCATAGGCCAGGAGAGACCTGGGAATACCATTTTTACCTGGAGGTTTTTGTTTTCTCACAGTGGCTATTTGTTTTTCTTAACCGACCTCCTGTACAAAGGCAGGCAGTGGCTGGAGAATTAAGGGAAGGGCTGAATGTAGTCCAAAACATTCAGCAGGATTTGAAACACTTTCCTGAAACACAACACAGAGAGTCACCTCCTCTTGTTTTTCTTCTAAGGAGACTGCTCCAATTGCTATTTTCCTAGCAAAAGAAGTTATGATCTTCAGAAAAAGACCTTTTTTAAGGGTATGTTATGTTTTCTTTCATGTTTTCTTTTCAAATCATATGGAAGTGTCAAGAAATGACATGGAATGGAGTAGGGGAACTGTCTCTGCCAGCTGTGGTTTAATCCTGGAAAGAGGGTGAGGAAGGACAACTAGGGAGTAAGTGGCCTATATCAACCCCCAGAAGAGTTGAACGGGATGTTATATTTGTTTCTGTTTGTATTTCTGGGACTGATGCCATTATTTATGTGTTTATGATACTTTAATACTCTTTTTCCTAGCTTAGGGCCAAAACTCATAGGCCTTACTCAGCTCTAAAAATTCACTGAAGTGAATGGGAAAATTTTTATGACTAAAGGTTTAACATTAGGCCTAAATTCTGGAACTAGACAAGGAAAATGTTCCATGCATGAGAGCAAATATGTCTTATGGACTCTAGAAGGAAAGATATTACCTGTCACACATTGCTGAGGACAAAGGACTCTTGTATTTCCTCAGCCATCTCTAAAATTTTCTTATAACCTAGATGAAGTAGTGAGATCGAAGTGGCAAAACCAGACAAAGAATTCACATTTAACTCTGTTTGCTGTGGACTTCTTTCCACATTCCTTAGTGATTGCTTTTTCTTTTTGCCAAACACCAGTTAGATTACAGCCTGTCAGCCATAATCCAAACATACTGCCTCGCCTCAGCTAGCGTCCCAGCATCTGTGTCTCTTGGAAGACAGGCATCAAGGGATGTATGAGTGCTTCTGAAAAGAAGCAAATTTCATCTCTCTGAGTGGTGAAAGTCACCGTGAGAAACACAGACTGCTGTGAGTGTACTCAGACTGGGACAAAGCAAATGCTTCTCAGTTTGCATCAATAGATGCATGCTGTGAAATATAAAAGCAAGTCAACTTATGGCCTTCTTTAGAGCTTACTTTTAAAATAGCTTTTAAACTACAAGATTCGCATGAACAAAGCAAGCCAGTGCCTCAGGAAGACTTTATATTTCTGTGACAAGGAGCTATTGCATTAGGCAGGTATGCAGAAACATACATTAGGACACGCTGCAGTGAGCGTCTCCCTCACAGCACATCTCTGTGCCTGTGCATAGTCTTGGTGAGGGATGAAAGGCTACACAGAGCCAAGGGTCCCTAGACTGCTGCTTTTAAACAATTTTTTTTGTATTTATGATGGAGTCATAAAAATTCTCTTTTTTTTTTTTTTTAATAAAGCATCTTTCTTGATGTACTCATTGAGCCATAACTGCAGATGGAAGAAGTCTTCTTTTTCAGATAACAAACTGAGACATTGTAGATCCTCAGAAATAANTCATTGAGCCATAACTGCAGATGGAAGAACTCTTCTTTTTTGTAGGTCATATCTCATGAAAACCCTAGTTTAGAGTGGTATGAACCTAAATTATCAGAAAGTGATATTTTGAACTAGAGATTTCTAATCAATTTTATATAATTTAATACACTGATGTATGAATGTATTCCCATTCACATAGTGCTGGTTCTTTTCTTATCTGAAGAAAATTTTCAAGACCTCACAGAGAAAGTAGTTTCTCAGCTTCACTGTTAGTGTAAAAAACACTAACAATTTCCTTTTTACAGTCTGCTGACGTAGCTACTTTCCTCTGGGTTGCTCCACCCCTTCTCCAGTCTGGTTAGTAATGGAAGTAATGTTTACAGCTGCAGTGCTGGAGGCAGTACCTGTATATTTCTTTCACCAGGTGTTTTCTTTTATATCCAGGATAGTCTTCTATTTCACCTTTGCACCTCCTCCAGTCTTAAATTGGAAACGGTCATTCATTTTGCTGTAGATGAAAACTAGAATGAAAGAGAAAGGCAGGAAGATACCAGAAGAACTGTTCTTGTATTTCACTATAGATCTTCCCCTGGCTTTACTGTCAGGTAGTGGTGTGACACAATTAGTGGTGGGAGCGAGGAAGTTTCTGTCAACTACTTTTTCAAGGAAGGCACAAAAATTACCCCCAGGGTAGATGTGGCCAGGACAGAGCAGGAGAGATGTGGGAAGCACAGGACCAGAACTGGCACTCTGCCATGCAGTGTGAGCAGAGCGAGAAAAATGGGAAGGTGACAGTGTCCTATATCTAACCCTACCTCCTTGAGCTGAAATACCTAATGTTCATTTCTACTGTCAGCGTTTCATGAGTTTAATATATTTAACATAAGAACCTTGAACAGTTAGTTATATAATGCCGCATAATAGCCTTGTTCTACTGTTTTGGCTTGGACTCAACAACAGCACACTGGGTGCAGAGCTCTGTGGATTTCATGGAGTTCATGTCTGCTGACTAATGTACTGGGAGCCAGTGTTCACAGCATTCCTCCAGGGCGTGACTCCCCAGGATAACTGGGTTTTAAATTTGGATTTCATCACATTTGCTTTGAACTGATATTTTTGTTCCAAAGACAAACCTTGTTTTGCCTAACTTGCTTTGGGATTTCAGAAATTTACTCCAGATTGTTTCAGTTTATGAACTCATTCGTGTGCATTCAAAGTGTGAAAGAAGCTACCATCGAAACTGGAAAGGATAACCATGTGCTTACAGCAAAGCTTGTTTGTGTTTAGAGGCTTGAAGACTAAGACTTTTCTTGGTAAACTTTCTTCATATTTTAGATTTTAGAACTCAAAAAAATTGTTAAGAAATTTTCCACATTGGCAGGCCTCTAATTAAGATGGCCCTCTCAAAACCACAGAAAATCACAGTTTCCAAACCAGAAAAAAAAAAAGCCCAACACAAAATAGGATAGATAGAATCAGTAGCTACTAGAGAAGACTTTTTTAGACACTCAAAGTTTTATTACATTGAAAAGTTCCTTGCATGTGACATCTAAGAATGGAAAATTTTGGATTTATTTGATTACCATTCTCTGGGGCAAGAGGAAATAATTTCACGTAGGGGAGAAGAAATCAACAAGCATGTTAAATTACATTGTATTGCACTTCAGCGTACGCTGTCAGTGCAAGGATCCTGGTTTGGCACTGGCTGCACCAAACCTCCTCACCACTGCTCTGCACGGGTGTTTCTGAGCTTGAGCTAGGAGTGTCTTCCTTGGGAGGAAATGTGGCTCAGTCTCAGCTGTGTAAGGGCACACTGCCTGCCTGTTCACATACGTTTGTGGCAGCAAAGATAATCAGTCTATTTTCTGGGGTTTTTAACTGGTACTGCTCTCACTCAGTAATGCAGCTTTTTTTTCCTCCTCAGCTCACTTGAAGGCAGGAGCGTCATCTGTACAGAGGAGCATACAGAAAGGCATGAAGATGGCTTCTTAAAGAGAAGATACAACAAGAAAAGAAAAATATCCAGTTTTATGATGTGTCCCTGTGTAAAACCAATCTGGAGGACTCAAACCCAAGGATCTGCCCAACATCTTTGATCCCACAGGCAGCTGAGAGCTCACCACTGAACATACTGAGTAAGTCCGTGGCTGCCAACATGTTGCAGGAACTTGGAGAGAAGTTGCAGCTCCTTGCTAGGCATGAGACTGGTTTCCCTCAGAGACTTGTGAATGTGCTAACCTGTAGCTGGAGAGAACTCAGTGAGGGGATTGATTACCGTAACTGGCCCCAGAAGTCACTAGTGTACAAAAGTGTGGGAACCAGGCGAAGCCAAGTCTCAGAGGAGGTTGAAAATGGTGCTCTTGGATCCAAATGTACAGAGTGTGAAATCACTGCCATCAGAAGAGAACAATGCAAGAAAAGCTTTGCTTTACCAGCCTGCACTACAAAGGAAAAAAGAAAACCTGAGACAGCACCAAACATATCTCTCGGAAGTAAAGGTAAGGTCATGCTGTGTAAATATGCTGTGTTGTAATGTTTGGCCTCAAAAGGGTAAAAAGCACTTTCTGTTAAGTCTACACTCTTAGCTGGCTGATTAGACCAACATGCTTCACTTTATAGCCTGTTATGCTGCAGTTCTCTGCATAGCAGTGTTTTAGGACATGATGAAATAACTTTGCAGCTGAAGCAAGAGGTACAAACACTTAGAAGAACAAAGCCAGTGAAACTGGGCAATGTTTCAAACCATTTATCAAAGCATTTTTAGTCTCCTCTTTCAAGGTGAGTGATAGAGTCATAACATATTGCGCCAGCAAAAATATTTGCATCCAGAGCATTTCATTCAGCAAGTGTAAGTAATCCTCCGTGCAGAACCACAGGTTGGGGTCAAGCCCATTCTAGCTCTCTAGGTGCTACTGCAGTCTTCCTCTTTAAAAAAAAACAATGAAAAACCAAAAGCCTTTCGGTTTATGTTTTTGAAAGCACACTCACCCTTCAGTGTATGATGCTAAGCACTGCAATCTGCTTTCTTCCTGTCTAGCTCCTGCTGTGCAAATTGATGCCAGTCAGGCACCCATCACCATCAGCTTCTCATCCAGCATCTTCTCATCTCACTCTCATCCAACATCTGTGAAGAAAGAGGCAAGAGTTATACGGTTGTTAGCAGAGGTGGTTAGAATTATGCAATACCTGAACAGCTATTATGAATGTCTGATTTAACTGAAGTATGGATTAGCATAAGGGAGAAATTGTCAAATAATAACTCTCCTTGGTTTTTGAATGTAATATTTTTTAAAATATCCAGTGTTTCTCTGATTTTCTCTGATCATCTGCCAACAAGGTTTTCTACAGAGCCACTGCAGATCCACTACTCTCTGCTGGTAGAATACAGTGTGACTAACTACTTTCAGATATTATATTAAGCCTTTTCCTACTGGAAGCCATCTGATCACATATATTTGATGTAATTCCACTTTTGCTGTGAATGGGAGAACTAATGCACTAACTGAAAAGTTCTTCACAAGGCATTATATCAGTTCTGCCTAAAACATGGACAGATTTGATGATCTGAAGGGAAGAACTGCTTACTCTGCACTGATCTTTTGATTTCTTTAAGGACATTGCCACGTTAAAGAAAAAAAGCATTTGTTCATTTTCTTCCTAATGCTGGCCATGAAGTTGGTCAGGTGCCACTGGGGCTGCAGAACTGAAATTCCATGGCTGGTGAAGGTTAAAAGTGCTGCAGAGACACCCAGCATCCTAGCATGGAGGAACAGCTCCGTAACCAAATAAATGGGCACTGAACGAAACGATACCATCTCTTCTGTTGTTTTTTGAAAATGTGGCATCCACTTCCTTCTGGCTGTAACAAATCATTTCTGAAATGCTTTGCTGTAGGGTTGCATGCTCGTGGTGTCCCTGAGCTATTAAGTTTGCAAGAATATTGATTCCACCTTTAGGTCTTGTGCTCACAGGCAGCCTCTTATGCTTCTGTGTCAGTGAGCTCAAGATTGTGCACACTTCCTTTCAGCACTCTGCCAGTGCATCTGCCAGTGCACTGTATAGTCTGGAGTTGGAGTCTTCTTAATCACAGATGAACACCTAAAGGGTCGAGACAACCAGCTTCCACTAACCTGTCTGTACCCTTTCCTATCTCCTGGGAGCTCCCATTTGCTTGGTCTGTCATCACAGGTTTATTTTCTTTATTTGGTAAAGGGAATGCCCAGCAGCAGGCCACGGATTCCCGTGTCTACAATTCTAACCCACTAAGTTCTTGTTTCTGAATAATTTACTAAGTAAAATATACCTGCCCTAGTGCAGCTGCAACCACAGTTGTCTTGCAGGAATGCATGCTGAAAGAACTATGTGGCCTCTGCTGCTCAAAGTGATGCATGGCTTAATTTTTCAACCACTTCTTCAGATTGTTGCTGAGAATAATTGAAGAATCTGCATTACCTGCATCCGTTTTCAGCAGCAATCCTGGGCTATATGCAAATCAAACAGTGACTGTTACTAATGTGAGAAGCTAAGGTAGTTCATATGAATGCCTAACTTGGAATTCATCTGAATAATTCTTTTTCTGGATGCCCATTTCTTCTCTAGACATAGTTTTCTGTATTTAAGTTGAAAGTGCATATAAAAACACCTTTCTCTTTCTCCTGTTATATTCTTCAAGGCAAAGACTCCGGTTTTATCTGTTTAAGAAGGCAATTCTCAGAGCTTCAGTGCTTTGTATTTGTTTGAATGAACTTCACTTTCTATTGACAGATGCCATAGAACAGGACTGACATTTACATCAGTCTTTACTCATTCATCTAATTCTAATCTTTCATTCTGTTTCTTGAGATTGGATTTTCCAAATCTCTGACTCCAGTTCTGAAGATATTCACCAGAAGCTGCCTTATGTGTCAACTAGAACAAGTTCAAAACCAAATGTAACAAAGTGAGTAAAAACAAAGGTTTTTACTTCCGTAAGCAACATTAGAATAAATGCCAATGTTTTAATGATGTAGAATACAGATTATGGGACATAATTTAACAAAACCAATGCACTAGTCTGGAGAATATTATTGCTTTGAAAACTCCTAGAGTTCTGATTAACATTTCACTATCCATGAAAGAGAAATATAAGCTATTATTTTAGCTGCTGTAATGAAAGGTCAGAATTATCTCAACAGAGACATTTTCAGGAGTTAGTGGTGACACAGTATTTTATGATTATGATTAATCTACAGATAAACTTTCCAATAGTTGTGAAACACTGTTTTAATATCTTTTATAAAAGAAACCATGGTCCATGAAAACCATTTTGCATTTTGATAATTTGCCTGTTGCCTTGCCAGGGCCTGAAAGCAGTTTGCCGTAAGATATTGTGACCAGAATCAGGCTTTAGACTTCTTCATGCTGCTTATATTTAAGCCTTCTATTTTTACATAGTACAAGATAGCCTTAACACCTTGGAGGATCCCCATACAGAACTGGCCAAGTGTTTAAAATGTATGGTATCTTCCAAATACATCAGCCATTCTCTGATTACCAGCTGTAGTGCTTAAAAATAGTATCAAGGAATGGAGAAGGTGTCAGGATAGTTCAGATTTACACTGCCTGATCAATTCTCCAAGGAAGAAACATTGAAATTTATAAAGCAGGCTAAGTTTAAATGAAAAAAAGTCTTTGCTGATAAGTAATTGTAAGTATTAATTAATTACCAGTTGTAACAGTTAACTTGTATAATTTTGTATCTGCAGCACAGTTTCTGAATTTTAAGCGTTATATCTTGCTGTTTAACTGACAGTTCCTGTACACTGGCAAAATGATAAACATACTCAGATTTAATAAAATCAGCGTGGTATCTTATGTGAAAAATCATCATTCATAATAACAGATTTAGTAGTAAGTGGCTATATAAAATCAAGCAATTTTCCATGTGTGAAGTGTATACACTACAATGTATTGTATCATAGAGTACACTGCCATGTTATTCCTCATGGAACGGGTTATTATCACTGCTTTACTCCTTGGGGAACTGAGTAGCCCAAAGTCCAAGAGAATTGATGCTGCAGCAAAAAATGGAGTTTGCATTTTTTGGCCAGCCTCTGTATGTCACCTTCCAATTGCTATGTAATCTGTTTGCAAAGCCAAGAAAAAGAGGAGCAACTAAAAAGCTTATTGTTTGGGGCTTACACAGGAAACATCATATTTTCTGATTATTTAAATGAGCACTGTTGTCTTCCCACCTATGAGACTTATCACATCTTAGAATTACCTGTTTTAGAGAACTCTCTGAAATGTATTCGTCATTTACCCTCATGGATTCTGGATCCTGGCCTGCAATTGTTAAGAACAGCACAGAGCTCGTCCAAACACTGAGAATACCTGGGACTGTCTGTGGTGCAACTGCTCTGGGGTCTTCCATATTACCATGTTCCCCAAAGCTTTGCAATTAGCTCATTTAGTCGTCTAGTTGAAGACAACATTTATGGCACAAATATATCATAAGATCTCCCTACAAGCAAAGTGTTCCCTTTCATAGGACCTGAGCATTTTTGCAAGGATTTGCAGACTCTGCTGGCCCATCAGGTTGGAAGTAAAATGCTGCTTCTGATACTGCTATACGCTGATGCTGTCACCAGATTCCTGTGTTAGTGCCATGAGAGTTGGCTCAGTGTTCTTAAATATTTATGCTTAGCCTGGTCAGCAAAAAGTTTGTACTGAGCAATATTTTATGGCAAAATTGGAACAGCAAGAAAGATTGGCTTGAAGAAATAATATTACTTTGATTTTTATCAGCTGATGTTTTACCTTATTAGCTTACCTCAAAATTGACCAGCTTCTGTGCTCATTTTTTTCTTTTAATGGTTTTTTCCCCTAATACTACTGTGATGACCTGCACATTTTTATAACTGCTTCAGGACTAACAGATAAAAGTACTGGAGGCACGTGCTCATATATACATGTAGAACAGTGCTCATAGAGTGTCTGATTGAAAAGGATGTCAGCCAAAGATAGGACTAAATACATGCCTCCTAGGTTTGGGTTAATTTAGCCAGCCTCAAACTCCCTCTGCTTCCTTCTCAAGATCAGTCATGGTACTGAAATAGATATGAATTTGGCTGATAAAGAAATTTAACAATATTTGAATTATTGTTCTTTCTCAGAAGGATGAAATAAGCAATAGCAGTGAAGAAGCAGCCCAATAGGTATATAGAATACAAGATAGTGAAGGTGAAGTGAAAAAATCACATAGACAAACTTTCAAAGTTGACTCCTCCTCACAGTCAAACGATCTCTTTGTGTGTAGAAGGTCGGTGTGGTCATTTCTGGTGCCAGCTTAACCACAGGCAACTTACACAACCTTGGACAACTTACTAGACCCCTTTCTATCTGAGACTAATGTGTTTAATAATATTTATCATCAATATTTACAAAGCTCCTCAGGATTCTCACATGAAACACAATTTAAAAGATTGCAAAATCATAGAGAGGTCTTAAGGAAAGATTATTGATGAAACAAAACAGAAATCTGCCACTTAAGGCTGGTGTTGCTTGGGGATGGCATTAGGAAATCAGCAGGTTGTGCTTAGTCAAGTGGGTGGATTTTGTACTGAGAGCTCTGCTCATCTTCCATTCCTCCCAACATGCTTGTTCAAGGAAGGACACGGCTGGGTTAGTGGCTTCGCTTATCCGTATGCACCTGGACCCAATACCCAGGATACGGAGCTGATAGAGAGTGTTAGTCCGTGTTCTCTGCAGAGGCATGTAAAACTAGATTATCTAGCCATAAAACTAGAGAATAATAACTTCTTGACTCTCATTTTAGCTGTCCTCTGAGCACCTTGCTGTTTGCCAAAGCTCTGCAAACTCCCACCAGCGTATTTAGCCATTCTCCAGGTCACACTATAGCTGGAATTTGCACTCCTTTTGGACATGGCAGCATCTGCCTTCCTAGCAGGAAGGGAGATGCACTATGAGCACTTCCTTGATGCTGCAAATTAGTGCAGAGAGCATGAAGCTATACAAGGACATGAACAATGTGAACAATAATGGACATGACAGAGGTGATATGTTGTGCAACCTAACTTTTTTCTGCAGCCTGGAGTCATATCTTAGTTGGGTGTCTAACAATGGCCACAGTTTATTTTGGTTGATTGTTTTTCATCTACCCTCTTCACTCAAAAATGTAAAACTGGGCACAGTTTTTGATGGCCAGAATTTTGCTCAGACAGATGAATAGTCCATGGAGAGTTTGGCACTGGAGGGTATTGACTTGGGAAGAGGAAAAACACCAAAACACCACTTCTATCTTGTATGCAAGTCAGCTGGAGGTGGAGAAATATGGAGGTGAAGGAACTTGTCCCCTCTACAAGGCCCTTCTAGGAGTTAAATGCCACCATTTTTTCAAGCAGCCCCAAAGCACTATGTTATCTAAATTGCTAAGCTGGATGGAAATTGCTTTGAAAATTGAACTTCCCGTTTGTTGTGCGGACAGGATGCACTTTGGCTTACTAGAAAATTTAAACATACAAAGGAGACCAGCAGGCAATTGGGAGCCAGCCTTGTGGGTGCCTGGAATACATGACATGAGCTGCAGATGGATATTTCACAGAGACAAATTGCAGGCACACTCGTCTCCTTCACCCCTGCCACTTCTTAGTGCCTCATAGTGCAGTGAGGCACAATGCATCATATAGGTCATAAAAAGAGCTGATGAAATGCTATTTGTTCTACGTATTGTTCAATCATAATTATGATTTTTCATATTAAAAATAATTGGCATAAATTTATGGAGGAAGTGGGGCTACTGACCTAACCCGGAACAGTTTACATACAACAAGGAACTGAGATATTTGTGGCTGACCACCACCAAAGACTTGGGGTTGTTTGGCTCCTCTAATTAAATGCATATGACTTCTCTAAGTCTCTTTCAGCTCCTTTTTCTACAGTCTGTTTTTAATAAGGATAGAAATTAAGACTATAATTGGCTTTTTGAGATCTTAGTAAATGCCTGTTTTAAGAAAAGTAATTTAAAAAGTGTTGCTCATGGTTTTACATTTTCATCTTGGTTCTGTTTCTTTTACTGGGTTTCATTTATTCTCCCAAGTTTGTGTTACACCATCTTGTTAAAACAATTGCAAGGATTTGTTTGGATGCTTATCCTTCTATGCAGCTTTCTTCATTTTGAGGGTGGGTCTCATATCTAAAGGGGCCTGTTGTTAAACTGCAGGATGAACACTGATATTTTCTATATCCTCTGTGCCAATTTCAAATGCAGTTGTAAAAAGCAGATCCCTTCTTGTGGGAAAGCAAGCACACAGGTGATTTCCTCTGAAGATTCAGGTGCACCAGACCATGTAGATTGAACATCAGCATTTTTCTCCTGGATAATGTTATCAGTATCCATGTTATTCTTAATAAATATTAAATATAGAGACATAAAAATGTTCCCGAAACTGCCAGCTGAGGGCTCATACATGAATGACATCTACATGTTATTTGACCTTATTTTTTCTTCCTTTAAATTTTACCACAGATTTTGAAGTGTTTTAGAACTCCTAGGAATGTACTAGTAATCAGAAATGGCATTAATATCACACCATTTGACACCAGTTCCTCTTTAATTTGAATTACTAAACTAAGAATTTAACCCAAGTCTAGTCTGTAGCACAGGGATAAAAATTTATACTTGCCTCGTAGGCCTGTACCATGAGAAAAGTCAGATGAAGGAGCAGATATGCAAAGTGGTTCTTTAATTGAGGACTCATAGATCAAAGAGAACTTCTTGGATTGCTTAGGCTTTACTGAGATACACCAGGAAAAACAGGTTTCGTATTTCTGCTTGTTTACAGCAACAGCATAACAGTGATGTTTAATCAGGAAGGAGGTCTGGTGACTAATAAAAATGAATGGTCAGAGAATGGAAATGGCCTTGGGATAGCAGGCATGCCCAGCCAGGTATAGCACAGGTAATATTTATTGCTTTACTTTTCTTGCTGTTGTTCTTAACTTTTGTTTCTTCTTTTTTTTTTAATTTCACATCTTCTGTTCTCTCTGAGGTGTCTTAATTGCAAGGAACCTGATGCTTGTATTTCTTTAGCATATCGTAGAATCATAGAATTGTTTGGGTCGGAAGGGGCCTTGAAAATCATTGAGTTCCAACCTACCTGCCATGGGCAGGGACACCTACCACTAGACCAAGTTGCTCAGGACCCCATCCAGCCTGGCCTTGAAAGCTTCCAGGAATGGGATACCCAAAACTTCTCTTGTCAACCTGTTCTTTACAAAGCGCATCTCTCCCAGCAGCACCTACATGAGTGGGTACCTTTACCTCTGTTTTACTCAAGTAGCATCTTGGCAAGAAGAAGGAAAAGCAAATTGCCTGAAACTGTTTTAATTCAGGATTTCAACATAGGCCCATCCAGCTGAAAGCATCTTGTGTCTTTTCTGAGCTTGGGAATATGAACGAGCCATTCCTCATTTTGCTTTTGGACATATTCACTGGCAGGCAGTTGTTTACCTTACTTCAGGCCTCATCCAATTTCCACTGAAGTCCGTGAAAAGGCTCTCATTGCTTTTTAGTTAGCAGAGCTGGTCCTAACCTGCTGCAAAAATTCCAGAAACAAAGGTAGAACATTTGTGACCCCCGTCAGTAAGTGTGCCTTCAGGCATGGAGTTTGTAAACAAACCGATTATTTACAGGGGTTGGATCAGTGATTTTTAAAATTCCTGCTACCTACTATAGAGCTGCTGGCACCATGCCTAGTATTGTATACCAGGCCTACATAAGGCCCTGACAGAATGACAGGTATCCAAACCCATACCCGATTCTTTACTTGGCTCATACTACCAGGCTGGCAGCTGATATAAAGCAATAACTTCAAACACGGCAATAAAATTCTGAACAGCTGCCATGAGTGTTTCATATAGACAAATATTCTTATTTGGACTTTTTTTTTCTCTAAACTGACTTTTGTTTATTCTGTAAAATCTGCAGGCATATTCAAATCTTCACGATATTCGAAAATATCATGCTGCATCTACAGTTTTGGCAAGTCTGCAAAATTGAAGGCATATAATTATTGAAAGAGTTTGTTATCAAATGCAGATTACTGGATGTTACAGATCATAGAATGTAACACATATATCAAATTAATTTCATGTTTTCAGGAGCCTTATGAAAATGTTAATGAGTCTAATAAAGCTGTTAGTTTTTGAACATAATATTTGAATGAGTAGGCGTGCCAGAGGCTGGAAAAGGCTGGTGCAAACTGACTTTTGGATTAAATAGCAGCAGTTCCAAGACCCCTGCTTGGTGTCACATAGGCATTCTTCATGGTCCATGGGCACAGACAATGCTAAAGTCTTTAGCGACCACAATTTTAAGAAAGAAGTTTGTATGCGCTAAAATGTTACTTCTTTACTGAGGTCTAAACATTGTCCAGATCCTGCCCACTGTAGTTAAAGGGAAAGCAAGGACTAGAGCTTCCCAAGTCTGTCCATGTCTGACTCCACAGCCTCTGCCTCAGAAATATACCTGGCTTGAGAGGTAGGAGAGGTCAGGTCTTCCTGCTATACAGCACCACCTTCCAAAACAGGCACTGTCTCAGTACATTTACTTTAGGCAGAAGTCATCAGACAAAGGTCTGGGAGCTGTCTCTGTCCACAGTTCTTAAGCTACAAGCTAACTTTGCAGGATTTAAATGAGAATGGCAGCACTAAAACTTGTTTGTATACTTAACCCTTGAGTAATTGATGATTTCCTCACCTATGACCAACTGTCTTGGATCACCCTTGAGACTTCAGTCTGCTTCTTCCATTCAAACATAAATATGAAAACTTGTTGGAGTTAGTAAATCTTTTTTTGAGCTTTCAAATTAATGAATACATCACAGTGAGGATTGCAGGGTGCTTTGCAATTAGCGTCTTCTACAAGTAGCAACATGAAGGTGTGTGCTTGTCTTTGGCACTGCTGGGTGTGGCTCTTCTACAGTTTGCAGGGTTGGTGTGTTGCAACTGCTACAGGATTGCATTTGTTGAGGCCATTTAAAAATGTTATTTGCTCTGCAAACTCTGGAGTTGATCAACTTTCCCATAAAATACACTTCCCAAGTTTATTTCCTCTTAAATGTGCTAACTGCATTGCCACTGAGTGATGAAGTTAAGAGTTTCTCGAGATTAAATATAAACTCTCTTGGATTTATGCCAGTGTCCACCTACTATATAAACCCCCCAAAGGGACAGTTATTTTTATGTAGGTAGGTTCCTATTCCTGCCTTTTTTTTCTGTCTGATTTCCTTAATTATTTAATTATTCCCTGTTCACAATTTTTGGTGATTAAGTCTCTACTTCCCTACATCCAGTGTATATAGGTGCAGCCAGAACACAACTGAATACTCTTTTTTCCTCTGAAAGGATGGTTAAATATTACCTGTAGTTTATCTAGAATTCTCTGATCTGCCAAAGAAAATACTAAGTGTACTGAGTGCCCATTCTGAGGTAGCTATAATTTATTGTGATGTAGGAACTGGGTACTGAATGAAGCCCCAAAAAATCCTAATCCATATCTTTCTGGTCTTCACTTTCATGCAATGAGCTGTCTGTCCATCTAGGTTAACTATCCAGCCAAAACTCTACATCTTTATGACAAATGCTGTCTTACTGTTAGGTTGAAATGTGCTTTGATGAAATAGGTTTTTTGAGCGATTTGCCAGTCAGGAAAAATACATTTATGAAACAGTAGAAAAAGCAGAAGAAATCTATGAACCAAGTAAAACAAAAATAGAATTCTGTTTGTTTTGATTTTATTTCCATCTTCCTGTTATATATGAAACCATTTAGCCTGGAAAATGTAAAAGCATGCATTGCATATAGGAAACATATACATCTTATTAATTTGATGAGAAATTGTGATTTACTCCTGAACCTCTGAGAAATTCAATTTGTCAGTTATTAAATGACATCTTGTAAGATGTCCACAATGTGTAGCTCACAGGTTTACATGTTAGAACACAGTTCATGAAGCTACTACTACTAACAGCACTATATTTAGCAAAAAACCTCTCAACTTCTCATTTGCACAGCTTTCTGCTTACATAGGCAAGAAAACATTCTAAATGAGGGGAGATAAACTAGTAAATTAACATAGTCGAAATCTAACCCATATTTTATTCTTTTGGAAAGAAAAATTCAAACTATATTTCGTAAGCTAAACTTCAGTTTTTTGAAAATGGATATGGAAGGTGATATTTGCTTACATCATAATATCATCTGTAGTTAGTGGCATTTTAAATACTTGTCACTGTTATCTCATGATAGATTAGCTGGCAACACCAAAAATGGTCTAAACTTTGTGATAAATCAGAATTTGTGTTTTTTCTCCAAGCTTTGTTTCTTATCAGTGATCTTTCCTCTGAATTTTAAGCTGTGCTTCTTTCTTATAGTCAGAAAGAATCTCTCAATTAATATTTTTCTCTTCCAATAATCAAATAATCTTTTTTTTAATATTAATTAAAATAGCTCTAGTTTTTTTCCAGTTGTCAGCAATTCGAATATTTAAAGATAGTACACAGCAAAACCTCAAAAACCAGCAAGTATTTAATTGCCTTACAATGAAATCTGTGAGTAATCATAACAGGAGCGATAAATACTCTCTTTAAAGTTAAGCATAGCTGGTGATTGTCTTCCTTCAAGAGGTGGATTCTAAGATTAGTACTCTTCTTTTTGGGGTCCTGTTAGTGTCTGCTTTCACATCTGTCTATGAAGGTTCTGCACCCCAAGAAATCTCTGCCACTAGACGTGGTCATCATTATGAGGAGCAGAGGGCAACATAATCCATATCCTGCTCCTGGCTACACCTTTAGAAACCAGTTAATCCTTTCAGTTCTCTCTGCCCTAGGTAAGCACAGCATAATCAGAGATCATTAAAACCAGATATATTGCCACTACCTGTCATTTAGTAGTTCTCTTGCATTCATATTTTCTACTAGCAGAAAATTCTTTTCTTCAAAACGGCTATTATTTGGACAAACTATTGGAAAAACTTGAAATTTAGAGGAGATTGGAGTTCATTATGAGAAAATTCTTCTGATTCTTGTCTATGTAGCTCTTAAGTAGGTTTAGCTACAGAATCTTTGTATTAAATTCTTCTGAAAGGACTTAGATAAGATGTCATTCACAGATGAAAATCTGAAAAAGATTTGTATTTTCAGGATTTAAATTACTAGTCACACTGTGACTGCATGGTAGAATCTCTTAACATTTTTAGAGAATACAGAATGTTGGCGCGCAAACCAAGATTTTGTTAAAAAGAAGTAAAAAATAGTTATCATTTCTGTGATTCTGTAATTGTGGGATTAACTTTCACTATTAGCTTTCCATTTTGTATCACACAGTAGATGAGTTACATTTACAAGTGCAAAAACACTATCAGCTCCCAAATCAAGGCCTACTTTGTCACTGATTTTGGCAGTGGTGGTGTATTTCGGGAACTGACTGCATACACCTTCAGAAAATGTCTGACCTTCCTCTGCAGCCCTTAAAGAAGGGCATCATTCGGTCTGCAGATGCTCTCTCAATTACCTCAGGTATGCAGAGATCACAAGGGAAGAGGAAAGAGAACAGCCAAGCTCCCAAGTAAGAACTCCTCTACTTATAGGTCAGATGCTCCTCCTCACAGCATGCAGCAGGAACCATACTCTTACCCTTTCAGGTGAATGAGGGGGACAAGGAGAAGAGATAAAAGAACTACTTTTCCACCTGGTCACTAACTGTTTTTTTTTTCTGACTGCTTGCTTATGCCACACAGAAAGAATTTACACTCTTTTTTCATGAGATGTTTTTATCAGTACCTCAGAGCTTTCATATGACTTTCTAAAAGTAACAACAATAATGAAGCTGCAGTTGTGAAGGTTTGTAAAAATGCCCTTATTAGATCTTTAAATACTATTTTAGCAAATAAGATTGTTTTTTTGTATTATCAGCCACATTTGTGATAGTAGCCTCCAAAAAACTCTATTTGGGAGCAATGCTTTTCTAAACCAGCCCTATGTGACACAAGACCTGTGTGTCTTGTGCTTGATTGATGCTCTGCCCTTTCAAGTGCCACCACCTGACAAGTGTAATATATAGAAAATCTGAGCTTCAGACTTGCTTTCCCAGAGTTTGTTTAGAGTCATAGTCACACTACTTTGTTTGTCTTCTTAAAAATGTGTAAGGGCAGCCAGAAAAACAGAGGGAATATTGTTTACAGCATCTTTCCTGAGTCCTTTCCTTTTCAAGTACAAGATGGTCTGTATTTGATTTTAAATAATCTGCTAGTCTCAGATGAATGTCTTTTCATTCAATCCATTAAAGCAAAGAGGTTTGCAATATCCTTGGCAGTCCTCTGAAACTTGACTTCACCCAGCCGTGGTACATCTTGCTAATGCAACTTGCTCATCTGTTTCATTTTGCCATTAAACCTTCCGTTACTTACTGTTATTTTCTCATGCAGGGCTTCTGAACAGTAACATCAAATCAGAGAAGCTGCCTATGGCTGGGCTCTATGTAAATAAAAGAAAGAATGTATGTAACTAACTCTCAGTAAGGAATCTAAGCTAAGATTGGACAGTGATGGCTCCAATGCAAGCACTGATGGTAATAGTTTACTAGCAGCTCATTTCTGCATATAGTTAAGTAGTTCATCTGTGCCTCTGAGCCATTACACCATTGCATGGGATGTATTGTGTATAGGTGGAGAACAATAGTAGCTTTTCAAACTTAAGCAATCCACAACTGTCCTTCATGTTGTGTCTGCAAATTCTCATAACAGGACAACAAGGTGACATGATTTCTCACTGCGTCTTTGGTGGCTCAAGGTTCCCTGGTGTCTTTGAGGCAAATTTGCTTTTCTTGATACCTTTCCTATAGGTGAATAGCAACAGTGGTTTTTATACAAACTCCACAATGTCTAAAAATGAGCAAAATTAAAGGGACAAATTTAATTTCATACAAATAGTCTGTAGCTCAAATAATAAAGTAGAAATATAATAAATCTTAGGTGTTTTATTCTTGCTTCGGTTATGTTGAAATTGTAATCTTGTTTTACATACCTGTGGAGCTGAAAACCAACATTTCGCACATTCCGCTGTGGTCTGTGGAATAGACCACTTATGGTCTATTTTCTCTGATTCAGTTATTCTAGATAGATTTCATTTTTTCTTTTGCTCCGTCTAGCACAGTATACCCTCAGTGAGTGTCATATCCAGGCCTGGGCTCTTCATAGCTCTCTCAGTTTTAATCCTTTTCTCTTGGTTATTTAGGGATTTATGCAACGTTCCCAAACAGCAACAATCTTTCCATTAGTATCGGAAGACCACAGGGGAAGTGCATGGGCTTTAGAGTCTTTTTTTTTCCTGGTCCAAACCTTTCACAAGATTTGCTGTCACTATGAGGAAGTTGTGTTCAAAAGATACCATCATTAGAGCAGAGTGGCAGGTGCTTATTGATGACATGATGTCTTCGTTAGAAGTGTAAAGACAAGGCTCTGGAGCTTAGCATTCCCGCTGCCTGCTTTACAGGACCAAACAACAGAATCCCCCCAACTTACAAAGGACTTCTCAAACAAATTAGTCTTCACCACACTTGTAAAAGACAAATAATGCCAACACACAGAGCACATTCACATGAATATAAAATGAGTATACTACAATCAACTGCCTGAGATAAGAGGTGCCTATGAGACCTTCAAATAATTATGGAGTAACCTTTGAAGTCTGCTCTTGGCTGCTACCAAAGCCTGCCTGGTTAGCTCATCTAGTTAAAGCACATCCTCCTTTCTCCTGTTGGCTGCATTTCAGAGGCTGTGTTTTGGCAGAAGCCAGGAAATCTGCAGCACTCCTGGTTGCATCAGGCCTTAGGAAACACCTGAAATGCTGGGACAACTGCATGCCTTAGATAATAGGGGATGACTGGGCCTAGGCCTCTCATTTATAGAGAGAATTTTATGTTATTCTTCAATCTGTGCTTGATTTATTTGATAATCTAACTTGGTAACACTTTCCCTGATTTTTTGTCTTTCTCATGGCAGGGACAAGCTGTGGGTGACATCCCAGGCTGCTTGACCTGCTGTGCTTCACAGAATTATGGGAGAGGAAGGAAAGATGTGCAGCTGAAGTAATCATCAGATTCCTTATCTGCCACACCTGGAGTATGATCACCTCACTGGCAATCAAATGTCCATTAAGGAGCAGATCACAGTAGTCTGTCTCATCCTCAAAAACAAACAAGGACACTGGTGAAGACAAAACAAAGCAGCTGTATGAAGGAAAAATAAGAATAGAAGTATGCCTCGTGCTCAGGTGGGTTTTACCAGATGGTAGTTAGTTTTTCAACACATGTTTAAAAACTTTAAAGAAGTATTTTTAAGATAATTTTATGTTTATCTGGTTGCTAAACTGTCTAAAAAGTTGTCTCACCAGAAATGTCTGATTGGCACCAATTCCAAATATGTGTTCTACAGGAAATTAGGAAATTCATATTAAAAAAAATACTTCCAGAGGAGAACAAAAGTTTAGAAATACTAGGATTTCCTACAAAAAAAAAAAAATCCTGTTTCTGAAAACTAAATATTACTTGAATCTGTATCTTTGAAGATAGAGTAAATTGCCATTCCTAGCTTAGATGAATTCCTCACATCATTCTTTTTTTCTGAAACAGCTGAGGGAGTAACCCTGAACAATCCTTTAATGTAAAGCAGGGCCCTAAAACCTGACAAATCTGTGGCAGAGTACCAGGAAACTCTGTGGTATGTGTGTGGCTTCTATGGCACTGTGAGACCCAAAGATTAGTAACCACAAGAAGCTTTTGATTCAGTTGAGCAGAAACCTGTCACTTGGTAGCAGTGTTTTTGTTGTTGTTGTTGCGAAAAGCATCTTTTTGTTGTTGTAGTTGTAACATTTTGGCCTCCAGGAATCAGCATTTTCTAATAAAAATGAGTAAAAAACATTCCACACAGAAGCATGCTGCTAGAAAATTTCGAACCAGATAATTTTCCTTACAGTATAAACTTAGTGAGTAGTGATTTAATAAAAGACACCATCCTCCCTTCACATGGCCAAGTACTAAGGAAATACACAGCACAAAGCATATTTGTGTAAGTCTGCATGTAGAAGGACTGGAAGTATAAGTAAGTTAACGTTTGCAAAGGCAAAAAAGCAAAATATAAGTAATATGATGAACATTTTAAAACAGGGAATGGTTTTTTTGTGCCAGTGTTACCTGAACATTGTCTGTTACCTGAAAATTTCTCAGTAGATTTAACAGTGAAAGTGGTAGTAGAGACTGAACAGGCATTTTTATCATCTTGGCATAGGGGGAACAACACTAAACATCAGTGACTTCCGTATTCAAAATATTCTGCTTGTCACTAGATATGAGTGGAGCTGGACTGAAATTTAAATGCTAAGAGAGTTTGAGTCTGCATATGTGCAGCTTCAGTACCAATGAAGGCATTCAAATTACTTCTTTCATTGTGTCTTATTTTTCCAGTTCTTGAGAAACTGGTCACACAGCAACTATCATTTCTGACTTGCATTGAAAAAGTTAGCATAGAAGAAGTGACGTTCTGGCCTTCATGAAGTCTTTGAGAGAATTCCCATGCATTTCAGCACTAACAGGATTTTTAGCCCAAGAATCAAGGGCTAAATCTGAATTAAATATCTGCCTTTAAGAGGAAGAAAGTAAGGATGTTTTCAGACCTAAATTTTCTTTTTTTCCCTTTCTCCTGGAAGCCTGACCCAAAAACCTATTTGGAAAATAAGTGAAAAGAAAAGGTTTATGTATTGCCTCCTCGACTCACAGTGTTGGTCCTGTTGGTCCAGTTGGCCCCTGTCCACTAATAGCAGGAGCACAAGATTTTTAAAGCCAGCATTCCAGAGGGTTATGACAAATCCATAAGAAAGTTGTGCAGGGGCTAGCTACCTCCCCTGTGCTTGCAACTATGAAGTCTGGCTTTATAATTAATTCTAGGAAGAGTTAAATAGACTCACAAAGAAATTGAGACATTTAGAAGCCCCTGTCACCAAACTTACAGTGTAAATAACCATTGCTATCTGATCTGAAAGAGAAATTTGAGTTCATAAAGGCTTATTTAGAAGGCATGTTACTAGCTTAATTGGTGGTCAAGCAAAATTTACTACCTACTTAATTGTATAATTGTATAATTGTACTTCTCTTATTGCTTCTGGGTTGTCTGACTTCCCTTCACCCCCTCAAATATGGTATCAATTCTGCAGATGCATTGACAGATCATAAGAAAGATCAGATCTTATTAGAGAAGAGACCTAAAGTAGCTCCTGGCAGGTTTTGGGGATGTTAAAACTATTACAGTCAGTTGTTTAACTTTCAATGCTACTTCTGGGATCTGGTTACAAATGAGTGGCTGTGTTTTAAGAGTATTTGAGCCATTAGGAGAGCGGAATGTTAATTTTTCCTCTTCAGGAGTACTGACTCTTGTCCCAGCAGCCTTGACTCTTCTTTATCTACTAGCAGTTCATGAATTTCAATGCATCAGGTCATTCTCATTCCACCTGCAAGGGGCAAAAGAAGCACATGCCAGTTGCCACAGCATTAGAAAAGGAATATGATTTATATGATCTAGCCATCTATGTGCACTTAGCCCCATTTCTGCTTCATCTCTGGCAAAAAGTCTTGAAGCACATCACTCAACAGCATGTTTCAGTCTTTGAAAAAGGAAAAAACCTTCCATTTTCCAACACTGAGAAGTACTCTTCGCTAATCAGGAAAAAGTGTAAGATGGAACATGCACTGATGTTAGTTTTAAGTACTTGCTTAGTTTTCATACGTGATCTGGAAACACTAGAAATTTTTGTAAGAGATAATTTATAGGTGATTTATTCCATTGAAGTTTTGCATGCAAGGCATACGTTGCATGTTTTGAAACACGTTACTGTTGTAACGCTGTGAAGAGAGGATTCTCCAGATCTTATTCATCCCTGTTGACAAACTGTTTACCTCTGTTGCAAGCTGTTATTAGGTGACAAAAATGCAATCATGTTTTGCATCGCACAAAATTACGTTAAATTGGATTTTAATAATCCCTACACCTTTCCATAAACACCAGCACAAACACTTTTGCTTGGTTATTTTAGTTACTTTCTCCCGGGAGGAGAGAGCAGCCACTAATTATTGTTTGGTTATTCTTTGCTCAAGTCTTACTAACAGTGAGGAACATGTACTGCTTCCTGTCTTTGCTCTGTACATTTTAGTACCAGCCATGGCAATAGAACAGAGGTACTTTTGAACAGCCTATCATCTTTGCTACGGCAAAATTAAGGCTGTTTTTGTCAGTTAGGAACGAGCTATTCCTGCAGAAAGAAAAATTTCTCTATGTGACACCTTTGATCAACCTCTCTGTCCACTGGGTGACACCAGCAGCCTATCTGACATCTCTTAGCTGTGCATAGCGCCACAGAACACATATCTGGAGAAGATTTAACCACACAGCTGCTTTTTTTCCTGGTAACACTAGGAACATTGTCTTTCCTCTCTGGTGGAAAAGTGAGATAAACAGGAAAACCAAAATGCAGAAAAAAACTAAAACATCTTCCAAACCTACTCCATGTAGTTTACAAGGCTGAAGGAGACAAAGTGAGAAAATACTCTGTAAAATACACAGTGAACTGAGGTCCTGCTGTACAAACAGATTAAGATGACATGCTTTAATATGAATGACCCCCAGTTGATGAAAATGATTGTGAACAGCTCTGAGTATCTCAGGTAACCAATTACTGAGGTGCAGTTTGATTCTGTCCCATGTTACCTTTTTTGCATTCCCATATGGAAATAATTTATTACTTTTGAAAGGAAAATCATTATAACATGCAATTTTTCTGGCTGATAAACTGATTAATCCTTAGAACAGCTTATTAACTACTTTTTAAAATAATTTAAAGACATTCTCATATATGGGCAACATTTCAGTTTGGGTTTGCTATTGACTTTTTCATTTTTATTTTACTTTACCTGTAATTCACTGCTACAAAGATTAGCCACCGGTACATGCTCGATTTTAGTCCTCATCTGATACAGACAGAAACAAAAGATGCATGAGGAGTAAAACCTAAAACCTAATTAGCCTGTCAGCATGGTCTTAATTACTTGTTTTAAAAGCTGAATGGTAAAGGCAAAGGGGCTGGTTGTTTTGCTTGAAGAAGAAACTAACCATTGTTTCAGGAAGAACGGAGTTTGTTTTTAGAAGGAATGTGTTAATAGTCCTTCTTATCCACACTGCTAATGTCTCTCAGATGGTAAATAATCAGTCCATGAGCCTATTTCACCCGGTTACAACTCCTATGGCCTTTCAACTGATGGAATGAACATCCCATACAGATGGAGCCCTCTTTGCTGTTTCCAGGAGGGTACTCAACCCATCTTCAAGCAATTCCCAATCAGACTCACCCAGCTGTTGCCATGCTCAGCTGGAACAGCTGTAACCTACCAAGAGCAGTAGCAGCTCAGGACAGTTTCACAGGACTGGCTTGTTACCCTTGACCAAAGCCATACTGCAGGATGCTGACATTCTCTGTGGATAAGGGGGCACTAAGGAAACCTGCCTGAAGTAGAAGCTCCAGCTCTCCTTGTATTGCTGTTTACAGTAGTGACTTGCAAAGACCAGAAGAAAGATGAGAAGCTGTCGAATGCAGCTCTGCCAGAAGTCACAAACTGGAAAGGGTCACAGTCATTTCCAGAGCAGCTCAAAAGCAAAATAATAAATAATATTCAGAAGTTCTGGATTCTAAAATAGGCTATGGTACTTTTCTGTTGGACAACAGCACAGCGCCTCTGTTGAAGATCTGGGACTGGCCTGATTGCAGTTTAAAAGTAATAATCATAAAGAATGAAGTCACTACATTTAGGATAGACTACAACTCCCTTTTTCTGTATTTCTGAAAAATTTGTCACATGCCAGAGATGACAAAATTTCAGGTCACACTTGATTGTCTGGAACGTTCAAAGCTTGTTACAGACAGCTCCAGAAACATTGTGCAATACTCACTAATTAATAATCAGTTGGTGTATGAAATTAGTGAAGTGTAGTCTCTTAGGCCCTAAGTGCAGAGTAATTTACATGGGGAAAAAGAATCAGAATTATTTATAAGGATGCAAAATTGATACAACAGCTTTTAACACTGAAGTAAGAGATCTAAGACTTGTTCGTTGACAAATCCCTGAAAACATTTGATCATTCTATGCAATGGTCATAATGCAAGTACAATGTTAGTTAGAGGGCAAATAAAACATTCTTGAGATTCTGTTACAGCACGTGACTGTCTTCACCACATCTCAGTAAGGGATGTAAATATGGAATAGCTCTTCATATAAGGAAGGACTAAACAAGGTAGCTTATAAAAGAGGCTAAGATGAGATGAGAGCTTTATAAAGCAAAAATGGTGTGGCAAAGGAATAAGAAATAATTATTGATTGTTTCTGAACACACAGACTGATCAGACACACCAAGGAGGAGATAAACAGCAGATTTCAATGGAAAGGATGTTCTTCTTCTTACAGCACGTCATTAAATTGTGGAATTCTTTGCCACAGGATGTTGCAGAGGGCAAAAGTGTAAGTGTGTTCAAAATGGAATTAGATACATTCCTGAGGGCTGGCTCTGTTGGCAACTCTGAAAAGTGATGGCCCAGACACAGCTTTTGGTTGAGGAAATCCCTCAATTGTTAATCCCATGTTAATTGAAATCCCCTGAACTGTTAACTGCTTATGGCTGATACGGATCACAAAAAGAAGGATTTTCTTTTAAATGTCGTTCCGTTCCTCCCCCAGTTACCAGCCACTCACAGGGACAGAATACTGGACAAGTTAAATGAGCCTTTGGTATAATCCTGCACATCTGTTTTTATACCAGTATGTTCAAGGTTGTTGCTTTAATTGGGGTAAAATTTTAGGATTAGGGAGGAAAATGCACAGAGTTCATGAGAAGAAGGTTCTTTGCCTCTGAAGTCATCCTTGGCAACATATATCAAACAATTTTGTATATATTTTAATTTGTAAAGCTTCGATGAAGCAAAACTAATGTTCCCAGGAGGGGAAGGTCTCTTTTAAACTGTGTAAAAGATTAAAAACCTACTTCATTTTATATACTTTCTTCTAGAGGCAGATAACTAATTTCCTCTGGTCCTTGGAATTTCCTCAGATGATCAGGAAAAAAACCCCTTCAAAATGAAACACAATTGTCCCTGTGTCTAATGAATCAAAAGGCTACCCTTAGTACACTTAGGACAGAGTCCATCCTTAATTTCCTACTAAAATTATTGTTCAGCTAAATAAATACAAGTGAGTTTAAGAGAAGGAATTCATGGCCTCAAAAAAAAAAAAAAAGAATAAATTTCAAGTTTTAATGAACATGTTATGCAGAAGGAAATGTATGATATTAAGCATTTGCTTTTAGACAGCTTTCTATATAGTCTCTTAGATGCCTCAAGGAAATGGTTTTACAAAAGCATTACAATAATGTAGTTGCTCCCAGGGGCAGTTGTTTCTCCTGATCGTGGCACGTATTTCCTGCCATACGGACAATCCCGCTCTCTCCCCCTGCCCCCCATCGAAAGATCTTCAGCCAGGGCTTAATTCCCATGCTTTCAAAATGTTAGGGAGCTCTGTGTTTGAGAGGCAGGAGGCAGAAGGGAACCAACATTTTGTTTGCAAGAAGTGGCTTTTCAAAAGCATTGTTTGTGCTGAGTTAAAATAACCACCAAACACCAAACATTCCTACACTTTTCCTTCTCATAGGGTTTTCATTCCTCTTTTTTCCAAAGTAGATGCCTTTTCTGTGTAGTTTACAAATTGATAATTATGTAGTATTTTGAAGAAATGATGAGGATAATATATGAACCTACAATAACAAGGTGTGGTGTGCTTACGTGCATACACACATACAAAAACACAGTGCTGTTCCAGTTTAAGAATGAACTTAAGCCAATATACCTTCTTTCCCCCATCAGTGCCATACTGCATGGAACGATGGTTAAATACCATGAGAGCTGGCTGAGGGGCACTGGCATCAAATTATTACATTTCTAGACATGTAATCACCTCTGGATGTGACTGACTCACCTCTAGCAGCACAATTCTCAACAAGTGCATTTTCCAGTTTCTGGAGCACATCAAACTGACACCGTGATGTGATGGAGAGGGGAAAGCAACCTGAGGTCAAACCCAGATCCGTGGGTCAGGAAAAGTGTTCCTGTGCTTGAAGAAAGCAACAAGGGCTGTGAAAGTTACTGACATTTACTTAGTGTTTACTTAGCGTAGGCACAGATGGATTTGGTCCATTAGTCCAGATTCTCCATTTATCTCAAACAATGACAGAGACCTCTCCAGCAAGCAGCAGAGTGCCTGGTTTGTGCCACTGGCAACCTGCTAAGTGTGAAAACCAGCCACAAGCCCACCAAATGTGTGAGGAAGCTAGAAGAGGAAAAATGAAAAAGAAACAAAGCAGAAAGAGGAGAAACTCGCCCTTGGTAACACCTGCTGCATTTGCCATTAGTGGTGAAATCCATACACACCTATAAACACACATCAGTGGGGAAATCAGCCATCCAGGCATAGATGCAAAGCCTGGGATGAAGAGCAGGAGAATCCATGGGTTTTCTCCCCCAAGATGTGAATATGTACAAGACTCCCAGAAAAGGTCAGGTGAAATCTGTTGGACCGTAACCAATCCCAAACTTCTCCATCCCCAGCCAGTGGCCTAGCATGCAGGTTTGAGATGGGAAACATAACAAAGATTTCATTAAATCATGAACTTTTCATTGCTGCTCCTACATGAGTCCAGGTTGAAAATATGGAGACAGCATAGTGATAAGGCACAGTACACATTTGTAACTGGTTGTACCAGCCAAGCTAATTTATCAGCATGAGGAACTTTACAGGTGAGGTTTTCCTGACATTTTTCCCTTGAAAAATAGAGTACTGCCCTGAAAAAGGTGAGAGAAATTACACCAATTCATTTCATTTCAGCTGATCTCAAGATCCACAACTTTTTAAAGGAAGGCTGGGTTCCGTAATTGCATTTGCCTTCCAGCCCTGCCAGCTTCTTAAGTGCACTCATTGGACACAGGCTAAATGCTTTGAGCTGATTCTGCAGCTTATCAATAGCATGGAAGGAATTTGTGCCAGTAAATTTGGACTTTTCTGGATTGAATAGTTGAATGGGAGTCTTCTGACAATATAATTCAAAATAGTTTCTGCCATTTTTTGCTGCAGATAGTCAAGATGACAGTGTTTTTAGAAATTTTTCTCCAGTAAGAAAGAAATAAGCCCAAGATGTGGAATCCTCTATTTATATAGAGAACCTAACAATACACACAGCAACTGTTTGTACAGTTTTATGGTTCACAAAAGATATTTTGAAAAGGCCAGTTAGGAACTTAGAGGGAAATCTATGCTTCTTCTACTCTTGGCTTCTTTGATTAAGAATGACATTTTGTTTATTGTGTTGTGATAGTGTACTTATTTGCTTATTAACCATTACATTATTCATTATCTCATTCCAAATTAGTCAGCCAAGCAGCCATTAATCAATAACAAATTTTTGTTGCTGTCATCCTACCGAACAGGCAATTTGGTTTTCAGTTAGGTCTTTAGTTATAGGGAAATCTGTAATGACAGTTCTTGACTTTCTCCATAGTCTGGAAATAACCTGAGGAGGTCATCAAGCCTTGCCATTTTCACCAGTACAAAATCAACTATGTCAGTGGCATTACAGAGACAAGAGGTAGTACAGTCCTGACAGAGCTGTAGACTTCTACAAAGAAGACCTTTAGACTTGAGTTGATTTTCTAGAGTCTTTCACAGCCCCTGAAGAAAAACAGGCACTTCCACAGCGGAATTAATTTCCTTCCAATGTCCAATGGGAGTGGGTCACATGCTGGAAATGCCTATTTCTCTGCTGTGGGATTCAGCCTCAGGTGAGTTGAAATCCACTCTTGCTGCTTAAGCTGTTTGTAAAGACTCAGCGATAGAGAAGCAACAATATCTTTACAAAAATGCATCTGAATGCTTTATTCTCTTATTGCTTGACAGGTTTTCCTATCCAGTTTTAGTTCCTGTAGTTAAAACCTGTTATTTCTTGCTCTGTGTATCGTAGACATGGAAAACAGACTGTTCTCTTTCTTTCTGTAGCAGGTCATATTTTTATGTCCTTTCTGTCTCCCATAACTGTACTCCTGCACTCAGTCTTCATGTCCATATGCTAAACAAGCACATCTTATGCAACCCTTCTTTATTGGTCATATTTTCTGGAGCTCTGGCTGTTCCCCTTGCTTTCCTGCAGATTCATGCTGGTTTGCATTTGGCCACTCCAGCATTGGTGAACTTACAAGTTATACTTCGTGTTTCACAGGTTAGATTGCTATTTGCACACCCTATGGTGATTAAAAGTTGTATGTCATCATCACCAGCACAGATAATCTATAACATGAAAAGGACAGCTCAACCATCTTGTTTGTCCATTACCAGCCCAAAAAGTGTGGTACTACAAAACCCAAAGAGATAACAAAACTTTCATTAAATGTATTTCAGCTATTAAATTAATTTATTATTTCAGGTGATTAAATTTAAATAAACTTCAGCATCAGCAAATCTTTTTTAATTGAACATCTGAATGTGCATGCACATACACACATGAATTTGTCCAGCTGCCTCTCTAAGGGGCAGTTTAAATCAACAGAATTGTTTCTATAATAAGAACATGTGAAGTTTGCTAAGCCACATGAAATATTCCTCGACAGAAGGAAGTTAACCTCAAGAATGACCGTCTCGGTCAAAAAACGCTAGGCAAAGAGAACTTGTGATAACTTGAAGACAGCCCTAATTGACTCCTTTAGTCATCTGGAATGATGCAGAAGGGCACAGAAGAGGAAAATATGGGCTGGGCTGAACTCACAAAATCCCTGCTGTGCATTTCTTAATGTCTGCATTTCATATCTCAAAGTTCCCATTCTCCCAAAGGTTAAAAGAAATCAGGATGGAGATATATATGATTATAAAACCAACCTACTGTTGCCAACAATAAAACACTTTTTATTTTGACTTTTTTTTTAATGTTCTGACATCTTACTGTACAGAAGTTCAGAATTTCATTAGTATTAATCTTTGACCTTTCACCTTTTTATGTGGAAGAATTAGGGAGAAAAAAACACATTCCTCTTTGCCCTGGCTTGCTTATTATGACTCTCTCAAGAATTTCAGTCTGGGGCTATTTGCCAGAACTATGTTTAGCTCTGAGAGGAGAAAAAATCTCCCCCCAATCCAAAATGCCACCATCCAAATTTATCTCTCAGCTTTTACTAAAGACCTGGGGTTTAAAACACTCTGGATTAAATTTATCCCAGTAGGAGTTAAAAGCTTTGCTATGCCAGTTTGTACTTACTGAGAAAAGTTGACCTTGAGAGCTGCTTGCTAATGAACCTTCTTGTTTTATAAGTTCCTGGTGTTCTGGAAGTGAAGGAAGCCAGAAAGGTGTCCTGTAGAAGGTACAATTTTTACTTATGCCATAAAATGCCAGCCTGTGAAAGTCATGTGTTACAGAAGGCCAAAGTAAGAGTGACAGGAATTTGAAAAACACTGGAAAACTTTGACTGGTAACATTTACGTACCAAGCAAGCAAAGCAAAGCTTCATGCATACTTGAATTTTATGCTTGAAGGCACAAATTGATTGCTTGTGGTGGAAAGAATAATGAAATTCCTCCATGTCATAACATCACAGAATCAACTAGGTGAATTTTAATGGGAAGGGCTACATTCCTTTGACAGTGATTCCTTGGACAGGTGATTGCCAGAGGCAGCCTTTTCATTTATATTCACTTAGAAAAGTTTCAGTGCAGTGTGCATTCATGCATCAGATCATCTTTAGAGCAGAGGTACCTACCCCTTCTATCAGCCTCTCCATTTTGTACACTTAGGGACCACACAAATCAGAGAACAGTGGTGCTATTTGCAAAGCACTCTGTAGGCAATCCCACAGTGGCAGAAGGTTCCTTCCCTATCTGCTTGTTGTCATTTCCATCGTTAGCCACACTGAAACGCTGTCAGAGCTCCAAATGAAACAACACAACTGGTGTGCACCCCACCACGTTTTGGCAGTAGGATAATACCCGTGGCTACACAATGCCAACATGGGAGCAGTGTTGTGTGGAGCTTCCTCATCCCTGTGTCAGTGAAAGGCTCAGCTGGACAACACTACACGTAAGGACCAAGCCAAAGTGCAAATCCCTGGTGTATGGAGCGGAGGCAGTAAGCTGGGCTGGAAGTGGCTGGGGGTTTCTTCTCATGTTCTCTGTGCTCCCACCATAGGCAAGGAAAGAACACACAGAACTGAGGGAGAATGATAAGAGAGATAGAGAACTAAAAGACTGGATGATCTGTGTAATGAAAAACATGACAGGGAAGGGAAGGACGATGAGGCATTATCGAAAAAGAAAAAGGCAGGGAGAGAAACATAGTACAAGATATGAGGAAGAAAATTAAATAATAGGAAAATCAAGAGAGAGTCAGGAAAGTTAGAACAAATGAGTAAGAATTTGCCTCAAGGGAAAGCACACAGACATCAAGGGGTCCATGTAGCCAGAGAATCAGTAGCTGAAGCCAAGTGCTACTGTCATTTCCATCTGCTGACGTACACTCAAAATTGTACCCCAAGGAGAGCTTATAGGATTCCCTTCATTATGATGCTGACACAGCTCCCAGGAGTGAATTTAAGCAAGAGGACAGAGAACTGAGGACCTTTGCCATAATGTGACATATATTATATTGATGTAACTGTTCATCACTTCCAAATCTGCACTGCTCTGAGTGCTCCTCTTGCACAGGTAAATACAGCTCTTCACAGTAATGAGACTGGTGCTACGCAACTGAAAGAAAAATGTTTCAGAGTTGAGTAAAACAATGCTATCATAATAATTTCCTCTCCATTACCCATAAGTAAAAGCAGTGTTCTGTTTTACATTCATTACTGGTTATATTACAGATTAATGGATATTGGTGTGAGTGTATGATGAAGCAATTCAGTGATCCTCTGGATTTCCTTCTAGTGAATACATCCATTGTTGCTTGAATATGCATTACCCTGAAGTATTCATGGACTCCTGCATGCTGAGAGCTTCCCTGAAGTAAGCCAGATGTTTCCAATTGTTTAACACTGGGAACATCCCACAGCACAAGCAGCTTTGGGTAGTACATCAGCTTAAATGATCCTTACAGTTTTAAATTCAATTCAGCCAATTTTCTCTGAAACAAGGACTCCTTTACACTGCCAGAACAATGATATGGGCCTTCACATCAGCACGAATCTGGCCCAACTACGTCACTGACTGAGAAAAGGCTATTGCTCTCACCTTTCTTCTTCTTATATATAGTATTTCAGCAGGCTTTTCCTCAAGCCCTAAGTCTGACATCATCCATATGTTACATCTGTGTGGAACAGTCTTTGCAATATGTTGGCAGAGTATTTCTCTCATTTGAACTTTCTCTGGTAATTTTGAATCTGGGGACATAGACTAGTCTGTGACACTGTGACTAAAACCCAGAGTGAATAGAAACACTCTAAAAATCCAGAAGGCTGCCTCCTTTCATTTGCTGAAATCTTACTACAAAATGCATCGTTAACCTGACTTGTTTAAGAATTCTAGCACAAAACAGAATTTGGCTTTTAACTCATCTGCTTTGTTGAGAATGTCATGATGTGATAGTAATCTATAAATACCAGATTCAGGAAACATTCAAATGATTGAGACATCATGAAATTCACTTCAGAATCAAAATCAAGTTCAAAACTGTGGAAATAAAAGTTGGGAAATGTTTCTGGATCTTTCTGAACAGCTCTGAATTACGTTTAGTTTTGTGGTTTACTTTTCCAGGGAGACAAAATTGCTAAAGTTTCAGATTTTGCCCACATTTTGAAAACTTATGGCTTTGAATATCAAGTCTAGTTAATTCCTATAGGTTTATAATCACTTGTCAAAATAACCTTGGCTACCTTTCTTCTCTAGAAAAGTTTCCTAAGAAATACGGTATTTAAACAGAAAAGTTCATTGCTACTTACAACACTTTAGAAGCAGGATATCCTACTTTACTCCTTTTTAGTAAAAACACAAAACAACAACAACAAATCAAAGAAAAATATTTCGTTAACATATGAAGAAAAAACCCAAACAAACACATTGTTTTTACCTATGTCTAAAGTACTTTCCTGTGTTCATCTTCAAATATGTCATATTATGACATACCTAAACTGAAATGTTACCAGGATGGATGGTGGGTTTTGATAGTCCATGAAGCAGCATGCAAAATGTCGTTTTGTACACTCCCAAATGCTCTTTGGAAATCTTGGAAGGCCTGGAAGAATCTGAGGTTTTTTTAAATTCTTACATGAAATAAAATATTTTATACAAAAAAGTCGTGAAAGGTGAAAACTGAAAGCCATAATAAAGTTGTAAGTCAGGCTACCTAACAACCTTCTTTGTTTTTCAATCTATCATCTTAATTTAGAATAAGAGGTTGCTCTTGCCAATTCAGCATTTTTTTTGTTCTCTTTGGCATATGTACATCCAAGGAAAGCTGCTCTTTGCCGACCCTATTATCGATGGGTACAGCAAGTCTACTAAAGACCTTAAAAATAGCTAAGGCAAAGAATGATTATTACATGGTTTTTTTCCAAGTGATTTCACGTTCAGGTGTTTTACTTTCCATCAGCATTGGTTTTAATAATTTCATTCTGAGACCTTCGGCTTCTTTGTTTAGTTTCTTAAATATAAAGCAGTGTGACTCAGAGCAGCAAGTACAGCACTCTCAGTATCAAGTACTTGGACATTTTTTGTGTGTTTACAAGTTCTCCATCTTGTATATTCCTTCCTGCCCCATTTAACAGTTTGGGCTGTCTAAACCCAGCTGCTGAGTCACAGAGTCTTTACTGGTAGTTACTGGCATGGAGGAAACAAGAAAACAGAGAGCAAGGTCCTGGGCTCATCCCCTGTTTCTCTGTGCATGTCTGACCAAGACTTGTTTTATGAGCTGTTATATTTACATTTTGGCACTAGTCATAAAAATTTAATTGCAGTTGAAGGACCAATTACTTTAGCCAGCTGTCTTCTAGCTGTTAGCTTCTTAATTTCATTAATAGTTGCAGGGAAGCTTTAGAAACATAACCTGGAGAAATAGCAGGCAATGGTAAAATACCTCACATCCTCATTCTGAGCATACAGCTCCTGGAGGGAGCATTCCCAGGAGCTAAAGCACGTGCTGCAACAGTTGGCTCTCTTGTAGAAGTTTTCAAAGCAGAAATAAAGACAGGCAGGAAAAGGAAATAATTGCAGCTTCTGCAATTTATTTACTACATGGCTTTTGGCAACCATATAATTATTTTCAATTTAAGGGTGATGCAAGCCAGTAATCAAACTGAATTTCAGAGTGCCTGGCATGAATGCAAAGGTCGCCGCTTTTCACTATTGATTTAACCCATATATCATGCAGGCAACGATAATGATGATGATGATGATCTATTAAGCTGATGTTAATAGCTATAAAGCAGTTGATAGCAGTGACAACAGAAGAACGCAGAATATAGGCCAAAATGAATTGTGCAGTCTTTTGCTGAGCTGCTCTCAGCTTAGGTCATGGAAAGTCTCTTCCTTTCTTTCACTTCTTTCTAACTTAACAAAACAATGTATTTCATTTATATCGGACAATGGCATGTATTGTAGTTGCAGTCCTTTCGTCTCTGAAGGAAGCTTGTCACTTCATGTGCACACAAAGCAATCGGTGGAGTGGTAGAGAAGTCAGGGGTTAAATATAACAGCCAATTGATAGTAGCATTTTCAAACATGTTAATTACTGGCCTACCACGCTTTCTCTCCAAGTCAAGCGTTCCTCATTGAAGTCTGGACAGATCTGCTTTAGGCTGAGTGTTTTTGCAAATGCTTCTGTGAGTGATTGAAAAGGCTACACTGGCCTGTGGAATTCCCTGTGCTAGTTCTTTTCTACAATAGAATTTTCCTTAATATTTCCCACTGTGGCATCATCCCTAAATGTACCTTTAGAAGCAAATAGCAAATACATGCAGTTGCACAGACTGGCATTTGCCTAATCTAAACCTACATATAACTCATGTCAGGTGTGGTCAGAGCCAGCATGGTTATTCTACATGCGTTTCTGCTTCTTGCTATCACACCACCATGACAAGAAATCCTTAAACGGACTGGGACATTCCATGGGGTTCTTTCATGCACAGGTGCAACTGTGGGCACAGGAATAGTTTTAATGAAGGAGAGGGTGGTGAAGAGTCTGTGTGAAAACCAAGGCTAGGTGACAAGGTGACGCAGCTATTTCGACATACGCCACCATAATTATAAAGATGGTGCTGAAGATGTGATTAACTTCATCCTTAAGTTTCCAAGAGCAGAAGTTTCTGGTATTTTCCCATCTTGCCAGCTGATCTAGCCTCAAAAATTGCGAGATAATCAACACACAGGTGCACGTGCATGTTCTGTTCACTTCCTTTCTTTCAATACCTTGGGCTCACTGTACAGGACCTTTGAACTCTTTCCTCCTGCATACCATTCTGTGGGGAACAGATACTATTGAGAGCTCCAGGTTAGGGAAGACACCGCACCACTAAAAAGGGATTAGCATCAGTGAAACACTGAAAATCTTGCTTTTCACTGGGAGGATAAAAAAAGCACTATCATTTCTCTATCTGTTCATGGAGTGATTTCTTGGGAGACAGCATTTTCTTGTTCATAAATCAGCTGTTTCTTTAACGGAAGTAACCGAACAGGTCCTAACCTGCATTCATTTTTTTCCTCTTCATTTACCTGTAAGATGAATTAAGCGTGGAGATGGCACAGATAACTGACTGACTGAAGTTGACAGCCACATTTCAAGGAAAAAAATTGCCCTTGGAATCCTCTTCCAAATCTCTTCTCAAAATTTGCTTCCCTCAGGAAGCCCACCAATTTCTTAGTGAATGTCAGCAGAAACAACCATCCATAAGACTTACGGACTTCATCTCTCAGCACAATTTTTGTGTCTTGTCTATTTGTTTATACCTTGGGAGTCCCATTCCAGGTTTCTATTTTACTACATTATAAAAGTACGGACTATGCTGCAAAATAAAGCTTAATACAATAAAGCTGATTACATGTTGGGATCAGTGGAACAATACAACAGAAGTCTGAATGACTAGCTTTTTAGGACTGGTCTGGCTCCACCTCAGGCTGACCCACTACACTAGATCAGGTTACTTGATATGGTGTGAGTAGTTCCAATATGAAGCAGCACAGTAGAAGGATGAGAAGAACAGGTTTTAATGAGAGAAAGAAGAAATACAGCAATACAACTGATACAAAAAGTACACAATATAACACAACGGTCTAATAAATTAGCAGAGAACTTGAGAAACAGGAAGAAAGTTTCAGATGGTTGAAGAAACAGGCTTGCTCAAAAAGATACAATCTTAAGTCTTCATAGATATATATACATTCTTGGCAGTATAGGAAACGTACAGTTCTAACATAGAAAATACTGACTGAAGTGGTAGTATCAATTCCTGAAGAGTATTTGCATATGGTACATCATGAAGTATACACACAGGCAATTTAGCATTCAGAAAGTCTCCAAGTAAAGGAAAACATTACGGATCCCTTTTGGTACACAGACATCTCCTAACAGCAGCAATTGGATCTGTTCAGTATTCAATATGAAAACAAACACACAAACCTCAAAACAGCAAACAGTAAGCAAGACCTTTTGCACAATGAATTATGAACCAATTTGGCAGCAAGATTCAGAAGATAAGAAAAATACTCCTGCCTCACCAAGTTTCCTCTTGCCTTTCATGATCAAATTATTTCCCTTCTTCCCAGTAACCTTTTAAGCCTGCCTTCCTGGGGATGTGAATTAGGTGAGAGTGGGTCATACCTAAGTGAGAAGAGTGGTCAACAGCTGTTAACTGTAAAACCAAATCAGGGAATGTTTACAGGAAGAGGTGTGCATCAGCCACAGCTCCTCACAGCAGCAGAACACAGCCTTTGATAAGTTCTGATAAAAACGTCTAAGCATTACGAGGGAGCCACAAAGCTCCAGATAAAAGGAGCCAGCCTGTCCTGTTGCCGCTCTTTTGGCACTTTCGAAGCATACAACAGAAGTCTGTCTCTTAGGAGTCACACACAAGTAGAATACATCTTCTGCAGTGTACCTAAGCCCCCTTCCTGGATTAAAGATCTACCTGCTACCAGTGTCCTCAACTGACACATTATTCTCTTCCTAAAGCAGCAGCTACACAGGCATTTAGGTGATGCTAAAAGGGGTTTGGCTAACAGTTGCCACAGCACACAGGTCTCTGAAGGATGATGGGAAGGTGCGATGGGAAGCATATGACACAGAAAACCATTCTTTCTTCAGTCATCACATCAGACAAGAGTAACCAGTGCTCATTACTAAAGTGCTTGTACTAAGGAGTCAGCAAAAAATACTGCAGAAACTATTGCCAGGATTGCTTAAAATTAATTTCATCTTCAGGGTGAAAGTGGAATTACAAATAAAATTCTGCATAAAAAATCAAGCAAAATGCTCATACAGCATTTATGCATCCCTGTACAAGCATTTGCTATTCCATCCAATCATTACTAATTGGAGGACAGATAAGCCACATCCACTCCACCTAGGCAACTGTCAGGGATACAGGATAAAGAGAAAAAAGAACACAGGCAGTAGTGAGGCAGAATTTTATTACAGATGCTGAAGAAATAATAGCAACCAAAAAGACCTTAAAAGTGGTTAGCATTACAGTAGAGAAAACTACTTCTGCAACTGGGGAAACCAAGGCACAAATTTAAAAATGGCTTAAAAATAATCCTGGTGATGCACATGATTAAACATGTAAAAAAGACTTTAGGTCCTGGTTCATATCCATGGGAAAAAGGATGGAGGTAAACAAAAGGACAAAAAAGAGAAACAAAAGAGTTTGGGAAAATATCATAGGCAGGAAACCCTCTCACAACAAAAGGTCAACATCCAGGAATGTCTTCCTGCTACTGCGTACATCCAACCCAGAACTTGAGTTCTTGGAGCCCTAACACAGGCAGCCCCCAGGCTTCATACCTGCTTTAAGGACCTGCTGATCTAAACCTCCTTGAGGCCGATCAAATGAACCGTGTTTAAAGCAGCATCAGCAACTGGCAGGGCGGGTGCAGGAGAGACTCCCACAGAGCCGAAGCACCCAGGTTTTCAGTGCAGTGGAAAGAAGGAGACTGACTTCACACAGAACTTAAAGGAAGAGATACAGAGATTGATTACACACAGCTTGGGACAGCAGCACTAAGGCTTTCTGTGGAAATGAAACGTAGATAAAATAGAGGCTTTTTTTAAAAGCTGCTGAAGACTACCAGTCTGGTGAGCGTTTCCTGTCTCCACATGGACAAGAAATTGTGGATCCTTCCCAGTGTCTGCAAACTTCAGAAGGTATCATGTGATTTCCCTCTGTAGCCCTGCCAGAAGTCTCTTGCTGCAGTTTGTTCTCTTGAACATTTCCTCTTATATTTTAGCTCTCATTTATTAACCAATTAGGCAGCAGCTTATCAAGATTCTTTTCTTTCCATTCCCTGTGGTTCCTTCGCCATCTATGCTACCTTTAGGCCCTGTTTTGGGAAATGCTAAGACTTAAAAGGCAGGAGATGTTGAGGAACATGTATTTGTTTACATGTTTAAGACAGGGCAGATATGCATACAGGCACTCACAGCAGCTCAGGTGCAAAGCCTTGATAAATGAAAACAAAGTGAAGCAGCTTTTCTAATAAAGGATGTAAAATCAGGTTTGAAATACCTCCACACAGTCTGCTTGGTAGAACACAATTCTTTTTCCTTTGGATAGCACAAATTAACTTTTTGTTTACCTTTCAAGTAAGTAACTGGATAGTTTGATACAAGAAAAATACAACCTCTTTGCTAGACAAGCCTTGCAGTGGGATACCTGGCAATACACATTTACATTATGAAGGGGTGTGTGTGTGTATATATATATATATTTATGAAGCTTATTCAAACCCCTTAAATTAAGAACTTATTTGTTTATGCTCCTCAATAAAAATTCAAAATGGCTCAATTCAGGGAGATTTAGTAATACCTGTATTCTGAAAACACATGCTCTTTTTCAGTGGGAAAGGTTTTAAGCACAACTGCTAGATCCCAGCACTTCCTGAGCTCAAGACCAGGCAGCTGTGGAGACAGAGCCCATTGGCATAGCAGCTGGAGAGTACGTGTTCAGCCCCTACTGCTGAAAGCAGCAAGCTTGTTTAGGGGAAGGCAGACTCAGCCATGACTGTGCCACCCTCCTGTGGGAAAGAACAAGTAAGGCTCACATAATGAGGAACATGTGTTAGAGGGTCAGTCCTGCTGAGGAGGCATTACCATCTTATAATCATTAATCTGGGAAGAAAATTCCTGGAAGTGAATGTTCTGAAGTCCAGGAAGAAATAGGAGGCCAGGTTGAAATGTAGGTCAAAGCTCCCTGGAAGGAATGTCAGGACAGACATTGCACCAGCCCTAAGAACCCTTTTGTTTATGAGTTAATGACTGAGAATGCACACCAACACCTTGGCGTGGATTCCCTCTAGCCTATCATTTCATAAAGTTTAGACAAAGGCCTCAGAACTGAAGGAAAAAAGTGGCCAAATTCCTCAGCAGTTGGCAACAGAATGCTGGAAAAGAGCTGAAGGCTGCTACAAGGGAAAAGAGAGACCACTAGAGGAAAGGACAGACCTAGTAAAAACTGGAGCTTTGAAAGACACGTGCAGAGTCATCGCAGCCAGCTCAGCACTCCTGTGGTCACTCACCTCAGGAGAACCCTTCCCAGAAGTGGTCAAACCAGAAGAGCTTCTCTAGCCCAGGCCCCATCTTTTGCAGTGTGGCCACTAATGTTTAAGTTTCTGTTGGGGATAACTTACCTGGTACATTACAGATAATCCCTTAGGTGAAAAACAAACTATAAAACCCTCCCCAAATGGTTTGTGCGGCTTATGAAAAGGAAAGGTGGGAAGGAAAAAGTTCACAAGTGGGATTGCATATGGCATGGATGCTTGCAATAGAGGAAGACAGACAATAAACCCAAAATGCTTGTGAAGCAGCCTGTTCCCATTTAGGTTTCACTCAGCACTGTTCCGTGATCACCGCAAGCTTTGCAGACCTCAAGCACACAGGTGCCTGCAGACCACCCGTGAACACCCACACTGGGACATGAAAAACTTGGGAGTACAATGTCATACTGAGCAGTGCAGGAACAGCCAACAGGAACTTGTTTAGATTTCACCAGCTGTGCCTTTGGATGAAAGATCTACAGGACAGTTTGTAGATTTCTGGCTTTTATCCTATAATACAGTTAAAGACTACTATTATTATTATTATTATTACTGAAACACAGATATCAAGCATTATAAATAGCCCGCATTTATGGTGCTTCTCTTGAGATCAAATGCATGATTCTCGGTCAGTAATGGCTACTGAAGATATTAAGCACTGATGTTTCTCTTTTTGTTTGTTTAGGAATGGACCTTTCTTTAACAGCACAAAGTAACGGAAAGGATTGGTCACTCTCTCTTTTGGAAATCTGAGGTTATTTTCAGTTCTCATCCATGCAGCTGGAGAAGGTCAGGAAGCAATCTTTAAATATTAAGATTTGAGCACAAATCAAGCCAACTAATGACACTTATTTTGGGACCTTGTACTAGAATTGCAGTTACTTTTAAAATGCAACTTTAAAATGCTTTTCAGTAAGCCAGAATTACTTATAAGAGCCACTATACACCAAGAGTGTGGTATAAATTTGAGCTGCTATACATTATTATTTCTCTTTTGACTGTATGCTGCCCATTTTGGTGTCCGCCTTCTGTTCCAGTTCTCAAGTCAAGTGAGAAAGTCAGCATACAACTCTAGATCTAGTCATTCCTGTTACAAATACATGCAAAAAAGAATTTGTGTGTTATTTTAAAATCTGAACCTCCTAAGAGTGGTGGTAAAGGCAGAGGACCACGTGTGTCAGAGGGTCCAAAAGGGTGAAACCAGTAAGTAGAAAAAATCATGCACAATAATTTCAGTTGTACTGGCAGTATCAAAAACAGTTCCTAGAAACTTTAGGGAATAAGACACAAATGGTCTTGGACAGCCTAGGCCTCAAGAACAAGAACAACAACAACAAAAGGAATCAAAATGAGTGAGGAAAATAATGAGTGGCATCATCCTCATTAGGATTGAGGAAGCCAGCTGCAAGTTAAAGCACTGATGCACTTCCAGTCCTATCCATATCCTAAATCACTAAGTGGTTACAAAAGCCAGCCTAGAGGAGGGACTGGGATTTGATGGCCATGAAGTGATTTAAGCTGCCATAGAACTGCATCCCCTAAAGCATACTGTCCATGAGGCCTGTAAGATTTAAAGCTGAGAAGGTACAAGGATCAAAATATGCTGATCACATGAAAGTATTCAAGTTTTGGTGCCATTCAACCCTTTTAAAATAAGCCACTTTTAACAGAGAAACTTCTTCCTTGTCTACTAAATTGCAGTCACTTCTTCAGAATCCCGTGTGCAATTCAGAAAGTGTAACGTGGGCTAACAGTGCACTCACCCTGTTGAGCCAAGTTGTGTTCTGATAACCTGCCAATAACCTGAGCCATGGCAGTGTGAGGGGAGGCAGCACATCGAGAACGGTTTGATACCCAGCTGTAGCTCAAGCCAGATTGTTTTATCCATCTACAAAGCAAAGTTCATGGGAGGTAGATTTCATTCCTAGCTAGGACCGTGTCTTATCACACTTACACTACCACTACCACTTATCTGATTTCTGCACAAATTTCGAAGTTGAATAATCAAATGTATTTTTTAGCATTTAAAATCCAAGGTGGCAAAATAAAAACATATACAGGAGAGAATTAAATATAATGAGAAAATGAATAAAACACACCACCAAGCATTTTAAAAGTTAGCCACAGAGGCCTTCAGTTTGATCTCTGATATCCCTATATCCACTGCCATGTTTCTTGTGTGATAATATATTTTGCTTATTCATCAGAGACCAAAAAAAGCTCTGAAAAGTCAAGTTGTTTGGCATCTTTAGTTTGTGTTAGACCAGGTGGCAGCTGTTGGGAGATCATTTTGATTTAACAACTTTTTGATTTGTTAGCAAAGAAAAACATCGTCCAGCTAAATCCCGCTGACAGTGAATAAATATTTCTCCTACATAAGACCAAATATTTTCATTTGCCATCCTAATAGCTAGGGGTAAAAGATCTGAAAAGATTTTTCTTTCTCTATGGACTAAAATATATTTGAAGGGTTCAGTGTTTTATGGGAGGTGATTATTACTCTGTACTCTGCACTGCTGAGGTTAGTCTGGAGTCCTGCATCACACTTTGGTCATTATACTTCAAAAACTGGAGAGATTTCTAAGGAAAGCAAACAAAAGGCAGAAAACATGACCTCTGCAGAAGGACTGAAGAAAGTGGAAAATCAAAAAAGTTCATTGGCAAATCATCTCGTGTGTACAAGATGGCAATGATGATGCAAAGATGACCACATACTGGCACTGCAACCGGGAATAATTGACCAAACATGAGGCTGAGCAAATTTATGGAAAAGGATTCTATCAGAACCTGTTAAGCCGACAGCCACCACCACTTCTTGACCACTGGGTCAAGAAGTCCCTGAGCCACAAATTGCTGAGGAATAGCCTGGAGAAGTATCACAGAATACTCTTCCCTCAGCATCTGCTATTAGTCCCTGTCACAGACAAGATCCCAGAGCAGCCTGGCCCTTTACACTGACCAAGTGCCATTCTCACACTCTGCTTGCTTTTTCAGATGAGACAGTATGAAACCCTGTTAATTCTAAAAAGCAATTAGCCCTGGTAACAAGCCACTTGCAAAACAACAGCTGCCCTTCACGAAATAGTTTAAAGGACAAGGGCAGCTTAGTGTACTTGTCCTCTTGTTCCTGTTAAAAAAAAAGGAAAAAAAGAAGAAAGGGATAACCTAGAAGATTACAAAATTCAGTGTGGGCAAACAACTCCACACAGTCCACCATATAACTGGTTTTTTACTACCAAACAAATTAATGAGAAAGTTGCAAATTTCACACTTCTGATAAACATAAAATTTCCAATTTTGTAATAAACAGTCACACAGAGACAGGTGTGCTTGGGACAAAGTCTGAAATCTCAGTAAAACTGGCTACTCTATGCATTTCCATCTTGCATTTAGAAAACTAAGTGCAAGATTCAGTGATGTCCAGCAATCCTCTGCTGGGAGTAAAACTGTCTCATTGCTATGACTGATGGCAGAAGCCTTCACATTTGCAAATCTTGCCTGTAGTTGACAGAGGCACATTTAATTGCATTTGAAAGATGGTCTATTATCTGTAACTCTCTACATTTGCTTCCATGACACAACTTTTTAATTTCTGTCATGAATACATACACTTAACAACATGGACAAGTTACCTTCTTATCACAGATCTTTGCCTAGATTTAAGCCTTTACCTAGATCTTTAGCTGTAAAGTGTAGCGTTATAAAAGATGTAGTGTTAGATTGCAATCCAATCCAAGAAGCAAATATTGTCTTTGGAGTACTTTCCAGGTAGGACAGAAGGAGGAGAAATTATTTAACCCTATATAATTACTTGTTTCTTTACTTCACAGAACTGCTAATTGGAAATGGGATAGGGAAAATGCATTTATTGTTAGCTCTGCTCTCCACAAAGGATTTTGGCTGCTGATATTCTTCATCATAACCCATAATTTAGTATGGACTTCCTGCTAAATGTTTCAAAAAGTTACAAAGCTCTAAGAAGCAAATGTTCTGTTTTCACAAAAATCCCTATCTTGGGTAACAAGCCAAAGAACACAGAACAGCACTCAGACCTTGACATGCTCAGTATATTAAGACAACTTGTCAGAGCTAACGCACACTTCGGTGTGTTCATAAACATTATTTTAAATGCAGCAATAAATTATGCCAAGAGATCTGTCAGGTTCTTGAAGGAACCTACAGCATGTATATAGAGTCATTTCAAATGACATAATTATGAGGAAATCTGGATCAAAACAGAGTGTATGACATACATAGATGGAACCTGGTTATCAAACCAAGAGAAGTCAGGCTTTGAGCTATGTACACTGTTAGCAATATTTTTCTTCAGGGAGAATATTAAATAGATCAAAATAAATGACCTGATGGCTGTTTTATACAGAGGTGATGAGAGGCAGAGAAAACAAGTGAGTCCAGGTGTTCATACGGGCAGCTTCTAAGACTGCATTAAGTAAGACCATGGAAATCAGTTAAATTGCTTGTAGAAAATCTATTTGTTCAAAGTAGGATCAGGACTTCCTCCAAAAAGTCATTGTTTGATCATAGCCATGTCTAATGTCAAGGCTGTAATGTCACACTATACCATCTTTGCCAGTAATGTAGATGTGGGCAATCCTGAGTCTCAGGCCACCAACACGGTACGTGCTGATACAGCTGTTTGGAGATAACTGCTGTTACTGTATTGCTGCAGTAAGAATGATGAAAAGCAAAAAAGCCTAAAAAGGGTGAATTTTTGACCCAGGTGGACTCATGAACTGGTTTCTAACATAGCCACAAAAACCCGTGTTGACACAGCTGATGAATGAAAATGAACAACTCATCATGGATTGGGTTTTTTAGGCCAGTTTCATTACCAAGACCAGCATATAATAAAACTGAGGTCCCAAGTGAGCCACCAAAGTAAATTCTCCAGGATTTTTACTAAGGACTGCAGCAAAGGAATAAAGAGATAGCAGCTTTTATAAATGTGAGATCTGTCAGCAATTTCAGTACCAATGCAACTCAGGCTACTACTGATTTCATCTAAAAGTCTGAGCACAGTGATAATTCATATCCTAAATCTGATCATCTTTCCAGGTTGGTATCATAGCCATACACACCGTAAACTATGATTTGGATCCCATAGAAAAAGTTCAGGAGTACCCTTTCTGGGATACACAACATCAGATCGTGAGATGATGGTGGATGAGTTCATGGAAAAATATTAATGGAAGATACATTTAGGCTGTCAGAACAATTAGCTAGGAACAAAAAATATCTGGGCACTTTGTGAACTCAAGGATCTCAAGTCAAGAATGAGGAAGACTTCTTTTTCAGAAGCATGGTCAATGCTTCAAACACAATCTATCCAAGGCAGCTTTTCTAGACTTGTAAAAAAAATTGCTTACCACAGAGAAAATAAAAGTGTTTCATCACCTTAGCCTAATCTTTATAGGTTACAGAAGAATATACTCTACCACTAAAAGGAGGCTTATCTTCCGAATACACTATGAAAAGCATCTGATTTTTTTCTACAACCTCCTCAAGACATCAGCCACTCAGCTTCCAGTCACTTACACAAAATAAAGGGCACAGAACACAGTGTTACTGGTCAATGAAAAACAGCAAAACATTCTCTTCCCAAAACCTGCGTGTGAGGGAGAAGACAGGCATCATACAGTGAAAGAGCACTGTAAGTCATACTCCCTTCTCTATCAATTGATATTTCCCTCTTTACCATCTGTGAAAGAGTCCACATATTTCACAGTGTTCATGCAAAATCACTAATAGAGGACAGGGAGGTTGAAAGAAAGCACTTGTTTTCTGACATACCGTCAAGAGTTCCACCCTAATCTGCTGACCTGCATTACCTTTCCCACTTCCCATGACAGCATCCTAGGAAAGATATTGCTCTGCACCACCAGCATCTAAAAAACCCTTTACTCTATAGAATCTGCAAAATCCAATAAATTCTCTAAGTAACTGATGCAGTGTTTTGTCCTGGAAGTGTATCTGGGTCCAAGTAGAGTATTCCACACAAGGAAGTGGTGCTCTCACCGTTAGAGACATGAGAGCTTTGCTTCATTTTGTGTCAGCGAGCAAAAGGAAGAGAGGGCAATGAAACCATTAACCAGCTCCTCCGTGAGGTGAGCATCAGTTTCCTGCTCCTTGTAACACCACCACAGAGAAAAAAGCAACTTGCATAACCTCATACCAAACATCCAGACTTCATCATCAGTTAACTAAGTTACAAGAAACAAAATACACAACTGTAGTTCTCTCATGGATTCTTAATCCCACAGCTTAAAGTTGTGATCTAAGGAAAAGTGAAAGAATATTAGAGAATAGCAAGTATAGTGTTCAAACAAAATACTGCATGTTGTTAAGCTCTCAGATAATTTCCTTTAAGAAAATTACTTCGGGACGTAAGCAAAAATGTACAATTGATCATCATATCAAATCAAACAATTACATTAAGGTTCAATTTACAAAAGGTTAACAAATAATTAATAGCTGGCCTAATAAATAGGTGTTTACTTCTCCTCTCTGTCAGTCCAACAGATAGCTTCTAGCCGTCTATAGTACTTTCTACTGGTGTGCTTATAACCTTCCCTAAAATTTACTTACAACACATTTCTCTAACATGAATTACAACTTATAGAAATAATTTCTTAACCCTTCATAAAATTCTAAATAAACCTTAATATGAAGCATGACTAACTTTATACTATTTCAGCCCCATACCCCAGGACACATAAAATACTAGCTCTTTCAAGTTTTTATTTAAAATTCTACATTTTAGCTGGGTGCCACATCACTAGTCGCAGAATCACAAATGCCTATCGTGGCTTAGCCAACACACTGCAGACACAAGAAGTGAAACAAAAGTGGTGGGGGAAGATCACAGGGAATAGTTCAGGTTCGTCCAAAAGAAATGTCCTGGCTTTTTTTGTTGGAACAAACACTGATACCATGACAAAAGAATCAGAGAGAAAAAAAAATGGAGTCTGTTGTAAATCAAAACATTGTTTTTCCTTCTTTTTAGAAACAAAACCCCACAATATGTTATAATATAAATAAATAAAACAGAAAACACAAAGGTAAATTCCAACCCCCATCACTAGGATCTTAAAAGGGGAACAGCCATCTATTTCTTGGATGCAACCTAAACTTCTCTTACCTGCAAATTTTCAATATACTTAGAAGTCCTATTTAGTGTATCAGTCTTAGGGAACATGATGTATTATATTTAGGTCTCCTTTTTTTTCCATCCAGTATTTTCAGCTTCAACCCCCCACCTTAGGTTTTTTTCCCATCAAATTGCCTGCTGCTGGTTTAATAAAGTTCAGCTCAGACTTATACTTTTCCTTCACTTTCAGAGCCTCTCTCTTCATTCTTACAGTTCTCCACAAGGTCTTCATTCTCCTGTGTCTTTTCTTCCTCCTCCTCCTCCTCCTCCTCCCCATCATCTCCAAAAGTCTCTTCCTGCATTGTAGTAAAAGTGAAAGACCTGGCAGCAACTTGTGCAGCCAGACCAGATGTGAAATTAAAATCTGTTGATATGTGGAGCTGGGCCAGCCTATCCTTGATTTTTGAATGTAATGCATCCTTAGAGAGAGGCTGTGAAGCCTCTACTCCATCCACACTGCTCGGCTTGAGTTCTTCAGCTTCCCCTTCACACTGGTAATACATTCTTTTTTCAGCCCCCGTAGAAACATCTTCATCTGCAGTACTGTCTTTGTTTTCCTCCATCTCAGGATCTTCGTACAAATATTCTGTCCTGCTTTTATCAGCAGCATTCACTTCTGGATTAGAGTCTTTTTCTTCAGAATTATCACAACTTTGGCTGCAGTCCTGCTTTTCTGTATCTGAATTCTTATGTGATTCCACATTATTGAGTAGCTTCAGTGGTTCTACAGGAGACAAGGGTTTCACTGCAGCTTAAAAAGGGGGAAAAATTAAATGATAACTAAAAGCAAGCTGCTATATAGAAATAATTTATTTGCCTGAAAAGATGCAAGATTATAAGGGTTAAAATTACTTTAAAAAAATCCCAAAATAACAGAAACACAACCCACACCAAAACTTAAAAATAAAAGTGTTTCCTAATCACAAAGCTGAAGTGAAATGTGACAGCTACTTGTAAGTATTCCTTAAAATCTGTGACATGAAGCGACAGCACAAAACTGATGGTGTTTAAAGCTGCCATCAAACACAGAGGATGTATTCAGTGTTAAAGCAAAACCCAAGTAAAACTACCGTACTGCATATAGATTTAACTGTCTTCTTGTGAACAAGTTTACCTAATCCACTAAAGACAGCTGGTACATGAAAAAGTCCTTATAGGCAATATCTGATCTCGTACACCACAACATACAAATACAACACGTATTCACACAGTCAGGTCAGGTGTCCTCACAAATAAAGTGTGGTTTAATTTAGACACTCTTGAAGTTAGTAGCAGCAGTGAGTCCCATTGCCAGCAACGGGATGCTTGCCAGGAAGTCTCTCCTCTCAGTGTTAAGGGTTAGTGTAACTCGGTACAATCACTCCTTGAAGAACAGACGTCTTTCGTTTTAAGAAAACGATATAATGTCCATTTCCAAGTAACAGATTCCCTAAACTGCAGCAGCTCCATTATAGCAGCAGCACGAACATAAATGAGAGCGGCAACAGCAGATTCCCGAGTTGCATTTCCCTTTCTAATTCCATTCTGACTTTACCCCTGTAAGCAGAGATGAAAATAACTCTGGGAAATACACAAACTTTTAATGGGAAACAAAATTTATGGTATTAGGACTTTTCAACCGCATCCTATTTCAGTAATATTCAGTTGAGCTAGCTGAAGGCAGGCACATCATTACGGTTGTCACATTGATAATTATTGTCATTAGCACACTGAAAGACTGTGGAGTTGAATGTGTATTGTACTGTTTGCTTTAAAGCCTTATATACCAAAGGAGCACTGCACCAGACTTGTCTCAGTTGTTTATTGGGGTAGTTCATTCCCTGTCTTGTAAAAAATATGCTGCTACTTATTTCTGCCCATTTGCTTGAAGAGACAGGAATACGCACCATAATATTATCATTTGGGAGCAAACTTCTTGCCTACTTCCTCCAAAGAATATTTTGACAGGCAAAATTTCTCAAAAAATAAATAGATACTTGAGATTGGTAGCTGGCCAATTTGTGGAGTTGACAAGTTAATAAACAGGGTGAAATTCATCAGTTTTAAGAGCATGGCTTTCCAAATCTGATAAACAGCTATATAACAACTGTTGTATGGACAAGGTGAGAGAAGGGGAAACAGCTGGATACAACACAACTACTGACAGAATGACCTTTTTTGCAGGGGAAAGGTTAGGGAAAAGCTAGAAGTGATTTTGCACCAGAAGAAAGTTGTTTTACACTGTCTGACAAATGGAAATGAAGCTACTAAAAACTTAGGAGATCTTTCAAAAGCACTTCCATTTAGCGGCTCAACAGGAGGCCAAAGGACCAGAAACATAAGCTTACCTACACTCCCATAAACTACCTACTACCCAGACTGTAAGAAGTATTACCACGGTACTGGGCCTTGGAAAACTTGCTTTAGTCTACTGCTCTCCTAAGATGATATTTTTTTCTTCTGGAATCCAACCTATCATCTCCAATTGACTTCATGCTGTGTTCTTGAGACATATCAACTTGTTTGGAGCTGACCTTTTATGTGGAAACCCTCAGCAGCCCCTCCTTAAACAAACCAAAAACCCTAATATCCTCATTAGGACAAGTCATAATGGCTAGCTGGGTGCCTTGACTAACAGATTAAAGCCTTTGAATATTTCAGTATCTTTTTCCCACAATAATCACAAGTTAGGAAAACACAGGATTTCTGGAATTTGATCCTGTAAAAGTAAGATTCAAGAGGACTATGGAAAAGTGGTATCATGGCCATCCATTGGCTTGGGTCAATAGAAACAAGAATATGAACCTTGCTTTAAATCTTCAAGATAAGGCAAGTCAGAAATGTGGAAAGCGCAGATCACAAAAATGTCTCTTTAAGGACTGACTTGTGCATGGATAAATTAAACCATAATATGCCAGGGCCATTACATCATATTTACTGACTTGTGTTTCTTTTGAAGAAATACTGAAGGATTTCCTTAAAAACCAGTAGAAGATGTTATATCTGGTGTCCATATCCGTCTGTCAGATTAGACACACACAGTCTGAGCCAAAAGGAGACAATATTAATTACTTTCATGAACTGCCCTCATGTTTTCCAGGTTTGTACAGGATGGAAATAACCAATGATTAGTCCTATGCAGTTGGAGAAAATCATACTTTCTTCCCTCCTCACCATTTTATCTCTAATCCTAAACCAATGTAATATCTATACAAGGAAAGGAAAAGGAACCAACATGAGCCACAAAGGCTTTCTGGTGAACAGTTACTGCAAACTACAGGAGTCAGCTGACTCTTTCCAGCTATGGCCACAGATGGCCTGAGGATATGCTGATATGGACAAGTATCAGCTGCTAACTTAAGTAAGGAAACATCCTAGACAAATTCTCCTGACAAGAACTTTTCCTGCAGGAGTCACCAAGTCTGTCAAGACTTGAACTGGAAGTAGGATCTCTTCTTCCTCCAACAGTTAGGAAAGGAAGACTTGAAGAGATTTACGTAAAGAGTTGTGTGGTGTAGTATCTAACAACAGAGGGATAATACAGAAATCCTACTCCTGAGCAGACTCTGGTGCAATCTGATGTCTCAGGGGTTTTTAACTCAACTAGAAGAGAAATCAGTACCAATCGTAAAGTGATCTCCTTTACCATAGTTGTAGCTTAACGGATATAAAGAACAAAGTTGTAAGGAACAGATCTTTTTGATGGTTTGATGTCAAAAGAGACAGTCTCATAAATAGGTATGGTCTGTTACTTTGTGTTCCCAGTAAATTACTGAAAAATCGAAATCCATAGTCTTTTTTCTGGTAGACACCGGCAGAGGCAGAAGCCTTGGATATGGTGCCAGCCTTGAGGGTTGTTTTTCATAAAACAGAACACAGAACTTTTTAGGAAGCTTTTCGTAACCTGTCTTTAAGAGGAAGAAATGAAAATAAGCAATAAGGAAAAGACAAACTACTGCCGGTTTTAAAGACAGTAAATCAAATAGCTCAAGCAGTGGGAGGAATAAATTTGTATCCAGTCTTATTGCTGTAACAGGCAAACTGTGTTGTTGAGGCAAGAGAAATTTTCACATTCCTGCTTTCAAGTGCAAGTGGATGGAGCTACCCAGCAGTCCTCAGAGTTAGTAAGGCTACTTTGAAAGAACTCTTCTTCTTAGATGGTTTGTGGGGGTTTTTTTGGTGAAGATATTCTGTGTTCACTCTCCCATGGAAACAAAAGCCAGTTTTATTCTTTTCTGAGCCTCTAATATTTCAAAGTCTAGCTCTTCACTTTAACCTATATACTTCTGTACATCTGGGATAATTTCTGGTGGTTTCTTTAAATTCTGAAAAGTAATTTATTTATGCACCCTGATAAAAATTCATATTTACTGGAAAGCCATGGAAGAAAGTCAGTTCAATCTGCATGGTTTATAGCCTGACAGCTCTCTTTATGCTGTCTTAATATTTTTGTGTGTTTAATATTTTAGCTCTGTGTTTTGTTTAAAGCCAAATTCCCATTTCTCTGAGTTCTGTTCAATATACAGTAAAATGATTGCTAAAATATAAAGAGAGGGAATGGCAAACTAAGACCACACAGCTCTATCAAAGACACTACTATAGCTAAGCACTGTCTGAATTCTAATATAGTCAGAAATTCATGACAGACACCTATATTTTCTAAGGAAGGAATTAATTTTCAGAAGAAATGCTTACCATGTTCACTGAATAGTAGCTGTTTCCACTTCTGTCTTTCAATTTCTGAAGCTTTAAATCCCAGAACAGATTTCAATTCTTGTAACACCCTCTTAGATTCTTGTCTCTCTCGCTCTTGTCTCTCTCTTTCTTCTTGGGAAAAGCAGTAAAAATCTTCCCTTTTATATTCATTATCTGTATCTGAATAATCAACATATGCTTCCAGTTCCTAAAGAAAGAAAGAAAGAAAGAAAGAAAGAAAGAAACTTGATCTTCCTTGTCAGGGTGAACTCAATCCTACAATCTGATTCACGATCAAGTGATGTCAACACAAGCCAACCACAGCAACAGGATGGAGTCCTGTTTGAGCAGAGCCAGTGGACCTGACACTGCTCTCGGTAGTATCTGTATGATCGTGGAGCAAGTTCACTCAATGAAAGTTAACGAGATTTACCTTCACACACAAGTAGAATCAAGTGATATACCTTGAAAATGGGAGTCCATTTCTCCATAATTACAGGTGGAAATAAGCAATGCTGATGTGGGTTTATTTTTTTTTAATTTACACCATAACCAATTCTTGGTAGTCAGCCATCTTGCTAATCTAACTTATGTAAATCCTTATTAAGTGGATAAAGAGAATAGGAAAAGAGAATAGGAGAACTCTCCTCCAATTTTAAATATATTGGATCACAAGCATAAAAAAACCAGAGCAGCATTTATGTTATAAAAAATAACCAGTAAAGTAATTAGTCCCATCTTTTTGATATGGAAAAACAGCTAGAGAGAATACATGTGGGGGAGAAGCAAGGTAGGGACAGAGCAGAGCATGAGTGTTCAGTGTGCTTGCAGAATGCATCTGCTGCTCAGTTCTGGGATGGAGGAGGCCCACCTCTCTTCAAGACAGCCCAACCATCACCCAGGACTTCCTCAAACAATACGAAATTGTTTAGTGTTACAGTAAAACGGTATCCAAAAATGCAGAGACTAAGCAAACTGAAGGCAGGATGGTTTGAGCTTCAGCTTGTCACTTTTGCAGCTGTGTCAGTTTATCCAGCAATATGCAAATAGGACTCTATTTCATATACTGCCTTTTAGCAATTCTGACTTTTTTATTTATTACTCTGACTTGTGTTGCTGCTCTCCTTTAGTCACTCACTTTCTAATGATATTTATGAGAAATGAATACTAGTGCTCTTTTTTCCAGGATGGGGAATACCTCCCCATGGAACAGCAAAAGGTATATACACAATTTTTTTCTGCAAGTCCAATTTTGAAGTGGCACTGGCCACTTACTTGTCTGTCTTGGCAAGACAACAAGGTCACTGCACAAGCAACTGAAAAAAAGAATGGATACAGCAAATAATCCCCAATTACCATTTTAAATGATCCTTTTATTTTTTTTTTTACCTGCTCTTCAGGGATTGGATCTTTGTTTTCTATGTATATGGCAGGCTGTGTTAAAGGTACTGTAGTATGCTGTAGGTTGTCACAGGAAACTTCAATTTTGCCTTTAGGGGAAAGAAGAAAAGGGATTTTAAAAAAATAAATTTGAGAATTGAATGATGTTTCTCACTTATTCAGGCAGGGTCCAGGTATTTTTATAAGAAGGATTTGCACACATGAAGAAAAGGGCGAGAAGGCTGGTTAGGTTACACTGAAACACTGTTAGAGAGCACTTAAATAACTCAGCTATTTCGACAGACAATGGGTCCAATGGAACTTGTGCTGAAACACTTCCACTAACAAATCTCAGAAATTTTATAGGCTTTGAAAACCTGTAGATGGCAAGCAAAATCAGTAAAACCACAGAAGAGACTTGGTTTGCAAGTTTAAAAAAAAACCCTAAAATTATAGCTAAAACAGCTTCAAATAACTGGAAAATATTGGAAGAAATAATTAAGGAAAGTTTACAGGAAGATATTTGTGAGGTAGCAGGGAGACAAGTAACAGCCAGTGTGGATTTGTTGAAAATAGATGTTAATTTTTCAATGCAGTAACAGGTCTTACGTTTAGAAAAATCCAAAGATGTTCTGCATTTTGTTTTCAGTAGGACTTTTGACACGGTGTCACGACATTCTCATAAGCAAAATGCATAGGCCAGGAAAAATTGGTATTAGGTGCACAGAACAGCCTCTTGGATCATCACAGCACGGTTACCATTTTCAGACCGGAATACACTGAGTGAGGATTTGTCTCAAGTCCAATACTCTCTAATATTTCCAATGGGTGAAAGAAAAGTGTTGCATCTCATTAAATCTGCTGATATGGGGATAATCTGCAAGAACACTGAAGGGCACCAGTAGAATACAAAATAACACTGGAAAATCAGAGAGACAACACAGGTAGAAATGGATTTCAGATCCAGCAGTTTGGTGACAGTGACTGCAAATTTTTGTGCTTTGGAATAGCCAAGTGCACAAATACATCACAGCTGACTGGGGAGCACCACTGAGAAAGAGGTGAGGAGCCTCACCATCAACTCTACTCTGCTGCAAGCAAATAGCTACACTACAAACCAGGACATACAAGCAACAGCACTGACTGTTAGACACGTGAAATAACATTTCTACTCCAGCACTGATCAGGCTGTGGATGGAACACAGTGCCCAGTCTGGGGCCCCTTCATTCAGTAATACAGTGGGCCAACTAGAGGGAGTATAGAGGAAAACTGGAAATGATCAGAGGACTAAATAAAGTATAGTCATCAGGGAGAAGCTGAAGCATAGAGAGTCATGTAGAGAAGACAGAAAGAAACATAATAATCGTCTTCAAGAATGTAAGAGCCATCAAGAGGAAATGGATTTCCATTGTGGGTGGATCAGAAGTACTGCTTTTCAATTGCACAAGAGGTACTTCTAATTCAGCAATAACTTCCTACTGGTAATGGAGCTAAGTGCTGGAATAGATGCCTGGAAATACTGTAAAATGTCTCTAAAGAGAATTTTTTAGGAACAGGTAAACAACATTTACTCACAAATACTAATTTACCCCTGAGAAGGGAAATGGGTTAAATGACCTGGCCAAGCCCCACCTAACACCGTTTTCCATTTCTAATCTATACACTGAACACTTACGGATGGTGAGATTGCAGCAGAGTACCATGGCCTTGCTCTTATAAATATCTAAAAGAGTTGTGTACATTTGCAAAGATAGAGACAGTTTAAAAGGAAAAAGGATGGAATTTAAACAGTTTGAGGGCCATTGTTTCAAAGATCATTAATACTATGCTGTAACTAGCCATAAAGGGTATTCCACTGTGTAATATTAGCAGTAGATTACTACATGCTTAAATTGTCGAGGGTCTAAGTGGTAAATTAGTTTTATCAGTGATGAAAAAGTGTGAAAGAATAAAGAGAAGAAGCTGAAAGTTCTAGGAAATGAGCAAAGATGTACATGTAGATGAATGATACATAGGTTGATCACTGCCCAAGGAATTTAAATAGAAGTGAATTCCCTTCAATATGCCAAAGCCCCACTTGCTCTGAGGCTCTGCTCTGTACCTGACAGGATCGGTGAGTACAGGCACTGATTCTAGAAATACACCAACTCCTGTAAAGGAAGAAGCCAAACTGCATTCCCTGAAGGAACCATATGCTAAAATATCTGATACATGCTGGTGTCACCACCAACGACAGGCTGACAGGAGGGCGTGAACGTTCAGTCTGTTACCCTGAAAGGCTTTGCTTTGGCTGTTTAAGGTACCTGTAACAAACCAGCTCTGACACATAATGATTCATGGCAAAAACCATGTAGTGCTTGCTGAAGGAGACTCACCTCTTTATACAGATGCTCTACTGGCTGAACTAGTTTGTTGAACTAAACATCTATTGGAGCAAAAGTTCTTGGCATCCACTTAGACACAATGTTCTAAGCCCATGGGGTTCTTGAAACAGCTCTTGTCAAAAGACTGATTTAGTTTTGGATAATAATGCATAAACATAAAAGATGTGCTGAGCTGCTATATTATTTCAACAGGAAGGTATCTTCTCCCAAAGAGCTTTCAGAAAGTATTGGAAAAAATGAGACAATTTATTGAATTTATTACATAACATGACTGACAAAAGCTGTTAAAATTTGTAGAAAGACAGCAAAAGAAGTGAACTTGATTTCATGCACAGCTTGAACAGGTCAACTCACAGAAGCTGGACGGCTCAGAAATATATCAAGAAAGTCAAATGTTGTCAGATAAAAATAGTTTTCAATGACCAACATAATTTAAAGCAGCTCCTGTGGAGTAGTTCAGTAAACTTGTTGCAAAATAGAGGTTCAATCCCAGCACATTTCCAGGAAAGCCAGTGGGCAAAAGTGAAGGATTATTTTATTTTTTATTTCCCACGCAATCCCTTCCTTCTAGATCACACATGAGGTTATTTTTGTACTGAACTTTAAAAGGAAGCAAGTTATAATAAAAATGCCTGCTGTGAAATTTATACACAAAGTAAAAATAAAACTAAAATAACTAAAAATACTATGGTGTGTAGTCTAGAAAGAACTTTTAAGGAAAGGGGAAAAAAGATCAGTGGAACTGCAGGTTGTGGAGGGCATCAACAAAACACAACAGGTCAGCACATGCAAATGTGTCAGGCTACATCGAACATCCTCATAGGCTGTTTTACACAGCACTGAGGCGGAAGCTGTAAGACTGTCAGGCAAAGTACAGGAGTTTGTTTATACCATGTCTGGACCTGCACAGAGCCTGCAAAAAGCCTCCCAGTGCTTCCAGTTTTGATGTAAGCATGAACAAGGTCGGCCTGCCTGCCTCTAGGCCCACAGGAATATTTATCCATCTACTAGATATTCCACTCATACATCATTAATACATTTCTGTAGGTAACTTGCTGATACCCCAAGTTCCCTCCAATTTTCCTAGTGCAGCCTCTATTACCAGCATTTTTCAGATGCTGGGCTGTGCCTTCCTAGGACAGTAAAAATGCTCCTGGAAAAAAGAAAGATTAGAAATTACAGGTTCAATTCCATGTCAGGAGAGCCTAAATTCACTTCAATTATTTAAGCTGGTTATGCTTTACAAGAACAGCATGGGCAGTACAGATCCCTAAGGAGAGGGATAACAAACAAGACGTTAGGATATGCTGCTCACTGAGACTTTTAAGAACACCAAAGATTAGCTCACTCTCTCTGAGAGAGGAGGTAAATGGGTATTATATGCTCAACATGTCCGTCACGATTTAAAATGTTCCAGGAAATGTGACTGTCAAAAAAGTTTCACGACAATGCCATTATCATTTCAATTAATGGTATAATTTTAATGTAGTAAATAAATGAAGATCTTGGGGGCAATTCGTTAAAATCCTACCCCTTCACAGGTGACTCACCAATCAAAGGCAAAAAGCCACAATCAGTCTACACCTGAAAACGTAACCGTCTGAAGCCACAGGTCTAACAGACTGAGTTAACAAAAGCTTCAAGGCCATTACAGTGAAAAAGTCTGACATAAGGACATAGTTTTTCGAAGTGTATGGTTGTAAGACCTTCTTCAGCTAAAATTCTGATACACAGGCTGAACACTGCCTTTGCTCCATTTGACCATTTCATCTCTGAAGTGTATCCCATTAGTTGCTAAATTAATCTCTCACATTTACCTTTTTTATTTGGGTTTCTTCCACTCATTTTTTCCACCTGAGAAATGGCTTCTTCCCAGCAGCTGTTGCTTGCCTGGATATGAGGCTGAATAAATTTCAGTTTTTGTTCCAGAACCTGATGGGCTTCTGTTGTCAACTCAGGTGTCTCCTTAGTGCTAACAAGCTTTTCAAGTTCATCCTCAAGAATTATTACCCTAAGTGATGAGGAGATGAACAGCAGTAAGTAATAATAAATATTTGACTACGTCGTTCTTTCAAGTATTTAATGTAATATACTGTTATTTTCTTCAAGTTTTAAGAATCTAACTCAGTCAATTCCTCAAAGATGCCCCAAAATTTTAAAATTAAAATAATTTTTTCTACATCAAGATACATTGCTCACCTGCATTTGTTATAGTAATTCTTTTATGTAAGATTAAAGGAGTAGGAGAACCTCAACTGTTTCACCAAGGCAGGGACAAATCTTTAAGGATATTTACTAGGTAGCTACTATGAGCTGAATGTTCCTGTAAAGCATGTGGTATGCTGCAAAATCAATGGAAGATAATGATGTTTTCATATTTTTTATAAAGGAGTGACAAACGCAAGGCAAAGTCTTAGTGCACTGCTTATCTTCAAATTTTCACCAGATACTCAGAGAGTATCCAGGAAAAATATCGGATTCCATAGTAAACCAAGGATCTTTGAGCCCATACCATGTAAAGATATGGCTATGGTTGCAAAGACTGTATGTACCTGCTTTTTTAGCTTTTAATTGGGGATACAAGCGGACAACCCAAAGAACTTCAAGTCCAAAGCCTTCTGCATATTCTGTTAATTCATGTGTAAACTTACTCATTGAGCAGTGCCTTGAGATGAAGCTGCAAGCTGCGTACCGCTGTCTGGAGACTGTTCAGCTCCCTGGACTTCGGCTTGGTCCTGGCTGGCCATTCCAAGCCCGACTGATGCTGAGTTTCGAAGTAGCGATAGAACTCGTAGCTCCTCTTGAGCTCCTCCAAGCAGGCCGCGTGGGTGTGAGGTAGGCCCTGGGTCACATCGCACAGGATGTGGTGGGGCAGCCGCTCCGGGGACACCAAGGGCTTGGGGGACGCGTTGGCTGGGGAGAGCAGCAGCACCAGCCTCCTGAAGAATTCTGAACTCTGCCCTACCCAGAGCTGAAAGAGGACCTGCAAAACAGAGTAGGGTTAGCTCTGCGCACCTGGGAAGACAGTCAGCCTCCAAAGTAAATGTACAGATACACCATGGGAAAACATTCCTTGGCCAGCAACAGGAACTTTGAAAGACTGCAAAAATCTGCTGACTGTTTTTGAAGGGTATTCCAGAGCACGTGAGGTTCAGATCTTGTGAACCTTAGGTGACTGTTAATTCCTTGATGAAGGATATTAAATGCAATTATGCTCAGAAAGTTGTCAGAGTCCAAAACCTAATATTCTCATCAGCCAGTTTCATTATTTGCTATAATCTCCACATACCCTACAGCTCATAAAGGGCTGCCAAAATTCCAGTGGCAGCAAAGACATTTTTCCCTTTATAAGGCCAAGCTGTCATTTCTACAATCTATTAACTACTGCACTGCCCCACACCCAACCTTGAAACGTGAGCCTAATTGCACTGTACTTCAACAAAAAAAAATTCTGCATCTGAAGAAACTTGAGCTGCTAACTTATTTCTTTTTTCAGCCAAAGTAAGAAATTCCACCAATACCACTAAGGAAGGAAAGGCTTTTAAGAAATGAATTGGTTCACAATGTTATATATGGTACTAAAGAGGCCAGTCCATCTGGGAGCAAGGCAGCCCACAATTCCGATTTCTTGAGAACTTCCACTTCCAGTGAAATGAAAAGAGCTGTTTTCTTAGTTTAGAGAAGTTTGATCAGTAGACCATGACAGAACCTTTTATGTCTAAAATGAAAAGGAAAGGTTATGATACTTTTCTCTGCAATAATGGCCCTTATTAAAAGGGATCAGATGTAGGTGATTATGAGGTACAGACTGAAACTTGTTTGCAAGCATTCCAGACCAAGGAAGACAAAAAATTTACTCACTGTGTCAAAAATACTTGGATGCAAACTGATAAAGTATGCCAAAAGAAAAAAGAAATCTCAATTTACAAAAGATGCTCATGAGAAAAAAGAATACATGAATAACATGAAATTAATTTGGGGCGCACATGCAAGACTAATTTGGCTGGGTGCAAAAATACAAAGCAAACAAATGGGCAGCAATCTCTCAAGTGTCCCTGAATGTGTGGTGCTCTGGATAAAAAGTCAAAAGCTCATGCTGTAATAAGCACAAAAGAAGACCAATCCCTTCCACCAGACATAAATCACAGGCAGTGAAAAAGTAGCACACAGAAATAGTGGACTTCAGGAACTGATAATAATAATAATCAAAAACCTACCTGGAAAAAGGCACAATGACAAGTGAAAAGGAAATTCCAGATGTATTTATGGTTGTAAGTAGTTTGCTCTGCCAATGACTACTGATGATTTTTGCTGACACTTCCACATAATATCCAACTGGCTCTCCTCAGCTTAAACTGGTATATTTTTCTTAAGTGAAAAATTTTCACTCTTTAAATTGCTTTACTTCAAGGACAAAGTAGCCAAAAGACACATGCTACATTTGTCATATGGCTTAGCACGACCTGCATTTTAGTATAAAGACAAGTTCTCTCAAAGTAAAAACAACTGAAGAAGACTGCACATATACCCAAGGCTCACCACACAAATATGTCCCAAGGTTTTCAAAGTATTTTATTACCTACACAGGAATCTGCTTAGGACTGATTTCTGTTAATTTAGCTTGGTTCAGCTATACCACACCCAGCCTACATTGCTGTCTGTTATGAGTTACCATAAATTGAGATTTACTAGTTGTTGTGAGCTTAACTGTATCCAGAAAGCATCCTAACCAGTTTAACTAAAACAGATTTCAGTTAAATTACTGCAAATTGCAGGTAAACAAAGACTTAGCTTACAAGCTTGGGCACCTCTGACTGGCTTCTTGTGCTTAAAAAGAAGTGGGTAATTAGCAGGCTTACATGGTTGCAATCAGAACTTCAGCTTATGAAATGCAAGAAAAAAAATCCCAAAAGCTCCTATTTATTGTAGGTCTTAGCTTACAGCTAATTAGACAAAGCCTCAAAGCTTAGTAATCACTATTACTGGTAGCATTTACTGTCAGAACAAAAGAAGTCAAGGTCTATAAATTAAGAGAAAAAATGCAACAAAAGCCAACCCCATAGAAACACAGAAGTCATACAATAATGAAATTTTCCATTAAAAAAACAATGTTAAAAGGGAACTGCCTTGGCAGAGGACCATTAGAGTACAGAAGGCTTGCATTCAAATTAGATCTTCCTTCCAATTGACTCATGCAAATAAAAAATACCTAACATCTCAAAACAAAGTAGATAAAAAGGCTATTATATGGTTGTCACTCTGTTTAGTTAAATGTTTTTCAAAGATCAAAGAACCACACTGGCTCATGGCAGCAGGGGTCCAAGCTTACGACTTCTACTCTTTAGTGTGACTAAATGGAGCTACTCCCTTTGGCAATTACAACTAATTTGTGTCTTCTGATGTCTCTCTTTTTATTCACATCAAGAGATTAGATGAAAAAAAGAAGTAAGTACAAATCTGGAAATTATTTTATTCAGCTGGGATCAGGTGAAATCAGAGAGCAAAAAAACATGTTTAAGGGGATTGATCAAGCTGATTATAGAACACTGACTTTAACTTCCATGATTTGCAGAAAAAAAATCTCAATGTTGTATTGAGTAACTTCTCTTTCTCTACATGCAGAAAGAAATCACCTGAATGCTGATAAATATAGAAACACATGATGAGAGGCTGACTGATTATACCTTACCCTCAATTCCGTGTGTTGCTACAGGCTAGGACGTACAAGCCACAGGACTTCATGACAACAGAAAGATTTTCATCAGGAGCCTGCATGGATGCATTAAGTCCTTCTGGAGAGCTTACCTTGAGTGCAGGCAAGCTGAAGCCATCAGTCAAATTGTGTGCCTCCTCTTCGGAGACCTGCTCTTCACTCAATCCCAAACCCAGCTCCTTAAAGGGGACCACACAGATGTAGCTGGTCACGTTGTCACTCTCCGAGTTCAGAGGGTAGGTTTAGCTGGAGTTAAGGTGGTAAACGAAGCCACTTTTGCATTAAACACACAGAAAAGGAAAGAAATGCTTAATAAGGTTTCTTATTCCAGGCAATTCTTATAAAAGCACATACATTCATCCCAAATCCACCTGAATCCTTTTTAATTTAAAGTTTTGCAATCCTTATTTGAAGCACAAGTTTTAAAGGCTCTTAGAAGGATGAGAGATAAGACACTAACAAAACACCTATGTCTAAATACAAACACATAAAAAGAAACAAAGTAGATAGATGAAAAATCCCTGCATCCCTTATGAGTGAAACAGCTTACTTTTAAATATTGAGTTTCCAAGAGAAAGCTCATGTCAATCTTAAACCAGAAATCATATATTTAACAGAGGAAAGAGAACAATTGTGCAATTTTAAGTTTCAAAGGTAGCCTGTGTTATAGACTAAACTCAGGATGTGAATTCGCTGAGAGTTCTGTCTGTGGATGGACTGCTCAGAGATCTTTACAGTAAAAGGTCTTCGACATTGCAGAGAGCTCTGTGAAGAACAGGAGCTCCCTGATTGTCATACCATTAACTTTATTGATTACATCACTGTAAAGACATTATGATCTTGGCAGAATGAGAGGCAAACTGGTATCTACCAACACCATGCAGCACATTTAAAATCTCAGTAAGAAAATGTACATTTCTAGTCCTCAAAAATGCTTAAAAAGTAGGAAGCAAGCATTATAACTGATACCAGAAGACAGATAAAATAATTCATAGACTAGGCAGCATTTATTTTAAAACAGCGCTAATTTTAGGCTAGTCTATCATAAGATTTTTCCACATTTTCTGATAGTAACCCAGTCACAAAATAGTAAAATTCATTTTAAAACAGAAACTTAAACTTATGGCCATAAGTACAAAATCACGTTTGTTCCACAGAAATATAATGTGTAAAGCATTAATGAAAATATGGTCTCTTAATTTAAAATTAGTTTTTTCATTAACAGTTTGATCTAGAAACTGAATGCTCTCATCTCTTGCACATAAAGCCAATTAGAAGCACTTGTCTCTTGTCCAACTATTGTTTTCTGGGGAAGCTACGAGTTCCATCCACTTTCACACCCAAATTTTCCAAGTGCTAAATTCTCACAGGATTGAACTTGCAATAGTGATTTGCTCAAGAGATGTTTACCAGTTGAGTAGAAGAACATTGCATGACAAAGTAATATTCTGTGTCCCAGGAAACAGTAAAGCGAAGTGTCCAGGATCTAAACAAGCACATTTCTCCCTGCTTTCTCCCTAATGTCCAGAAAGGAAGAAGCCTATTAAGTGTTCAGACAAAACCCTGCAATGTAAATTAATTAGGATCAGAATATTACTGTTGTCACCAGCAGCTGGCTCACATAAATGGTGTCTATTCTAAATTAACCTGACAGCATGCCCAGCAGAGGGAGCACATAGGACGAGGATGGTAACTCCACCAGAAATTGAAAAGTCAGGTCAAAACCCTTCAGGACCATATCTTGGAAACTACTTGTACTCCTTGTTAGCCTTTTCCTGCAACATGGCATTTCCAACAGCATGAATGCCACAAAAAGCAGTTTGGACACATGTGAATTTCTACGTCATGCTAAAAATAAATTCCAGGCAACATCTCAAAGAGAGGTTTGACCAAGGAGCCTCAGCCAGGGATTCCCAGTGGCCTCGTGCAGCACCTCCTGCCTTGCCCTCCTCTATTACAGCCCTTCCACTCCCATTTCTATCTGAGAGATGAAAGCAGAGAAATGATCCCATGCCCCCATTAGCTTCCTAAGGACCAAGCATTTAGAAAGTTTAGACACATTCACACCATTAAATACAGGAATGCACTTCCTTTGAGCACTTTCATCTAGTAGTAAGTATTTTTGGCCTAATGTCTTCTGTTAAAGCAAAATACAGTAATTATCTTAAGATTAGTTAAATTTTTCTACATCTCTGTGAAAATATTTCATTCATTTGTTTAATTTGTACGCCTTATTAGCTTGAAAGAAGAGAAGGCAAAGCTACTTAATAATGAACTGTCAAATCCAGAATAAAATACCTGTACAGTGAATGTCTGACCTCTATCAGGTTAGACACTCTTATTTACCTATAGAAAAGCAAAAATGCTAGTGTATTCCGGTACGTAACAATTAAACTTTCATACTTTTGTCTTCAAAAGCACATTCCCATCTAAAGACCTAACATGAGGGCCTCACAGGGTCCCTGGGAAATCCAAGCTGCTCTTCTACAAAATTCACACCTGCTCACCAGGGGTGAGCTAAGCATGTGATGAACTGGCTGGTCAAGGAAGAAATATGGCACTGAGAAATGCCGAAGTGTCTCTACTCAGACCTTTCAGCATGGGATATCTGATTTAGGCTTTTATAATCCCAAGAGGGTGCTACTTTTTGTTTAACTTACTTGTTTTCTTGTGTGAACTTTCCCTCTCCCTAGCTAAAAGTTATGTGTTTTTCTGACAGCTCATGATGCAATAACTAAACCTTTACAGAGGAGAATGAACAAGTTTTTACTAGATTTACTACAGGAAATTTGCAAATTTCCCCGTGCTCAGTGCATCTCAAAGACCTAGAATGCATTTTATATGCATTCCATCCTAATGGGGTAAGGTATCACTCAGTTTAAAATACTGCTATCCAATGTCTGGTTTTATCACTAATAAAAATATACCACTGGTATTTTTATGTCAAGGCAAAAATGCCTTGACAGCAAAGAACATCACCTTACAACAAAATCCAAGCTTTTTAAGTTTACATGGTCCAATGCCCAGGTCCTACCTATCAAAATAGTTCAATGGAAATGGAGTACCAAACCACTCTGCATCAGCTGAGGATGAGATTATTAACATCAGCTAGTAACATAAACTACAAAATTTCCTCCATCCAGCTTGTATATAATTACATCCGTTTCCCATGATGCAGAACCCACAAGGCTCTTAAGACTAGCATGCCGAGTGAAGCACTGCCTGAGTTACCACACAATTCAGTGGAGGACAGTGCAGAGAGCTGTTGAGCTGGTCTGCACGACATCCTGTAAATACTTAACCCAAAGTGCCTAATTTCTAGTTTAGGCTTTCAGCTGCTGCATCCTGCTATAACCTTAGATTCTGAATTAAAAAGAGAAATACTCTTTTCTATGGCATTTTGTTCTGTGATTTTGAGCAATGCACCTTTGCTGACATGAACAAATCAGAGTAAGAATGGTGTAGGAAAATGCTGAATTGTTTCTGCCAGTACCCAACTGTCCCTCTAAACAAAATGTAAGCAATATGACTTTCTATCTCATTAAATTACTGGTCCACCAAGTTTGACACAAAATGCCCGGTAAAAGGCTAAAATATGACTGCATATTTTCTCTTCTGCATGGGAACAAATTTTAATTAGGGCAAAATTATTTAACTGTACTCACTGAAGGCAGCTATCTAATTAAAAGAGGGTACACTAGCCACAAGCCAATATTGCTGAACTTCTAGTTCTACTGAAGTGAGAATGATACTCAAGTTTATGCAATTTGTATTACCATGACTAAAGCTGTGACCTAAAATTTTTAATTCTCTGTCACAGGTTAATCAGGCAGATCTCCTTCTAACACATTTGAGATATACATTAACATAAAGGTTTAATTTTCTGCAGATAATTTTGGAAGGAGAAAACCAACTTACCTTTAAACACAGGAATGTCGAGTGAAAGGCCACATATTGTTCAGAGAAGAGGCTATTTTGGTGCAAGGGAAAAAGATGGCTAAGAGGAATTTTAAACAAAATCCTGAAGGCCTCTTAAACACATCACCAGCACTTACACCAAAAGCATGGGTGTCAATAATGGGACAATGTTTTCAGTGCGTTGAATCTTATCTCACACTGCACAGTAAACAAAAAGGCAAAAAATTTTAAGCATGTGCCAAACCAAACACAAGCCCAAATTTACCAAGCTACCTTTTCTTTACCTTGTTTAGATATGTAATTAGATACTGTATGTTTCTAGACATCTTGACTCTAAACATCGGCACAACCTCAGGTAGGCAACATGGACTACCTGAGCTGGGGCGTTTTTACAGAAAGGATATTTTTTCAGCATGTACAGAGTAGCCAGTCTTGCAGCTCGGAAGTTGGCTCTGACGGATCGATACACGGCTTTCCGGAGCCCAATCAGGTGCTGACTAGGATGCTGTCCAGCTTTATTAAATGGGCAAGCGGCACTGACCCTGTCAAGCAAACTTGAAAAGTAAAATGTGATACAACTGTACAGATGTCCTAAAGTATTTTTAAAAAACAGTACATCAGTTTTCCTATTTCATTATCTACAAAGCTTTTTCAAATCACTCAGTAACTATGAGATTAAAAAAAAAAATTGATCATATCAATGATGTATTTAATCAAAATTTCAGATGGCAGCCAGGATTCCTCAGTAGATAGCCTGATTCTATTCTCATCTGAGCCGTGGCAAAACTCCTCAGCACATTTATTTTCTCTAAAATTTTCCAAACTGGTACAGTAATGGTTGATAATGATAGACATACCATAACATTATCTCAGTCAGGATACAAAACTAGTACAAGCCCACTGTCAGCTTTGGAAGTTTTAATAAGCAGATATTTAACATAAACCTCCTTATATCCAAATTTATTTTTTCAATAATTTTTGCAGAAAAAATGTGCCAATACATAGCTTCTCATGCAAAACGCTATATTCTTTTAACCTTCCTGATGCAGAAAGTCTTCTACGTGACGAGAAATACTGTTTGAGAGGTGACATAGATGTTATCATCATGCAATGAATGACAGCTGTGTTTGTGAGAGTCTTGACAAGTAAACACACGAAATGTATACACCATACAAGCATACTTGAAAACGTATTTGGCGTCTGGCTATTCAGGTGAATATACCATTTAGAAGAAACTATGCCATTTGCCTATTAGAATGTACCTCAGAATGTACTCAGGCTTTAGCACTGTAAGAAATCACTTCACCTGAAAATAAAATGAAATGTGAACTGGGTGAACATTAAACAGGTCTGTGGACCTGTTTAAGCTCCAGTTATATCTAGTCATATGCAATCTGATGTCAAACCTGTGACTGAGACTCCGGAAACAACCTAGGTGCACTCTATTTGCTGGGACTGTTTTTACTGGAATCAACTCAGGAACGAACATAGTCTGACAACAGAAAAATCAGTTGTGAATAATTAATTTGAGACTGGAAGCCTGCTTCTGCTCTCACCTTTCCCAGAGCACAGTGGTGATTTCATGGCCAGTCACTTAAAAGGGAAAAGCATACAGGGTTTCTGGTAAGTCTGAGGTGGGTTGCTGCATTGGTAACTATTTCTGTAGTCCATCTGACGAAAAAGCTGACCAAGTCAGCAGACCTGACACTGCTGGGAAAATGCCAGTCCTACTCCATGTGCTTAGCTGGACCGTGCTGCACATCAACTGGGAGGGGAAATAGCCTGTGGCCTTTACTATCAAATATGAAAACCAGAGCAGCCCACCCAGTGAGCAAGGCTGGAACCATATATCAGTATAGTTAACACTGTTAACACAAGCAGAATCATGCCAAATATTGCTATATATTGAATATGCTAGCTGAAATACAATATAAAATATCTGCATGCCATTTAAAATTATGTGTTATTAAAATGGTTTATATAACATCTCATAAACTACTTTAAAATCTAGAAAAAATGAAAACAAACTGTGTTCATTTCCATTTCTAAACGTAAATTTAAAATGCTAGCCTTGCTGTATCTTTCACTAGGGAACACAGCATGTAATGCAGTACATGCCAATCTCTAACCTTTCCCTAGCTTTTGAAAGTAACAACTGGAAGTATTTATGTATAAATGCTCACATCAGTTTGTAGGCTCAAGCCCCACGTGAATTGTCAGAAGCAAGCTCAAAGAAAATGAGCAAAATTCTTCTACCATAAAAAAAAGAGACAGAGATCTATAGTCTACTACAGTGATGTAGACTTCTCCAGCTCCTATAGAGAACAAATATAGCATAACTCATGCACAGCACGTACTGCCAGTATTCAGCAAAACAATCTGCTTTCCTTCTGGAATGGAATGATTCAGTGCTTTTTATAAAATAATTCTTCCTTTTTCTACTAATTTAAATTAGTAGAATCTACTATATATGTCTATCTGTCAGGCATGTAATATCCCTAAATTCCTAGTGTTTCATTTATCTTCACAGAATCACAGAATGGTTTGGGTTGGAAAGGGACTGTGATGATCCTCTAATTCCAAACGCCCTGCCATGGGCAGGGACACTTTCCACCAGGCTCCTCAAAGCCCCATCCAGCCTGGCCCTGAACATTTCCAGGGATAGGTCATGCACCACTTCTCTGAACAATCTGTTCCTGTGTCCCACCACCCTCACAGTCAAGAATTTTCATCTTAATATCTAATCTAAACCTGCCCTATTTCAATTTAAAGCCATTTCCCCATGTCCTATCACCATACACCCTTGTAAAAAGTCTCTCTCTTATCCTCTGTGTATTTTAATTTGACTTACAAAATGTTATCAGCTTTGCCTATCAGCCCATATCTTGGGCACATCTTGCAGAAGTAGCAAGAAGCAAAAAAAAGGTTAAGGGTGAATTTCCCCTTTACCACGGCTCCAAACCCATTTTGCTGTATAGAACAACAACGTATTTCTTCATTAATTTTGCAAGCCAAATCTTAAATTGGCTTTCACCTTTTAACAAGTTTATATAAACACATTAATAAAAACCTATTATAAGCAGTTCTATAAAGATGCTAATACACATCCATATGTATTAAGCTCATAGAGGTTAATCCTAGTTTAAAATATAGTAGAAAGGAAGCGTTTTGGAAAAGAAGTTAATTTTTTTGGTGATAGGCAAAGGAATAAACACTTGCTGCTTATTGTTGCAGCCTTTCATTAAGTATTCCTTCACTTCTGGTTTTACGATGTGCAAGACAATGGACATACTTTCATTACCCTGCAGAAATTCCAGGCTGCAACCTGTGATTAGGCTTCATTTGGCTAATTGCAAATGAAGCAATTAGACAGAAATACTGCCCTTCTGCCTGAGTAGAGCACTGCCCTTCCTTTGCTACACAATTCCTGTAATCCAAGCTACCCAGCTGAGGTCTCGGCCATCTCTGCATCACAGAGCTGGTACCACGCAGACACACCTGAAATTCCAACACAGCGCTAAACACTTCCAAAGGCCATGCTGGAATCAGAATATCCAGTTGCCTATGAGAGCAGCTAATGTAAGAGAAGCCTGACAGGATTACAGAATCCCAGAATAGTTACGAGTGGAAGGGACCACTAGAGGCCATCTAGTCCAAGCTCCCTGCTCAAGTTCTTAGTTCCTGATCTATGTAGCTGCAGTCAATTTTACTGGGTGGGAGGGGAATGAAGGCAAAAGGATGTTTGAATATTTGAGTATAGCACTCACTACCACACAGTAGTAAGCCACTTAACCTATAGACAACTGACCAAAACCTCATCAGTAATAATCTACCATTTACAGAGACAGTCCAAGATCAACTAATAAGGGGCAAATAGGGTAGAATAAAGCAAAGCCATAGATGTTTCAAAGGATATGTAAATTAGCCTATGAGAACAGCAATGATGTAATGGGGAGGAAAACCAGCAATGGAGCACCAGGAACTTCAGGCCAAAGCTGCAGACCTGGACTTGCCCTGTCAGAGTTCAGCTAAGTACAACCAGTCCAAGTCTGAACTTGGTACTATTTAAATGACATCTTCAGTATCTTTCCAGTCACAATATGGTCAATGCACAGGCCAAACTATGCTGAGTTAGCAGTACCTTGAAACAGCTGCATATGTAACATTCACCAGGATGCTGTACCTGATTGAAATCTCATTCCTTCAAGGGTGTAAAATAACACAAGAGGAGATTCAGTAACTTTTCAAATGCAACCATTTCTATTGCCATGAGACTCTTTCTAAACAAGCACTAAGACTTTGACAACCTTACTACAGGAGAACATTCTAAACTTCGTTCTGCTGAGGTTTACTGTAGAAAATTCTAGAAAAAAAGGCAAAACTAGTCTTTTGGATCATACACAAAGAGCTACCCAAAGCAAAGAATTTCATATTGCCCTGTGCAGCAGCATCTCTTGCATATGTGCATGCAGAAAAGGACACTCTGGAGTCAGAACTTCCTCTAGGCTAAACCAACCCAAGACTTGTACAGCACCGACTTTTTATACTGTACAGTTGTTCCAATGAGGATGCTGGCACAGTCAGACTTCTCCCACTCCATCCATATGTCAAAGTCTTTTGAAAAGCTTGCCAAAGTTTCAAGTAAAGAAGCTATTAGGTCAAGCATCAGCTTAAAGACAAGTCTGTTTTTTGTTAATCTGTTATCTAAGTTATGTAGTAAAAGAACAAGGCAGCAGCAATTTAGACACTGACCACAAGTTCATTTGCTTAAACTTAGGCAAAAATCCAAATGTTTTTCTCATCTGTAATTTGGACAAGCCTGAACAATAATTTCTTTTAAGAACCCGTTTGCAAAGATAAGACTGCCTATTGCTCAAGTATATGCTTCTTCAGCAAGAAACCAGACCAAAACAAAAACCACATAGCTAGGCAGACTGAAGACACGCTTATGCATTCCAAAGGGAGAATGAAACATGTCTTCAATGAAGTACACTGAAGGTATCTCAAGCTAGAAAATTAATCCAAAATTTTAAGTCTAAAGTTGCAAACTTGCACGTAAGAACATGTGTCTGAATGTAGAATAGTTGGTCTAGCACGGATAAACATCTTCTTGGTGCCCGCAAGGGAATTTTTGATTTTTTTTTTAGAAAGAAGGTGACTGTATTTTAGGTGTTGGTGTTTCCCACCTCCTTTAGCCTTAAGCAGAATTGGCACAGATACGGATTCATCATAGGTGGTTACAATGCAAAAGCATCCATGGCAATGAGAGCGCACAGAAACAGGCCTGTTGGCTTTGGAATCACTGCATACACTGAACTCTTTCTGATGTCCTTTCACATAGCAAGTAAGCAAAACTTATCAAATAACTACAAGAGCTAAATAATCAGAAACACTGTGCATCCCTTAAGTGAAAGAGAGGCAAATTCAACAGTAAATAATTTAAGAATCTAAATGTTTCAACAATTGTATGCAAGAAAAAAAGACTAATGTTAACTTTACTTGAGGTGGGAAATGATGTTTGATGGTCTGATTACTGTGTCCTCACTACTTCAGACTGTTATTTGTTAAATAAAAATAGAATGGTTTTCATGTCATCCTGTTTTCTAAAATATGAGTGATTACTTGCAGATCAGTTTATTTACATCGAATTGGTAATGTAAGATTAAAAAACTCTCTAAATGACTCCCCAAAATAGTTAACTAATTTAGTTCAAAGTCCATTTGTTCATATATTTCATTGCTAGCAATGCAGGACATTTCAAAGGCATATGAGTTTTGTGAGACTTAATTCACCTTCAGGATGCGGGGTTTTAACACTTTCAGTATGAACGGTAATTATACTGTTTTATGTAAATTAAAACCCTGAAGTATTATGTTTTTCAGTAATTCCATTTGTTATGGGAGACAGTGTAACAAGACAATTTTAGATGACAGCTGGTTTGAATGGATCTGTGGATTAAATAAAGTGAAATACAGACTCACAGGGTAAATCCTCTGGAAATTACTTCAGTCTCTTGAATGAGTCGTAGAGCTTTCCTCACGAGATTAGTGAAAGCTCGGCTATTCGCCACTGTTTCTTCCAGCTGGATACAGTATTTTCGCAGGGACATTTGCAGCTTGGCTGTCCTCCATGTGCCCCACACTCTAAAAACTGCATAGACAAGCAGCACTGGTCCGCACAGCAGCCATGATGATTCCTTCCACCACGAAGGAAACATAAGCAGTGCACTTACAAAGGCAAGGAACAGCGAGACATCCCTGCAAACAGAGACAGTACCACCAACCACACATTACTGAGGGCAAACAAGTGCGAAAATCACAAAGTTTTCAGTTACAGCTGAGATTACAACATCTTATTATGGGGCTTTTATGCAGGTCCTGAAGGAAGCTATAAACACTGAAAACTACTCCTAGTGACAGGTTTAGATGAATATGTACATGATATTACTTGGCTGGTATACTCTAAGGAAACCTTTCTTCAGCTTTTTTACAGCATGAGTAGGAGAGTAATGTACCACTTTGAAAGGTCAGTTTCTCTTACACATATGACTTAAAAAAAATAGAAAAAGAAAATTTAAAAAGAAAAAACTTGACTACTCAGCATTATAAGCCAGGGCGTGTAGGAACTGTAATATCTGTACTTCCAGGTTCAAGAGTACAGTAGGGAAGGGCATGTTTCTTTTGGTAGCAAATCCCTCAAGTAGTGCCAGCTGTATTTTTCCTAGAGTCTGACTCATTTAACTTGGACACCAATGCACTACTAGTTTCTAACACAATTTTATAAAGATGGCTTGAATAATCGTTTTAAATAATTTGGCACCTCTTGGAAATTCTTAAAGAACAGACTTCCTAGTATCTCAGTTATTTCTAAAAGACGTTTAAAAAGCTTATAAAGTTGTTACTTTCCTCTATAAAAATTCAACATAAATAAGTAACTGCTAGAAAATACACTGTGTTTCATATATATTATTACACAGTTTTGTAAAATAATCACAATCTTCAGAGATATGGATGGGATACCAGCTTCAAGGTGCATTACAACTATACTTTTCCAGAATATTTTCAATGAAAAACATTTTTTTCCTTCATCCCTTAAAGCTGTGTATCCTGCATTTAGGTTCAGAAGTATTCAAAAGGAATATTTTTCCATTTCTAAAATAAGACACAATCTCTGGGTTTCTATTTCCTGGACAGTTTTGTGGTCAAATTTCAACCAGCTTTACAAGTGTTAACTCTTTGGAGTTACTGGCTACTGATAGGTTTCAGTAAAAGTCCAGGGTTAAAATATTCCAAATACGTAATTACCTTTAAAAGGGACAGACACACAGTCTCTAACTTCCTTGGTACATTAAAAAAATAAAGTCCCACAAATAAAATAAATCACAACAACGAAAGACTAGAAGAGATTCAAGAGCACACTTTGTTCATTTTCAGCTTCTGGTTGGTTAACCCAGATCAGCACGGACAGACCAAAGATGAAAATGGAGACTCCAAAACCCATGTCGTAGCTATTCCAACTCCTAAGTATCCTTATAGTTCAAAAGATTTTCCCCAAGTCCCAGTTTGAATCACTGGCAGATTAATTGCATTATTCTTCCTCATATCCTTCCCTTTTCTGAACAGGCCAAATGATGACTGATCACCACCTCGAACACACTGTAACACTATTTATCCCAGCAATATGCAGATCCTTTTCTGGAGTAGTACTGCATACCCAATTATTCATCACTTTTCCTTCCTAAGTGCAGCATTAAACTCTTGTCTTTATTGAATTTTCTATCATTTTCAAGGTATTTCTCCAAGCTAATGTTGACCTCTAGTCTATGAAAACACAAAGTTGGTGTCATCTGGAAGGTGAACAACATTCACAAATTCTGTAAGTGTACTTTATCAGTTGAAAGTTAAAGAAACTGAATAGTGCTAGGACCAGAAAAATCTGGCTCAAAAGTTCTCTTGTTTGACAGAGAGCATCAATGATGACATAACTTAAACAGTTGAGGTGTGACTCCATAATAATTTCATCTACTTTTAGTGTAAGTATGAGAAAATAGCACTGGGCCATATTACGCGATATTTTTTTGTACTGATTCCTGCATTTCCAAGCAAGATACTCTGTCAGAACAACCACTGGTGTTGTTATTTTTTAAATACAGGTGGTAGCTGTTCAGATACTGCTGCAGTCAGCTCTTTCAGTATTCCTGTGTGAATTCCACAAGATTCTGCTGACTTCAATGTATCTTATTGAAATATTCTGTAGTTTATTCTTCTGATATTCTATGTTTGAAAATTAATTGCACATCCCACCTCACCTCCCCCCACCCAAAACATATTTTATGAAGACCACACCAAAATAAACACTTTTCAATTCAGTCTTCACAATCACGTCTCATTTATCAAAATCACCTCTACAGAGTTTCAGAAATTAATGAACTAATCAAATACGTTAGTTCTTCCTTATAGAATATATTAGTTTGGGAGTATTCATTCACGCTCATGTAGTTATCTCAGTTTAAAATTCACTCTTTCAACAAAATCCCAATGAAAAAAAACATGCTTATACAAAAACTTGGGCACTATTAGAATAAAGACCCAAGGATGTGAGAAAAAACATCGTTACTTTAATATTGCATTTTATCTCAAGAATGCAAAATATATTTTTTGCTTGTTTCTCAGTGAATAGAATGGTAGATATCCTCAATACAATACCAAATATTAGGAGTTGCTAGGGAGCGTAGTGTTGGAAGCTGTCTGTTTTCCTGTTGCTTACACTGCCCTGCAGACAGGATACTGGGGTCAAGGAATTCAATCAGTTCCACATCCTCCTGCAGCAGAACTTCCTGTTGCAGGATGGTACGGAGTGTGTCAAATCGAAATCCAACATCCTTACCACATACAAATGGGCAGGAGAAAAAACAGGTATTAGTAAAGAATTTGCAAATTCTTAAAATGAAGTTAGCAAAACAAGGAAAACATCCACACACTCCACACTTTACTGACAACAATCTGTTCCCAGAGTACAGGAATGTTTCAGATATATCACAAGTAGCTACTTTTTTATTCAACTTGTTTAACTTTAAAAGCTCACATGCTACCTAACAGTTCAGGCTTGCAGGATGCATCACACCGACTTTGTGATCTGACCTAGATAGAAACAATAACTGGAAACAGGCCACAGAGTATGCCAATATATTTGCATAAGAATCAGAGAGGTACTGTATCTATTAGATCATTAAAAAAAACAGAAAATACTTTTTAAAAAAATATTGTGACATCATTTATGTCATTAACAAACAAACAAAACTGAGAGAGAGAAAGAGAGATAGTGGAAATTAGTCAACAAAAAGTCACTTGTGGACACTTAGTAACAGTAGGGTCAATGCACTGGTCTGAAGCCCGAAGCCAAGGCAGTGGAGTACTCTCCTGCAGAATTCTGTACCTTTCCCAAGGGAACTCAATCCAAACATGAGACAGCATGGGGTTCCGAAGACCTCACACTTGCTAAACTCCAGGCAAATTTCAGGGAGTTACTTATTCGTGAATTTGATGCCATAAGCAGTGGCTACTTTCTTCCCCAACTATAGCTCTTGAAGACAAATACACAATTCTTGAAGACAAATACAACCATCAAAGAAGCCCCCTGAAATTTTCATTTGCATACTGCGCCGAACCATAATTACTTCAAATTAAGAATGTCATAACAAAACCCAACAAACACTGAACATGTGCATCCCTGCATCTAGCTAATTACAGGAGAGAAAAGAATTTCTGAAGTCTCTAATAGAAGCTTTTAACACAAGTGCGACATTTCACAGTACAAAATCTGTTTCATTCTGTCACTGACAGAATGAGATTCTTTATGAAACCATAAGATAGCTAGTTTAGAAATTTAATTCCATGCACAGATGTCACCTCAGATAACTTTCATTCTACTTTTAATGGAAAACATTTGTTTCAGGATTGTGTGCAAGAGGAAACTCTGCCCTCCTCCGACGCATCCTGTGTCATTTCAGTACTCTACTGTAGTATGCAGCAGGACAAACACGTTTTCCATGTTCTTGGGTTATGTCTCCATCTCAAGAAAGTAAGGCTAAAAACTGCTGTTAAGATAATACCCTCGATTCATAGGGGAAGAGGGAGGAAGAAAAAAGTCAATCAAAGATCACTAATGAGATATTTTCAGAAGAAATTTTGTCCTCCTGAGATAAAGGAGAACTGAGATACAGCAGAACTCTGTGAGAAATGGAAAATTCTAGCTTCTCATCTTGCTCAACATTTGAAGCTCCATTTGAAGACATCATCCCTACATTGTAGTAGAAAAAAATAAATAAAAATTCTGGATTCTGAAACAGTCTGACTAAAGTGACATTTGCAAGCCGTACTAGGAGCGCAAAGGAGCTGGGTACAAGTTAAGGCAGGTGTGAGACAAGCCCAGACTGGAAAGCGGTGCTGCAGAGAAAGAGCAAACAAAGTTTGATTTGCCTTTCCCAAATGCAGAAGCCCTGTAGAGAGCAGTGCAGAAGCAAAGACACCAGGATGGGTCCAGGGCCGGTACAGCTGCACTGTGGTGGGGCTGGGCCTGAGCTAACAAGCTGAAACAGAGGGTGAAGCAATACTCAGCTGAAGCTCTAGAACCTTCTGTCTTAGGCGGTGTCTACAAGGCACTAGGCTGCACACACAGACTTTCTCAGTCAGCGTCTCCCCACTGCCTTCCACCAAAGGAGTACCCACACTGCAATTAAACTCATTTCAGCTTTCAAGAATTTCTTTAATTTCTCACGTATTTTATTTTATTATCTTCCACAGTTTGAACATCTTCAACCTGGCTACTGATACTGTTCCTGTCCTTTTGTGCCCAATTTGGCACAGTAATTGAAAACCAGAATACGTATTATCTAAAGAATAAGTAAAACTCTCAGAGCCAAAATCAACAATACAGACCAAAGATGTTGTTCAGAGGATGAGATACAGAGGAGAGGAAGACCTGTGGATTGGGAAAGGAAATGGAAAAATAAAAAAAGTGATCACTTACCAGTCGGTGAAGTATGTCATCATTTTTCTTATACTGTGGAAAAGGAAACCAGCTCCTAAAAAACTCAACTAGTTTTGACAGGATGCCTTCCTGAAAGGAACAGAAATTACTCCAATTAAAAAAAAAACCAAAGCCAAAATTAAATAAATAACTACAGACAATGCCTTTATTTCTGCATTTGATTTTCTTGTTAACTCAGACCCAAGTACCTGTAAGGAAGTTTCACTTACTGTGTCTGGCCTAACTTCAGAGTACACTAAGAGAACATCTGCTTCCCGTCAGTTTGCTTGTGAAGAAGAGAATAAAATAAAGCCTTCAGTAACCCCACCTATTTGGAGCATAAAAGATTGTTATGTTGTTCTGTTAAAAATAACTACAGCTAAGATTAGATTGATCTCAAGTTGCCAGCTACTGCATCGATACGAAAGACTTCCTCTCTCCTGGGGGATAAAAAACCCAAAGGTTACATGATTGACAGGCTGAAGAAAAGTGAAAGATAGGGACAGGGACAACCTCTCCTCAGCAGCCCACTGCAGCTTGAGCACAAGACTCCAGAGGAGTCGTGAACAGAGACGGGGAGAGTGATGGTAAGAAGAGGAAATGCCCCAGAAACTCCCTGTCCACACCAGTGTGTGGCACCAGGTACTTTGTCTCTATGCTGCTTCCCATGCAACCTAAATCCACACTTTTGTCTGAGCTGTAAACATAACTTTAAATGCCACTAACAGAGGGACTCCCTCTCAGTCATCACACATTCTACTCATGTATCTTCCTAAAACAAGATGCATGACAGATTATAACTGAATAGATGCATGGTTTTGCTTCAGTCTACAGCCATTCAATGAACAAAAAAAAAGCAGCTTTTGACACATCGTTGTATCTACTTACCTCAGACTAAACTGACAGGAAATATTTTTCAAAATATTTACTTATATATATTTCATGAATTCTGAGGCCCTGTCTCAATCTTCAGACTGCTGACACGTAATACAATCAAATCAAATGCATGCCAAAAAAATTAATTGTGAAGTGCTTACATTTTGTGGCATACTGTTTTAAAATAATAAAACAAAACCCCATACAGATTCTAATAGCTCACTGTATAAAAGGTGACAGCTTCTGTTTCTCCTTCTTGTTGTTTTTTTGGGTTTGTTTTTGTTTTGTTTGTTTTTTATTCCCCTCTTCTTTATTTAACCCAAGCAAGAGGAGCTGACAGTTTTGTAGTTAACCTGTGACCAGCCCGACAGCCTTCTGAAAGGCAGTGTGACCAGTCTGGTGCAGCAAGCCAGGGCAGAACAGCCTTAACATCAGGAACTGTCACCCTAAAGGTCTTATGCTTCAACAGTTTTTGAAATAACTTCTTTTGGTGCCCATTTAAGTAATCTCAGTCAAGCTTTTCTTTATAAATGTCTCATCTTTCTGTGTACAGTTAGATTTTGAGATCTATGCCACAAGGAAGTGTTTTTAGGTCAGTGAAGCAGTAAACCAATAACAGGGATCTCATAATGATAGCTCTTCCTGAAACACTGACATCATTGTGGCTTATTAGGAGGAGCTATTCCAGCAATTCACACTTAGGACTATGGAATAAATCCAAGTGATTGTATTTTGATGTTGCTCAAGGGCAATGACATAAGTCAGAAGACTGTCACTAACTGCAGCATTAGATTATCCTTCAAGTTTCTTGCAGAGTGGTGCAAAAGGAAATAAAATTTTCTGATTACAATTTGTAGGAAATTGAAATCAAGTGAACAAAGGTCTTGCTCTGCATTTGAATTTCAGACAGATATTTCACTGCAAAGTACATTTCACTTTTCCCCGTACATTGAAAGCAGGGTACAGAAAGAATCATCCATTTAATTTAAGATTATGCCTCTTGACGCCTATCATTTTCAACTGCCTAGCCTTTTTACGTCTTTGGATTTTTATAATGAACATTCAAAGCTACACCAAGGATAAGAGTTTACACCAAGCAGTTTTAAACTGCTACCAGCTTACTTAACTAGACTGTGGAGCTACTGAAAAAAAACCCCTAGTGTGCTACGTAAGCGATTTTTTAGTTTATTCTCCACGGTTTAGTTTAAAAATAAAAATCTGAGCTTGCATAAACACTCAACAGGCAAGTCAGTGCTTGAAAATACAAAACAAGACAACCCACTGTCTTGGGCTGTGACCCAAGAGAGTACAGCAACACTTTGAATTATTCAGATCCTTGGAATATTGTCTCACAATCTGCATTCCCATTGGGAGTGTTACTGACAAGTAAAACTACTTTCACCAACACACAAGTCAGGTCATGTTGCTAATGCTTCTGGAGTATTCTTCTTACAGCTTTAGAACAACACTCAGTAAACTCTCTGTAAACTAACTAACAAAGATGCGTAACTCCTAACATTTAAAAAAAATATTAGCATAGTACATGCACATTTTAGGTAAATGACTTTGAACCTAAAAAAAAATTCTAAGGACTATTTCTCTTTTGTAGAGAAATCCTGTGCACTTCAGAAGAGGATAATGCTACACACTGAATACCTCGCATTAAGTGGGTGGGAGCCCCAGACAAAGGCTAAGGACTGGTCCCTCTGCCATCCCACATCAGGTCACCTGCACAGCTACCGAGGGCTAGCCCCAGCACGATCCTCAGCAGCTGCCTCCAGCACCAGCTCTGCTCTAATGATAAAATATCATCATATCTAAGGTGTGACAGTATAATCAATTTAAACATTCAGATACGCACAGCAGTCTAGGAAAATGACTGAGAAAGGAAAGATGTAAATGGGAAGTGATAAATTCTGTAAAGATTAAGCAGAATTACGCAGATGGGATTTAATTCCAGAAAACAAGTCTAGAAGCTCTTGCTAACAGTACTTCTGAGTATCAAGTGATCATGAGACCAGGACTTGAGCTGTAACTTTCTCCAGAGATTGGCACAGCCAGGAACACTGCACCTACAATTATTATGCTAAATCACATCTCCATAATCCCTCAGAGGGGAGCTTGGCATTTCATCAGCCCCCAGAACACAACCTTAAAACATCTTCACAGCTTTTAAACTCAGTGTTCATTAAGACCATATTCCGATTAAAACAAGGCCAAAAAACCACCACCAAAACCGCACACCCTGAGAAGTATTAAAGATGTGCTTCAAATTCAACTGGTGCCTATGCCTTTCCTTATGCCTGAACCACATGCTCTGCTTGGCAGGACAGCAAGATGCAACAGAAATATTTGTATCAGTCACTAGAAACCTCTTTTTCTTCTCAGATTTGCTTTTTTCAGTCCCTGAAGATCCCAAAGTAGACCTTTGCTGTGCCAAATTCTTGCTGTGCATCACCAGCTTCCAGCTGCACAGGGTTCCCACTTGACTGAACACAAGAGCAGGAAACAATCTCAACTCAAAGACAAAGCAATACTCTGGCTTTTACATTTTTATTTTAATAAAGTGTTTAAGGCATTTGGAAACTTCCTTTTCAGAACAGAAGGAAAGTGATATACACATACTGGGAATCACTCAGCGTGGAACACCATCTACTCCCTGTAATCATAGTTACACCAAGCCTCAAGGAAGATCATCTTATATTAGGACTGTGGGTAGGTACATACTCAGAAGTCAGAAACCATTTATTTTCCAGACGTTTTAACATTTCAGTAGAATAGGCCAGTGAAGGCCAAGAGAAGGGAAATGATAACAGTCTCATGTAAAACTGAGGAAATTACTGGATAGGAATGCAAATTATTTGTCTGTGTGTCATAAAAAAGTTGCAACAAAGCCTCAGATCCTCCTAAATCCAGTCTACGTTTCTAAATGTGTGGGCAACTGCCTCTCCCTCATTTTGTTTCCTATTGAGACATCCTCCCAAAACAGGACACAGAAATCAAATGACAAAAACTGACTTTCTGACATCAGATTACAAAAGAAAAGTGTTAACTTTTCCCAGCTGGTACTGGAATTGCAGCGGGAAGAACCTATGACAATTTATCACTAGAAATTACACACAGGTTTCTTCCTCATTTCCACTATGTATCCTTGTCTAGACAGAGATGAGACGATGTGAACATCACCTAGTATTTGCAAGAAATGGGCAGCCCGTTTTCACACACCCACTCCCTTCAAGTTGCAAGGCAAACCATGGAGAATTACTTCTACATCTGACACAATACTAAAGGAATTGCTCTCAACACAATAAAATTAAGTGTAAAATGCCTGAGGGGAAGGGAGGGGAAAAAACCAGAATACCTGAGGTTTTTAAAGCAGTGTATCTTAATACTTTTGAGGTTCTTAACCCCACAGCACTTTTGTATAAAATTCAGGAGAAATTATATACACAAACACAATAACATACTGATTTTCTGACTGCCACAAAAGTAACTATGCAAAATAATATAGCTAAGTGACAGTCCATGCATTACTTCATAGTAATCAACAGAATATCAACCAGTGAAATATGTCATCCTAATTTTTAATTAACAGTGAACAAATGTTAAGATTTAATAAATAAATAAATAAATAAACATTTAATCAAAGTCTTCCTACGCTGAGTCAGAATAGGTATCTTTAGTGTAAACACACCACAAAACAGCCATTAGCTTTAAAGAGAAAATATATTTTCAGGTGGTTTCTTGTGGGTTATGGTGAGTGCCAGCTGAAAATTCTGAAAAGAGTAGCAGACCTAATATTTCCATGAATACTTTTAAAGGTTGCTCAAAATAAAGAAAATTGTGAGCTAAATCCTGATTTAAATTCAGCCTTGCTTTGTCACCAGTGATAGAAGCAATCATTATTATAAATGCAACAGCTATCCACATCAACTATCTCATTCAGATCGGTTACTGCATTTCTACTTCCCAGAAATCCTCTTTCTTAATATGTTTTGTCGCAGACAAAGCTATACTTAGCAACTGAATGCCTGGGAAGGGCTGGAAACTATAAATATTCTGTTCTAGAAAATTACAGGTTCTATTCCCAGAATGTCATGCTAAGCTAACATAATAAGATCCACTACATAAGATAATTTTCAACACTCAAAAAATTATTTATCAAAGCCTCTAGCTTCCCTAGCTTACTTAAGTGCAAAGGAACACTCCAACCTATACTGATTAACCATGATTAACACATTTGCAGACAAGATATGATAACTGGCTGGGGTTTATTGTCTGGGGTTTTTTTCCTTTGTTTTTTTAAATACAGGAAGCGATTTCTCTCTGTTCTGATTTCTCCTATTTGTGAAGCACTGCAGTTCTCTTGTGACAAGATAAATGCTCAGCAACAGGGGAGTGCTCACCTTCTGGGCAGCACGCACAGTCTGCTCTCTTTGGCTTTCCGCTGCTGCACATTGCTCTGCCTTCTGCGACACTGAGGAACATACTTCGAAATCCGTGTGTCCCAAATCCTGCAGATATTGGTAGAGCGGGGAATTCTGAAAAGGGAGTTACAAAAAGAAAAATGAGAAAAAAAACAATGTTAAAAATCATTTCGTGTTTCCCACAAAACACCACTGCGATTTCAGCAACCACACAACCAGCAATGAATGGACTGAGAAATGGAAAAAAAAATTAGAAAAAGGCTTCTGCTCTCTCCAAGGATGGTACTAGTATTCCGGCTTTTATAAAAAAAAAAATCCCACAGCACACAAAAAACAAAAAAACCCCACCCAACTTTTTTAAACTGCTGGCAAAACTAATCATTTACAAACAGTCCTCAATAAAACAGAAAAACTATAGAATTCTGATCACCAGAGAATGGTGATATTTAGCATTATTAGATATTTATTTATATAGACCTCTGAAATGTCTTCTTGTCATGTGCACCAGGTATCTAGATTTACTTAACTCTTATATTTCTGTTTACAGCTACATATATGGCAGTATCTAGGACAGATTTAATGAAAACAATATCTAAGATAACTCCAGTTCTACTCAGGACATGTAAAGAGACTTCATTTCTAAGAGAAACTCTCAGCAATCAGTCTGATATAGCCTAGTTAGGGATTAATTCTGACCCCTGAAAAATTTTATTAACGCAAGTATGCAAACGCTAGCAAACTGCATAGGAAGAACACCAACATCTTAAGAATTTAACATACTGCCAACCAAAATACTGTACATAAAAAGTAAAAACTTTACAGTAAATAATGCACAGTTGTGGAGGTCTGCAGAAATAAGCACCAACAGAACACCTGCTACTAATTGTTGGATCAACTACCATTAACTTGCTGGTGCCAGTTGCAAAGGGGCCCACCTACTGTGACCATGTACCAACACAGCCAAATCTCAAATGACTGCTTGCCATGCGATAAAACTTGGAAGCCATTATTCATATCAGCTGAACAAATTAACTAGTTACCTTTAGGAATTTTGTTAACCCTATCACCAAAGTGCTATTTTAATCCCTCTTACCTATTTAAAGCATGCAAAATCATACTTCTGTTTACTCTGTTTCAGTTACTCACAACAGATTCAGCATCCAGTCATTACCTGAAACTTAAATATTTGTACCAACTCACAGGTACAGACAATCACACTCACCCACAATGACAATGATTGTGCAAAACACTAGGATAGGCTAATGACTCATTTCCTTGTGAGAATATTTTCAGTGTGACGACACAATCCTATGTTTTTTCCAAGTACCCTTCTTCCATGGTTGAGTACTTTTTCACAATGCATCCAACTCTAATTAAACTGTGCTGTTCTGGACTAGCTATTTCTCTCTAAGTAGAACGTGCTATTTTACCAGAATTCCTTCATTAAAATGGAAGAGAAAACATAATAGACTAGAATACTTGTTCTGTTTAAGACACTCCTAAATTCACCTAATAACTTCAGAAAAAAACTCAGAATATGCATAACCTTGTCTTCTTAGTTTTCATACAGAGCCAGGCTGTGCACTGCCAACACACCCGGAACAACCTGAACACCTCCACACAAGAACCTTTAGGGTAGCATGGAGGTTTAAGTCAGAACCAGCCATAATTTTCTTCATTTAGGTGAAGACAAAGACACAGCAGTGGGTGAACAGAGAATGTTTTCTGCAAAAATCATAGTTTTAAGCCTCGTTCCAGGCAGAACTTCAAGGAAATCATATCTAGGCTCTCGCCAAACCTGACCATCAGCTTGACCATACTTGCCACGAGCAAGTTCAGCCACTGTATGACACACGACTGTTCTAGTACTTGATTGGAACTCACAGACGTACAGACAAAATAACCATAACGTACTGGCAAAATAAGCCAGAAGTACCAAGGAGTTTTTCTACTAGTACCTCTGGGTGCACCTTTCTTTGGGGTCCATGATGAGATAATTTTTTAAAAGCTGATCAAGAAAACTGGTCTATTGCTGTTTAATTAGTTCCATTTCCTCACAAAAACGGATGAAGGAAGGCAGAATGAGAGGTAGAGACAGACAGAGACTATCCATTGAAGACTGAATTATCTAAAATCCTGAAAGCTATAACCAGTAAGTGAAATATGGCATAGATGTAAGAATGCCCAATTCTTCCCTTTTACTGGTTACCTAGCTACATCACAACCTTCCTCTAACTGTAATTAGTAGATTTTCTACTCTACAGAAATAGTAGAAAATACACGATCTTCCCAAATGTTAATGAAATTTCAGCCTCTAACTAGGAAGAATAATTTTATTTGTTCTTGTAATTAAGGTAGAATATAGGCACCTTACTAGTTTTAAGTAAATCCCTTCTGACTAACTCTTAGAAGGTTTTACATGTTCTCATAATGGGTAAATTTACATTCTTTATCACTGCTCAGAACTGGAAATCAGTTTTCTGACTATTAGGTTAGGAAATGAAAATTAATTAAAATTTAATGTGAATGTTTATCATCTATTCCTTTAAGCAGATAATGATTCTCCTCTTCCAGTTTCTCAGAAAGTACTCAGGCTACAAAATCCTCCTCTAACAGATTTCTTTGGCTCCACATGCTTTGTCTTTCCCATTCTTTCTAAAATATTATTAGCAGAACTTACTTGCATATTGGAAAAATCTTGTATTTTTATGAACTTCAATGACCAAGAACTATGCTGTGACTAAAATTCCTTGTGTAAGTAAAACCACCATTGTTCCCCTTTCTGAATCCATTAGAAGCATGCAAGATGTGGGTAAAGAAAGCACTGAATAAGAAGCGGGTTGAGGCCCTTGTGAAATTAGATCATTAAGAATCTTAAGAAACTACTCACAAAATTCTCTCATTAAGAATGAGGTCTCTGGTGTAGCACAGGCAGCTTTACATTTTGCTCAGAAAAATCTGAAGATTACACTGCTATTAGAAATACCACAGATGGCATACATACATTAGTCTATGCTAACATAAACCCACACTATTTATTTATTTATTGTATTTCATTTCCTACTGCCTAACAAGCCTGTCACTTGCAAAGCTGTGTGGTCTGTATAAGTCGTGGTTGCCTATAATCAAAACAGGAAAAAATGGAGGGTGTCTCCACCAATCTATAGATAATATCTCCCAAGACATGTGTAAATAATGGCTAGAAAATCCATTAAAGTAATTTTTAAAAGTCGAAGGGTAGATTTTATGTATGTGGACATTCCCACAAAATTTCCAATATTATCAAGGAATCAGAAAATTATTAATTATGCAACTACAAAATTGCAAAATGATACCATTAAAATATCCTATTTTGTATACTGTGTGTTCCAGTACAAGAGACAGAAGTACTACACTTAATGCTTACAAAGCATGTTTCATCCTCACAAAGGTTTAAAAACAATAATTAAATCTCATAATGTGTCTGATGTACCACAAATTATAGCACTGAATTTTTAGCTTAGATCCTTACCCAAACCTCTCACTCCTAAAAGCCTTCTTTCCCATAAAAAAGATGGCAGATATGCACATATTCTTGCACATGCACTTCTAACTGTGAGAAAGGTTCCTTGGTTTCAACTCATGCTGTTGTTCATCAGCACTGTCAGGGTCCAGCTGTTTTCACCTGCAAATATCATGATAATAATAAAAAAATATACTTCTTGGTTGGGAAAAATAGGAGACCTCTGCCTTCTTTCCTCTCAGTTTTCTTTGCCCAGAATTCATTCCTTTTTACAACAGTCGAACAATAAAAAGGAAAAAAAAAAGCACAACAGCTTTTACATTTCTGTGTATGATACAAATGCTACACTTTTACTTCAAGAAACTCAGGACACACCAGAAAGTCTATCCTTGCAAACAGTAATAGGTGGTAATCTTAAAAAAAAAAAAATTAGATTTGAGAAAAAGCTTTTATATTAGAATGTGAGGTAAAGGGACAGCAAGTTTGTTTCAGTGGATGGCACGAAGAGGGAATTTTAAATATAAAATCTCATCTTCCTATTAATACAGCATATTATTCTAGAGGAATCTATTTCTATGTACTTTTGAATTTTTACTTTCAACCACTCACAACTTAGATAATAACTAGAATCATTAGTATCACTCCTGTTTGACACTCACGTTTGTTTATTTCTAGTTGTCTCTGGCAGAATGACATGGTAATGAATAATGTACAAAGTAGAGAGGGAATTTTTTTTTAATATTTCAGCTTATTATTACGTTATCATCATACTATCAGTTACTGATAGGAAATATTATCTAGAGTAAGTGATGATACCAAAACAGGTTTTTTCAGCAATACGCTGTATATATTTCTAAAGTGTGCTCCAAGTTGCTGCTTCTTCTTAAAAGTCACTTTCTATGACACCTAGATTCAGGAGACAGGGATTATATTTAATTACAGACAGGGCATTTTTTTTTATTACATTAATTGCCCAAAATGAGTGCTGGAAATGAAACAGTTCCAAGAACAAACAGAAGACTAAAAGCCATTCTTTGGTGTACTTCATACAGACTATATATGAAAAAACTTGTTAACAAGTGAAGCAAGACAGTCAGAAACAGCTGATGAGCTGTTAAGGAACATCGTTTTTGAAAGTTTTAAGAATCAGAGTTTTCTATGGACTCAGCAGAGACCAACAAAAAATCCACTTATCTTTTTATACCTTTTCTAATTCACAATAGTCACACTGCGAAATCATTCAATCATAACCAGTTACAGTACAGCATAGGTTTATCTAAGCTCCCATTAACAGAATCAAGAAGGAAAATCCTTTCCTCCTCATTCACAACTCCGTGAGCATATTTATTTAAGATCCATATTGCTAAAAATTATTTCACTCACATACATATGTTTAATTACAATTCTTCTTTTTTCATTGTTGAAAGGTTGAGACTCATTCTAAACCCAAGATATATTTTGCAGGATTAAAGAACAGTCCACTAAATTACTCTGGGTCCTTAACACTTCCCCAATGCTTATTTTAATAGAGCACTGACTTGAGTTAGGAAAAACCATCATCTCAACTGAAGACTAAGCATTGTGTTTGCAATTATAAGACAGTAAAAATAAAAAAAAATCAAAATCAAGGCAAACACTAAAAGATAATAAAACATAACACTGCCTACCACTATGTGATGGAAAGGCTGTTTTAGTAGAGAACTCCCTAGCCTCAGAAAAGAGTTTACTTTGGATAGATAAATACTCAAATACTTACATCTATTAGAGCCTTGCAAGCACAGATATCGCACTTTAATATGTGAGGCATTTTGTGTATATTCTGAGAAAAACCTTTGCAAGTACATATCAGACTAAGACACTGTTAGCTTTCATAGTCTTGCTACAATACAACTGAAAATCAAAACCACACCCAATTATTTCTGCTGATGCATCATGAAGTAAATGACTCAGGATTTCTCCAATAAAGACGGGCTTCCCTCACCCATATTCTTTACTATGATAAAATTTGCCACTTAGTAGCTAATGAAGCAGATTAACCTCAGTAGTATTTAATGACGTTGCACAAAATAAGAGGCTTAAAGATCTCCTCTTAAAATACAGATGCTTTTCAAAGCTGAGGTTTCCAATATGTCAAAAACACTGCGCGAGCTTAAGCCACCTCCAAAATAACCACAAATTATGAATTAACAGTTTAAAACCCCAAAAGATTAAACATTTCTACCCGAATGACAGCAAAGGCTAAGGTATGCTGAACACGTGGCTAAATTCAGAACAAATTACCAGTATCGAAATCTTCCCCTCTCTCAAAACAGATCTGAAAAAGTTGAGCTAACACTCACAGACAGTGCGATCTTTGTCTCCTGGAAGAGCGTATTCCATTTTTCTCTTTGGTACTGCTCCCATGCACCTGACAGAATCTCGCCCACCTCCCCGTTTCTTTCTGCTTGTCCCTCCAGGATGATCCGAGATGAGGATGAGAAGAAGCCGTCAGTGTAACTGCACCTGTGTCCCTGCACAGTGGCATTTTCCTCACAGCATCAGCGGATGCACTTTGAAACTTCCCAGGATCATGCGATTTCTCCTGACTAATGTGGCTTTCTAACTGGGAGGAGGGAGATGAGGATGACAGATTGCTAAAGGCTTTTAAAAAGATGCTGCTTGAAAGAATTACTGCACATTGATTTCATATTCAGCCATTAATAAGACTTTCCAAGCAAGAGTATTTAAAAGCCTGGGTCGTATTCTCCTGGCTGGTAACCACCTCCTCCTGAGCGCTGACTGACAAAGAGCCAGGCGCTGCTGACAGGGCTAATATTAGACAGTGACTTCAAGGCAGCCCAAGAGTCATTTAGATTTCCTATTCTGCTTTCACCGCCACAGCAGCACAGACCTTGGTTTCTCCAGCACTGCTGTATCATCTGATTTGCAAGTAGGCTCTGAGAACTACTCTAAAGCCATTCACGTATTACTGTTCCCAGATATTTTCTGATGCACAGTATCTTGGCCAGTGGCAGGACTCTGCATGGGGCGGCAGCATGGGGCTGGGTCAGGGGAGGTTTGGGCTGGGTATCAGGAGAGAATTTTTCGCCTCGGGGAGGGGTTGAGCACTGGAGCAGGCTCCTCAGGAAGGCAGTAATGGCATCAGGCCTATCTGAGTTCAGGAAGCATTTGGAAAATGCTCTCAGGCCCGTAACTGTGCAAACATTTTTACTGAAGAGAAAGGCATTCAAGAAACAAGAGGCAGTCACATTATGAAGATTAAAAGAAAAGTATACTGAGCAATTCTTTCTATTCCAGTGTCTCAAGGAAGTTGATTCATGACTTGAAGTCGTAAAAGCAGTACAGCAGTATTAACCCTGCTGTAAATGAGGGTCCAGAGCAACTAATACAGAGGAGGATTAAAAAACAAACCTCAAGATTTACTCTGGATCATCGCGTACTTTCATCTTAAAATTTTAGATTAAAAATAGTAACCGCAATATACATTTACACACCATATGGCCCATATAATACTTTTATCTATCTGTTCTGATATCCAGAAATGCTTGATGAGTTGACTTGGCCTCTGCAACAACCAGACTGTTCTTTACATAGCTTTAAGCTTGCAGTTTATTTTGTTTTCTTTCTGGTATCACCTGCTTCCAGTCATGTGACGGAAAGAGTAAAGTCTGGCCTCCCCTTCAACTTAGCAAACCGCTGAGAAGCAAAACATCTGAAATAGCCCATCCATCACCAGTCCAAGTGCCTGTACAGTACACTGCAAACTTCAGCAGAGCCATCTCCCCAGGCTGCATTCGCATGGTCAATTTAATCTGCCACTACCAGTGGGTGCAGCTGAAAGCTGCAGTACCACTCTAGAACACTGACGGTAATATTTACGCAGCCAAATGGTGAGATGGAACAAGGAAACAATCCAATATAAAAAAAAAAGATGGATTTCTCTTTTTTCCACATTCTTAGCCAGGTTAGTTTATAGTCTAATCAGTCCCCTGAGCCATTGTACAGCATCACCCACAAAACCAGGTGCCAGCATAAGGAAGAGGATGGGAAAAAACCGCAAAAGAGAAGTGAAGCCCGAACACGTCTTCTGCCAACAGCCCACGCTTTAGGCAGACAAAGCACGGTCCCAAAACCAGCTCATTAGAATGACAACTGAACTGTGGCTTTGACAGAGCTGTGTATTTGTAACAGGCTTTATTTCACGCACATACAAAAAATAAGAGTACTACATCTTTAGTCCACTCAATTCTCAGTGAGAAAAACCCTGCTAAGGGAGCATTACTGACAGTACCGTTGGAAGGTGTATGAATGTTGTTTTTCAGCTTCTTTTTCCTAATGTATGTTGGAGACACTATTTTTTAGAATACAACATTACAAGCCTGATGCTTGACAAAAATCACATTATTTTGCAAGTCCTAAAGTTTTCAGGTTTTTGAATGAAAGTGACTTAAAATTCCCATCACAACAAGAAGTTTCTGCGGTTAGATTCCCTGGGGTTTTCAACTGTTTTTGTTCAATTTTTTAAACAAAATAATTTTAGAACAGTTTATTTAGGTGAAGAAAATGTTTGTGAAAACACGTGACTTTGAGTGTTTTGATAAAAGCTCAACCTTTTAAACACACGGTTTACAAGGGTTCAAATAAGGATTTGAACATTTAGTGATGCACCAATATTCTAAGAAATACCATATTTTAGACACGTTTTACTATTGTAGGCATGAAAAGAACACATCAGCTAAAGGCTGTTCTGTACTGTATTATGCTGGGAAATGGTGGTGCCTCTTCCTAGAATCTCTCTTTAAAATCTTACAGAAATCTGTGGATCAGAACATTACATGCAGGCATCCTCCACGCCCCTCAGCACCAAGCAGCACCTTGGTTTGATGCCTAAATACGCAGTGAGAGCTGTCTTTCTGAACCTGACACTGGAATGAATTTAGATGTTGCCCAATATTTCCCTTTTGTGCCACATCCCTCCTAAGCAGACTCCACCATTTCTACCTCCTCCCCACACAGGCCTGACCCTGTGCCATGTAGCTGCCAGCTCTGCTGGGCCCTGGTGCTTTCTTTCTCTCCTAGGATGGCATGCTCCTTGGAAATCACTTCCCCACTGTTTTCAGGACTCATTTCTCACATTAGCTTCTTCCACTACAGCGCAAGAAGACAAAGAGCACAGAACATGTCTCTTCAAACTCTGGAAAGGGTAACTCCATTTCTGTGCATATTTTCCTCCAGTGATGGGAAGACTGACTGCTTGAGCAAGGGCTGGTTGTGAAATGAGAGTACCTGTTACACGTTCAAAATATTTGCTCTGAATTTTCGGGTTCAGTAGAGCTGTGTTCAATATTTTAAACAAATCGGAATTTCTGAATTTGGACATGAGATTTTTGATGCTCTTTGTGTTCAACTCTGGCTTGTTTTCTTTTTAAATGTAGATTAGCATAGATTCTGAGAATTGATGAGGGCAGGTGAACCAAAGAAAGTCTCATTTTGTTAACTTGGTATTATTATCCCACTTGCACAAAAGAGAATCTGAAGTCATGAAAGAACACATACACAATTTATATTGTATTGTTCAGTCTGGGATTTCTACTGGGCCGAACAATCCCAAATTTAAAAGTCTGGAGTTACAGTAATGATCAGATCCTCTAGATCTAGAATAAAAGATTAGATTCCACAGTGACACAACCATCATGACACTCAGCCAGTCCTTTGATGGGACTATTCTTTAACATGTATTTCTATTAGTAATGAAATAGCTAATGAATAGCAATATTAAGTGAATAATATGGACAGAACTGGTTGTAGGAATGGCACAAGACTCATGAATCAATTAAAACAATGTCCCAAGGAAGAAAAAATTTCTTTCCTAATAACATTTTTTAAAAATGAGATTTTATGCCAATGAAATTAATTCAGTATTACATTGTACACAATTCTACACGTAAAGCTTTTTATTTCAAACACTGCATATGCAAAAGTGCTTTAAAATCTACGGTGGTGTCAGTTTGATATTGTGTGTGTCAAAATCATGTATTTGTGCACTTTGAGTAACTTTCTTCTGAATACACAGAATTAAAATGGAAAACAACAGAAGTCACCTACAACCCTTCTACCAGAACCACTCTAACACAGTAAGGATCACTTTCTGGGATTAGGCTTCACCAACGGTCTGGGTGAACTTGAAGGAGGGAGCATCTCACACATGAGGGGAGGCTGAGAGATCTGGGACTGGTCACCCTGGAGAAACCTCAGGGTGGGTTTCATACCCAAAGAAAGGGTGCAAAGAGAACAGAAACGGGCACTTTCCACTGGTGCCCAGTGACAGGATCAGAGGCAACAGGCACAAACTGAAACACTTGAGGTTCCCTTTGAACATCAAGAAACATTTCGTCAGTGTGAAGGCGACTGAGCACTGGCACTGGTTGTCCAGAGAGATTATGAGATCTCCATCCTTGAAGACAATCAAAAGCCATCTGGACACGGCCCTGTGCCACTGGTTCTAGATGACTCTGCTTGAGCAGGGTGGTAGACCAGATGACCTCCAGAGGTCCCTTTCAGTCTCAAACATTCTATGGTTCTGTGAGCACAGCTTGAATATCCATCCAAAGGTAAAAAAACCCAAGCTCGCACAAACTCATTAAAATATAGGACAAATTACACAGCCAAAAGCAGAAACTGGAAGCTGAAAATGCAGTGCTTGGATCACCTTCATCCCAGTGTTCTGAAAGAATGGGCACAGGAGATGACAGATGCAGCAGAAAGGATTTTTAATAAATCTATAAACTCAAAAGCAGAAAAAATCCAAGCATAGTGCCTATATTTAAAAGCAGAAAAAGCAATCAAGAATGTCAGGTCTATGAAACTGATCAAAAGCCAGCATGCTACTGAGAATAATTATTCTTTCTTGCAAAATTCAAAGACAAAGAAGAAAACAAATTATCATCAAAGAAGGTATCACATGGATTCACCAGAGGTAGATTGTGCCAAACTTACTTGACATCTTTCTTTGATAAGACAGCTAATTTTTGTAGATAAGGGAAATGCAGGAAGTTTATATGGAGTTTTTACACCATGCTGTATGGATACGGACTTTTGATACAGTGCCACATCAGTTAAGATAAAAAAGATGGGAAAGGAACCAAGGACGTTGATGGCAGAGATAACAGTGGTCTACACTGAATGGAAAGCTATTGGATCAGAAGGTTACTAATGGAGTTCATAAAGAATGAGTCTTTGGTCAAGGCTTTTGAATTTTTAAAAGCTTTAATATTTGCCACAATTAAACTTATATCAAAAAGCTTGCTAATGACATTTCCTGATAACACCAAGTAGTATCATGTATGCAGAAAAGGATTGAAACATAATAGAAAAAGAATTGGATGACCTTAGGTGGGTATTGATAATAGCATGCAATTTAACAACAGACAACAGCAAGACCTTACACAGAGGGACTAATAAAAACAAACTCTCCAATAATGGGGAACCTGTTGATAAAATCAAGGACACATATGAGTGGTTACCCTATCATATTATAGCTGAGTCAAACAGTATGAAGACTTGAAAGCATTGTTTGTAGGTCTAGCATGCAAGAAATGAAGTATTTCCAGAAGCAAAGAAGTGAAAATAGTTGTATAAGACCATAGCAAGAATGCCAAGTACCATGCTACAAGATGTGGTAAAGAAACATGAACTGAATAGATGTGAAAACCCTAAAAAACCAAACCAAAAATGATGAACAGAAAAATCTGTTTCATGAAAGGAAGCTAAGATATACTGGTTTATCCAGCCTAACGTAATAGTTATCCGGAACAAGTTTGCTTTCTATGAACACTTTATGAGAGGTAAATTCTCCCCCTGTACTTGGCACTGGTGAGACCACACCTTGAGTACTGTGTTCAGTTCTGGGCCCCCCACTACAAGAAAGACTTTGAAGGGCTGGAGCGTGTCCAGAGAAAGGCAGTGAAGCTGGGGAAGTGTCTGGAACACAAGTCACGTAAGCAGCAGCTGAGGGAGTCACTATCCCTGGAGGTGTTCAAGAAACAACTGGACCATGGTCCTAGTTGGTAAGGTGGTGATCTGTCAAAGGCTGGACTTGATCTCAAAAGTCATTCCTAACCTAAATGATTCTGTCATTCTGTAAATCCTAGAGACAGATAAGAACTATGTAAGATAACAGAAAATATTAGCAGACGTGCAAGTAGGTAGGAAATGGCCATGAATAAATTTCCAGTCAGAAACTGGACGGCAGTTATAAATCATCAAAGTAACAAAGTTCTAACACAGTCCCTCCTCTGGCATAATGATGCAGAAATTTAGCTACTTTGAAAAAGAAGCTTCTTCAATTTATACTTTAAAAAACAGAAAGAAAACAAGAAGGAGAGCTCATTGTCCACACAACAATACAAAAACCTAACACAATTCCAGTTTCATATAAATACACAAAACGCCAAAATTTTCCAGTGGATTCTGAGGTAAACTGTAACTGCAGCATGATAGTTGTCTAGTTTTTGTATAAAAACTCATCTTAATCAACCTAACATCAAATTTGTTACCTCATGATCTCCCTTAATAAATTAAGACAGACACTAATAAAGAACACCGTTTATTGTTCCTCCCTTGTTTAGTACAATCTGCTCTACACTGCCACAACTTTTAATTTGACACGCTGCTGGGCAGACAAGCCCAGGCCCAGCGTATCAGGGGCACCTCTGTCATTCTTGGGTTCCGTTCCTTCCCATCGTGTTTGTAATATTTTAATTGAAAGAGCAGATGCTTGTAACAAATACAAGAACTGAAGTGCTGGGACTATTCAGTCAGTGAATAAAAATTGCTGGCTGCTGCAGGAATTAATTTATAAATTGGATAGAATATGGCAGCACTTAGTGGATAGAGTAACTGCCCATCACTCACTATTGTTCAATCATGATTATCTGTAGTGGCATTTGAACTTGATGGAAAACACTGCTTTCCCAAAGCAGAAGTGCCATGTTTGTGCTTTCCTTCAAAGATAGATTAATGTAAAAGATACTTTGAGAGTGAGAAAAATGACTAGTCCTTGGAAGCGCAGAAATATTTATCAGCAGGCCATCATCTGTTCGATGCTGCAAAATTTTTAATGTGGATGCCTGTCACTGATGTCTTCAGGACCAGCTGGACAGAGCTACGACCCAAAAAAACATGCACAAAATAACACTGGGCATAACCGTGATATGGAACACGTGAAGCACATCCCATTTGCTTTGCTTCCCTCTCCTAGCCATTCTTTTGGGTATGAGACACATGAAAGACCACTCCTTTCCTGATTATGCATTTGTTAGCACACCACGACTCCTTATAACATCGATCGATGTCTTGCTGAAGGGAGCTCCAAACACACAAGAGAAAACAGCTGCTCACAGCAACTGAGGTCTAAATGCTAAAGGCCTTCTTGCAACAGTGATTGCTGAAGAACATGGGAAGTGACCTACTGAGGTGCAGAAAAAATGTAGTTGCTTACCAGAAACAATAAATAATTAAAGGGGAGAGTTTGGGGCCCAAGAAAACAAAAATTAAAAATGCAAATTTGTTGTAGCATAAACTTCCCCAATACTTTTCGGCTCCTTGCCAATTCCCATCTCTGGCCCATGTGTGTGAAGTATGCTCGTAATTCTCTGTGGAGCCTTCATTTTAGAACAGCGTGAACCCTGCTGAGCACTTCAGAAGATAACTTCTGTGTGTATTTCACGGTACTCATATTTATGAGTCAGCAGCCCACCCAGTTTTGCAGTCCAACCAATCAGCCAACCCAAACAGCCTGTATTTGTCCCACTGTTGCTTATCTGATTTTCTTATGAGGCATCATAATACATGACAGATCTGTTACTGTGTCACTCAGCATACCTGTAAGTGTGTATGGATACACACACCCACACACTTGGTACAGTAAATGTATCCAAGAGCCTTTACTAACGGAACTCTGTTCCCAAAACACAAGGATAATAGTGAAGAGCGTATGCAAGGAGATCTTTTACTCTCTACTCAGCAGAACTTTTTCAGTCAAAATGGTAGTTGCTGCTTGAACTGAAGAACTGTGAAACTGTAAAACAAGTATCACTTTTACTGAAGACAGAAATGCAGACTGCAGGCATTATACCTGTGAAATAAATTCTCACCACAGATTTATTGTATGAAAGGAAGCAATTTAACATAGCAGCAACGTAAACAACAAATTTATTGTTAGGACTGAAAGTCGGTTGTGGATGAACACAAAACTTTGTGGTATGGACCAAAGACTAAAGACATACTACTTACATAGCTGAGAAAAAAAAAAATTGCCTATGTAAGGAGTGGTTTGCGTCCTGGTTGAAGGAGAAGCCTTATTGCTATCACAATAATTACTCATTTTAAAGACAGCATCTCTCTAGCACTTTGTACACCTGCAAAACCAGGTGTGTTCTCCATTAGGATACAATTACACTTACCTGCTGCAAACACACGAGATTTTGTTACCAAACCGCAACAGCTGATGTATTTAGCCACTGTTTTAAACAAGCCCAAGATGATATTGTAGCTCTAACGAGACGTGATATAACTAGTAACGGTTTATGCAAATCCAGTAGTAACGCAAATACTACAGAGATAAAGCAGTTTCAGTGCTCGCCGAAAGCCACTTTTTACGTGAGTGACACCGACTTAGAAGCAGAATTTTTTAGCTATTTTCTCCCTCTGCCCTGACCCTGCAGTTCAGCCGGGCTGACCAGGCGCCGCTTCGCACCCTGAGCGGTGCTCACGGGCGGCTCAGAGGGAACCCCCGCCGCCAAGGGCCTCCCGACACCTCCCACCGCGGCCGCCCGACAGCGGGGCCGGGCAGCCCGGCACCGCCGCACAAAGGATCGCCCGGCCCCGCTGAGCCGTCCCGCCCTCGGCCTGCGCGGAGGGCGCGGCGCTGGTCCCGGGCAGCTCCGGGGCGCGGGACACGCCGAGCACCGCCCC